>JAMPIV010006503.1:0-128404 GCA_024509875.1 Oreohelix idahoensis | reverse complement strand
GTCCAAACGAAACGCAATGCGAAAAACATAAACAAGATCCAAGAGTGATAATAAATCGAGAGGTGAAAGAAAGAAGAAGATATAGGCACTTTCCATGAACATAAAAAAACCTCTGTGACAGAACGTCCTTCCTAAGATAGGAAGCACTCATGTCTATACGTTACGAATTAAATTTCCTATATCCGTAGCTTCAGAGGTGTCTGTCTACTTCCCTCTCATCTCCCCCCTCCATATAGCCAATCTACTTCCACGCACGGCTACCTCCCAAAGTTTCCTTTCTCTGGAAATGTTCCTCCTCCGCATGACGCGCTTGAAAAAGAGGCGATCGCTGCTGTCTGACATTTTTGAAAGATTTCGTTGATGTGCAGTGGATTTTGTCCAGCCACTATCGTTCATCTTCGTCCGAGTTTGTTGGGCGATCGTGCAAGAGGAATGGTCCGAGATTTGGCACTGGATATTTCACGACTATCAACTTTAACAAAGGATTTAAAAATGAATTACACCTTTTCCACACTTATCCAAGACTAGAGATATCTGGTAAGTTATGCCTTAGAAATCTTTTTAGGACGGTAAAACGGCCCTTGCCATCCGATCCACAGTTGGTATGTTTCCTCCAGTTAGGGAGTAACACCAAAGACGTTTCACTCCTGCTTCCAATTCTCTCTCTCTTCGCGACTTTTCCTGTATTAACGGTTAAGTCGAGCTTTGTGACGTGCTCTCGCTTAAAAGTTTATAGTCCGTTTGCTAGTTATCCCATTCCGTAAGTTTTCAGACCTATCCTTTAACATCCTGATCACGTATCTTTACTTGGCTGTAGACAACTTGTCCTCATCAGCCTTACTGGCGTCTGTCAGCGACCAAAGTATAGGTCTTGCAAGCGGAACCCTTGATGGGTCTGAGGCCGAATAAAAGCGTAGCTGGCGTGAAATCCTGTTGAAAGTAATGAGAGATTCTCTGTAGCCATAAATAAGAGCTGCAGAATGACAAAGATCCCCAATCTTCAGTTTCACATATGTTCAGTATTTACTTAACAAACATGGTGTGAGGTTTATCCAGTTAAACACGTTCCCACGAGCCCAATATTCCCGTCCGAGTAATAAGGCTATTAGGTGATAGAAGTGCTTGGTCTCTCCAATGATCTATCACGGATCTCATGCCATCCAACAGGTTTACGTGTATGAGATCCCGTTTATCCGTGCAGCACTTGGCTGAGGAAAGTCCAAACTCGAGCTGAAAAATCTGCACGAGGGCATCAGCGACATGCTTGGCAGTCTGCGCGTTTGTTAGCGGTATAGCCTTTCTTCCCATAAAGTGCATGTTATCCGACTCGAAGGTTCATTCTAAACCTGTATTTTATTTCTTCTATTTAGTTCCAGATTCTTAAGGGACCCTAAAATGTCGATTCACAACGCCGTTTCGAATGTTGTTATCTCCCACTATAGTGCATGCTTGACCCACAAGAATTACTTAGGGTCGCCCGATTGCGTTGGGTGAGCACACGTTGGCATCGAGGTGCACAGGTATTTGTAGCAATAACCTGATAATCACTCAGTATTTACTCCTGCCACCAAAAAATGATGTTTATTCGTTGGTTCTTGTGGCGTTCTGTCCATATGTCCTCTAAGGGAAGAGAGTGCCCCAATTTTCTAGGATTTGGCTTCTGTACGTTCGGTACAGGAGCTGGTTGAAACCTTGTTCAGGCTTGCCCGTTCTGCGATAAATAAGTACGCCATCATCCTTTGAAAAAAATGTCCCCGTTCAGTCTGGGTTCCTTAGCCGTGGGCAGTTTCCTAAACAGAGGTCCTAAGTAGGGTCCATGTGTTGCGCTACTTAAGTTCCCTGGTAACAAATTAGCGCAGGCTCCCGTTCCTTCTTGGTTTGCCCTCTTGTAGTTACTCCTTCCACATAATCGGCTCTTCCGGTTCCCATAAACACGTATCTACCGCCAAGTATGACGTGTAGATGGGTCATCCGAACAGCCGCTTTATGCACACCACTGACAAAATCAAGTGGCTTCTCTACCAAAAGCAATGGAAGCGCTGTAGGTACATCAATCTTAAGACTCCACAAAGTTGGACTGTCTCTCCTGTCCTCTTGACCGGTATAACCAGGTTTCTGGCACAATGCACTAATACGAAAGCCCCGTTCAATAAACAAAGAAGTTTGATAACCGATTCATAATAACAGTACCGTCGCGTTGAGGTGTATCCCCAACAGGTTGGAATCACTGTCAATAATTCCGCCTTGCGAGTCGGTTAGCAAGCATCATGTGGGTTGTTTATGCTCGTGTACTCACTCAGATCATTAGTCCCGTGCGCAGGGGTTTTCCCTGTGTCACCTTGACTTTCTGGCCACGCTGCATGAAGGCGGTCGGGTAGATCAGACTGATTACTTACTGTGGTTTGGGGTACTAGTTTTTGTAGAACGTGGATTTTTTTCAGGAGGGGGGTTTTGAGGTCCAGTTTCTCTGAGGTTATTTTGGTTAGAAACCTTAGGAATATGTAGAAGATAGTTCCTAGAGATTTTTCCGAAAATGCTCTTCCTTTCGTTTACGTTTTGTGGCCGGTAGTATCAGCCAGCGCATTGTGATATCGTTTGTCAGACTTTTCAAGATGTCTTCAAGCATTTCTGCACCCTGCTCAGCTAGAAATCACCGGGAATCATCAGACAAAGTTTTCTTATTGTTCTGTTATAACAAATTCCTCAAGACCTTCATAACATATAGAGGGGAGCTGTGAAAGCTCAAGGCACTTTGTCCGATATACCCTTCAACAGCGAAATAATAACTGCTGAAATAAAGTGTTCAGAGCTCTCCTCCTTCCTGCTGTTGCAATCACAGTTGCAGAAACTTTTATCGCGCATATCATTTCAAAGCGCTCAAGCAAAGCTTTCTTCAACAAGTCCATAGTTGAGTCTTGTTGGCCACTTTCCCAGTTTTATAGAATAAACACATAAGCAGAACCTTTAAGGGCCTGGAAACGACAGTTTCATACAACCAACGCGAACCTCTCTAAACCGTACAGGTTTGCAACCATTTTCTCAAATTTTTCTAGCCATGTGGTCCATCTTGCTCATTTGGACAAGAAAAGATACTAGACGTAAAAGGACAATAACGTTTGAGATTGGAGTAGATTAAGAAAGTGTAGAAAGATCAGTTTAAGGAAAAATGAGGAGAAGACTCTCCACTGCTGAGAGGTAGAAGTAGCAGCACCACGACTTTGGAACTCTAGAGTTTTAGAAGCGCCAACTCGATACTGTCTCTGTTCCGCTCTTCCTCTCAATGCTGTCTCTCCTCCTCCTCCTTTCCTCATGCTGTGGCTCTCCTTTCTCCTTCTCTCTTTCGTCATGCTCGCATCCTGCGATTTCCATTTCCCTCCATCCATCTTCTTCTGCCTGTAATAGACGGTTTCCGCTTCTTTCCTCCGCTTCTTTTCCTCCCGCTCCGCTTCTTCTTTCCCCCCTCCCACAGCTTAAAAAAAAAATATCTTCTTTCAGCTTTCTTCGTCCTTCGGTCCCGCACATAATCTCATCAATTTCGTCCCTCTGACGTAAAGCTTTTCGCTTCGTCGCCGTCCAAGTCCTCTATGCTCTCCATTTGTTTCCTGTGTGAGGATCTGTCTAAGCTTCGCCCTCTCTGCCATAAGTAAATCAGGAGACTGAGACTAGACGAGAAAGAAAAAACAAGGTAAAGGAAGGATACACTAGTTCCTACCACTTGCGAGAAAATACCAAAAATAAAAAAGATGATATATTTTAACCTGGGCTACCTCCTCCAAAAAATATAGTGTCTAACTATCGCTGCTATTAATCGGCAATAAAGCACCTAATGCAAACGACTACGCCAAATAAATGGTAGTTAAGATTAACACACAAAAAATAAGTTGCTTACAGTGAAAACAAAATAATTATTGCAAAATAAATTTTTAAGGAGAAAAACAAATCCCTTAAATTCTTTTTATAATCCCATTATTAAGTTTCACCCCCCTGAAGACAGTTAGGGTAAGGGAGGCAATTAATCTGGACATATAGTCCAATCGGCTCCTTAAGCTTTGCTCAAACACACTTACTTCTTCAGAAACCCTGGTGAAAGTGTATACACTCACAAAACATAACCAGCGTAGCTTATTATTAACAAAATCGAGTAAAATAACAATATAATTCCGACAAAATTCCACTTGTAAACTCAAAATGTATAAATGCTCAATAATGCTGTGGAAAAAACCAAATATTTAGCCGTGTTGTGTCAGCACGGCCCATAAAACAAGAATCATATTATGTCCAAGGGGACAGTTATATTTTTAAAAAGTAAACAAAACTCACAAGACATCACACACTTACTCTATAACAAATAAAGAAAATTATCCTGTCAAACGAGCTGATATTCGTTTTGCTCAGGACTAGGATTCAATTCCCGAAAAACGAGCCACCATTCTGTCGTAGATTTTTGTAGAAATAAGACTTGGGTTGGTCCCCTTCTGATAGATTAGAATAAGTGGATAGTCACAGTGAGAAGTAGTAATAGCAAAAGAATTTCCCCACGTGAGATGGAGAATGTGATTTAAGAGAGGCTGTCTCTGAGATCGAAAATCATCTCTCGCTCTCCTCATCTATCTTCTACACAGCTTTTCGAGGAGTCAGACAGTCTGAACTCATCTATTATATATATATAATATATATAAAATATATAATATAATATAAATAAATATATATATATATATATTAAATAAAATATAAATAACCACCCAACGTGCAACGCACCTACAAGACGAACAGTTTAATTCGAACAGACTTAGGGATACTAGAACAAAATCATTATATAAATATTCTAGATCGAAGCTGACCAACACGCTGAGGTAATTTCAAAGAAATTTTAATTATCACTAAAATTTCTTCACAACACATAGAAATTACATCAAAGCATATACACATAGTCATAAAAAAAAATCAAGGAAATTGCTACACAAGAATGATAGACTCCACAGTTAGAACTATCCCTCGAGGTAGCCACAGACCTTTGGAAGAAAGGTGATAGCCCCAAGCAACAAGATACATAGGATTAGGCCTAATATTTTCCCCAAAATCTTAAGGTTTGTACACCAGACTTGATATCTCTGCTCTATTTTAAGGGAAATATGATTAGCAATACTTGCATACAGAAGTTAAGATAGCAAAATGGGTGCCCAATACCAACAGTAAAAAAATCACTCCGTCATGTATACACTATTATCCTTCAGCCGAGCCACACCGTGGCAACCCAAGAGAATTACCATACTCACGAGCTTAGGCAATTAGCCGCACTTCCTGGTAATAGGAGATACCATTGTTTAGTTCACAAGTAAATTCTAATATCTTCACGACTCCACTATTGCGTCAAGGGCGCAGTTCTTTGACCAAGAAATCGCCCAGTTCCAAAAAAGACAGGATGAATTCTCTGCTTCAGCCCTGCTTCCGGGAACGACTCGCTTGGGTGTTCTTATTTTTCGGATGTCTGGCTTAGGTCACATTAAACATTGTCCAGGCACGAAAACATTAAACAACGATCACAGTGTCAATTAAGCTTAGGTTTATCTAGAATTGAGGAATGTCAGATCGTGTGTCTACTTCATCAAAGGACATATTTGTGGTCACTGTGCTAACATAGAACCTTAGTTATCACCACACCACTAGTCCGAGAAACACCGTCGGAACTTTGTTTACTGACTAAGTTGATTATGTTTTACGTGCCACGTGTTAGCAAAATATGCGAGACCCAAACGCTCAATTCAGTAAGATATAGGCATAAATACGATAATAAGAGTCATTTGGCCCGCATTGTCTACGGGTTGGACTCTTCTGACGCACAAAAGCAGGCCAGCTTTTGTAACATGCTAAGCCTTAATCAAACCGATTTTCACGTGAAAGACAGTCTGTACACGTACTGTCTAGTTCGTTTAATGAAGACACAACACGTCAGGGGAATATTTAACTTTTGCCCAGACTGCTGATTACACTTTGTAGTCTAGCCCTTACATATATAACTTGTTCAAGCGGAAGCATACGCGCACAGTGGTTAAAAGATCTGAAGTAACACATACTGTCATACTGTTGTAGACTCACATGTGTATTGTCTCTGTAGTTAACGCTTACATTTTTTGGGGTACTATAGTTTACACGAATACAATACTAATGGTACAGTAACGCAAATTCACTAACCCGCCCCGTCTTTTACCCCCCCTCGATGTACTCACTAGACCTGCTAACACGCATATCTTTTACACTGATCGGAAACTAGCTTTAACTAGCCAGGCATAACCACCGCTTTGACTTAGTCATTTAATAAAACCTTCATAGTGCGTAGCAAGTTCTGATCGTAATCAAAAACAGTAGTTATTTGACAAAATACGAATGCAATTCGGCAAGATGAAGGATTAGTGAAAGACCTGGGCGGACGTGTTCCCGGTCCCACTTTTATTTGACGATGGACGATGATCATAAAATCTGGAACTTTTCAACAAACCAGTTAATGAAGTTCCCCATAAGAAAATATATGGTAGTAACTGATGTAACTTATAGCTGAGTAAGAATGTACTATAAAATATATGATAGTCCCAGTATTAGAAGAAGTTTTAGCCTACTGAACATACTAATATTCCTAAGAACACACGTTTTCCAGACACACTGGCGTTCTGCTCATGTTTTTTTTGGTAACGTTAGGGACTCGAGCTGGGAAAAAGAGGGCAGGGAGGACATATCCGAATTCATAATTCGCTGGGCACCAAATCCAGCGTACTGACAGTGGGCGCAAGGAATACACGGTACTAGAAGATGTAATTGCCTTAAACGTGATATCTCTTTGTATTGGGCAGACTAGATCAGACGGGCCATGGTCGACACCACCAGTGTATTCGTACCAAATTATTTTGGGAATTTCATTCAAACTGCATTTATGAATATTCAGTACCTAGAACGTTACGGATTGGCTAGTGCTGTAGATATTAGCAAAAGGGCTTTGATATAACCTACGCATTAGCCAGTACATGAACTAAATTTGCTATATCTTCGATACGCATCTGAAAAACAGCTGTGATTCCCAATTTTAACTATCGCTAAATAAAGAATAAATTCACAGTCTTGTGCGTTTCGGAGGACAGCTGAGCCATTTCTTATCACAAAACTTGAGCGTTATTTGTTCTGATAGTATTTCTATGATTGTGTAAGCACATATTTTATGCACAATTAGTAATTATTTTCAGTTCCAAGCTACAAAAGTTAGATACTGCTATAACCGGAAAACAGTGAAGGATCATGTCGTAAAAGACTTCATAGATTCATCTTTACTTGCATTAGAAACCGGTAAGTACTGCCTGGATTAATGTACAAGTTATAATATGTTGACCTATTAATGTATCTAAAACCTAGTTTATCAAAGCCCTCTGTGTGTCATATGAACACTGATTAACATGCCATAGGCAAATAGTAAGTGAAACAAGAAAAGAAGCGAAGATCTTAACACAGGAAATAGTGCGTTAACTTTACATCGCAACGCATTATGTAATTCGAGAAAATACCGTGAACGTACAGTGGCGTCCATCGTACTATAAGGACATTGCTGGTCGCTAGGTCACTAGTACCATTGGGAGTACCTAGTACAACCTCGCCACAGAGCTAGTGGCTGATTTTATGTAAGGCGACGCGAGCGACCCCATACCCATCGTCAGGGGAATGTAAGCCCTGTAGAATAAATGATCGAGACGCTCGGAAGTACTTATAAGGCCATGGTTATGTCCCCTTTGTTGCAGAGGGTCCTATGTTCCATGTTGCCGCTGACATGATCAGGAAACCTGCTGTAGTTGCATATAAACGCCAACCAGTCCTCACAAACCAGAGCAGTATTAGCTGTTGAATCTAGCACGACATGTAGGACCTTGTGTTACGAGTGTCTATGCGAACTGAGAATTTCAGCAACTAGTGCAGTGACATTATCAATATCAACAAGGACTCCCGGTACAGGAGACAGATTGTATTCGTCTAAGTCATCTGGGGCATCTCACGCACATTTTCTTGATGAATCAAAAGTAATCGTACACAGTGACTTATTATGTATCCGGCGCAAGTAGATGAACTACACCCTCATATACAGTGACTCTCCCGTAGATAACTAAAGGTAGAAGCACTTGCTCGCAATAATTCATCCAGAAGGACATAAATCAAATTAGCATAACTAAGCAGACACGCTAATTTAAATATTTCATCTACCGCTGAAGGACATTTAGTGCCACTACATAATTACGAGTACACTTTTAGTATATTGGCAAATTTGACTAATCAATGTTGTAATTGTTCCTATTCTGTAAACAGATACAGCATTGTCCATCATCATTCAACACCTATCCAGTATTAGCTAAATAATGGAGCGGCCATGGGATAAATTGGTAAATATCTTGAATTTGCAATATGAAAAACTTTAACTGGACTAATATATAACTTCTTTAATTCCGAACTTACGGAAGTGTTTGATTGTTGTTGTACCAGTCGTATGCGATTCCTCCCCAAGCACTAGGTAGCACGAGTGATATGACACCATACGCACTTAGAGCCAAATTGACGCTGAGTTAGACTAGTCGTATAAGGAGTGTATGAATCATGTAGTGTATTCTCTGCTACATAGGGAGATGGTCATCATCATCACTATAGAGTCATGAGGCCATACATTTTCGCTGAACCTCACACGGATAAAGCAGACACTTTTCCATTCCCCCCCAGGATCTGACATCATAACGCGTCCCATTGCAAAATCAGACTTTGCTACAATCCACCACGGCAAATTTGACGTACATAGAGTTTTTGTGCAGTATATAATCTGAAACTGGCTCGAAATGGCCAGTAACTAACAATACTGTCAAGATCTCGCGCTAGGTAAAACGCCTGGGTCCGGGTGGAGTGACGAGGGGTGAGTACTGATGTCCTATAATGAAATCAGTACATCGCACTGACAGACAGGTGTTAACTTGTAGAACCCACGTGTCTATGGAACATAAAAAAGTTCAAGTTCTCACTAGGTACTGTAACTAGTGTACTAAACGCCGGCACAGAGTTTTTGTCGTTGTCCTCAAGGGGGATTACACCTGCATTCATGGGAAAAAAAAACAACAAATCAAATACTTTTACATGCTACGTACTCGGATATATAACTTATCCTTTATAAAAACTTTCCAAGCGTACCGCTCATGACGGTGATCAATTAAAAAACTATCCCGTGCACTAAGTAAATATTAAAAACCATCAATCCGGCTGAATTAGGAATACGTCTGATGTATCTTCTTCGTCGATAACAACTCAGAGCGCATCTAGCATTCGATCACGTTAGTTTAGAAAATTGATCTCGATCACTGATCTAGGGCTCCTAGGTCGAATCGACCATGAGATCAACTCATATTAATGGGTCTCTGGCAATATAGCATGGAGTCCCGAATTATACATTGTACCGTACTCTTTAAATCTAGAAATCACTAATTAAACTGTAGTATTCCCACAGCACCTAATTCGCTCATCCTATCAGAACAAAATACACTACCACGACTCATATTTCCTTAAGAATAACCAGCGCACTCCCCATGCACAAAGTGGTACCAGACAATGAATATAAAACATAAAATCCCGAATTCATAACACTATATAAATGCTTCACAATAACTAGATATTAATACACACAATACATATTATCAATCACACGTAGAATTATACAATCAGGCCGATCCGCAAACTAACACTTATAGATCTATATGCTTATATCCTCTATTCGGTAGTCCACTAGAAAGTCCCCTCTCGGCACAAATTTTCATGTGCACGTAGCATATGAACTCACCCAGTAACTCCCAATAAGCAAATCCTATCAAAACACCCACCGCTTTATTCTAAGTACGGGGGGGGGGGGGGGGGGGGGGGGGGGGGGGGGGGGGGGGGGGGGGGGGGGGGGGGGGTGGCAATCGAAACGTCCTGAATCACTACATGCAGAATCTCCAGTCGCTTTTACCAGTAGACATCGCATCTAGTTTCATACACATCTGGTTATAAATGTCTATATTTTTCCAAGAACAAAGTAGTGTTATATCGATTTTTTGTAATATGTGCTTCAAAACGAAGTACGTCAAAACAACTTTCTCTCTACTCCATCCGTTAAACACGCTTAACGTTTAACACAGTAAACCCATGCCGTTAAAACTGCCACCATACTGACCTAGAGGTGGCGCGTGGTCAGTTGCAAATCTGCAGACACAACCCTTCTCCAGTGCATAAGAAGTTTTTCACACCTGGGTGGGGTGTGTATTCTGGGGGGGGGGGGGGGGGGGGGGTGGGGGGGGGACCGTCCCCGAGAAAACTCATACCTGATAGAACCATAACTGGACACTATTGCTTTCTCGCGCACGCATTACGGCCAAAACTGCCCTGTTGAGGCGTGAGTGTCATATTACCTGACTACTGAGATATCTACCCTTGGAAACTACATGTCAGAATGCAAACTATATCAACCAGTACCAATGTCTCCCTCATCATGTCCCTGACGGAGCGAAATTCTCAACACCTTCAATTGCCCAGAACACTTCAGCCCGAATGAACACTGTCCCCAGGGGAAAACTGTAGACAGCTATTCTGCTCCACATGACTGACGGAATGGCAATCTAAAACACTCTGCGTCTACTCTTGTAAGGGGCAGAAACGTTTTACGTCATAATAACTGCGTTCCTCAAAGCTTTTTGAGAAAAGAAAACAGGTAAAAACGTATAGAATGGTAAAAATAGTAATGGTATATAGTTCCGCAAACGAACGAATGCTCGGAAAAAACACAAAAAGGATAAAAGAGTGATAATAAATAGAGGATACGGGTGAAAGAAAAAGAAGAAGATATAGGCAATTTCAATGATCATAAAACCTCTGTGACACTATGGACCCCCGAAGGAAAGCGAAAGAGAGGTCGACCAAAAACAACTTGGCGGAGAACTGTGGAAACTGAGATGCAAAGAATGAACCAAAGCTGCGGCACTGTACGAAGGATGGCCACCGACCGAGCAAAGTGGAAGCAGTTTGTTGCTGCCCTACAAAACGCCACCATGCGTGATGGCCACTGACTGCTTTGACAGTCACTGTCTAAGGATCAACGAAGAAAGAAGACATTAAGGCGCATGTCCAAATATAAAAGACCTTTTAGTCTGGATAACTACAAGGGACTCGTTAGAAAAAAAAAAAAAAAAAATTAAGAAAGAACGAGGCCACCAGACACCAGAAAAACGAGTTCTTGTTTAACGAGTGCAGGTTTATTTACCCTATATTTACTTATTTATCCATTCCTATTGAAGGCCCTAGCTAGCCTTCACAATCTCTAATTAGATTCTTAATTCCAAAACCTAATCGAAAACAACATTTCATCACAAACTCAAAACAGTGTAAACCAGCAATTATGTTGTAAACATAAGCAACATCTTGGTTGTTAGCTGTTAAACGTAGAGTAAACCTTTTAATTTAAAGTTGGCAACACTGTCACTACTCTGTCGTGAGAACCATATCTAAGCAATCTATAAATAACACTTACAAAAGTATAAATGGTAAAGCTAACCAATAAATTCTAATATTAAGAAAGAGAAATGGTAAGCAACACGTGCTGTTCACAATGACAAGTAAATCTCGAGATCAACCCACCTTTTTTATTATGTCAAACGACTAGAAGATTGTAAGACGTCCACTTAAACGTCCACGTTGATAGTAAACGAACCTTTAGCCTGCAACCAAATACACGCTCTTATTACCGAGTTAAAACGTGTACAAGCCTTTCATAACAAAAAACCTCATTGTAGATACCAGCAAGTTTGACCTAGATTAAAATTCGGGGGGGGGGTATGGGGGGTGGGGGGGGGGGGGTGTGGGGGGGGGGGGGGGGGGGGGGGGTGGGGGGGGGGGGTGTGGTGGGGGGTTGGGGGTGGGGTTCGGGGTTGTGTGGGGGTGGTGGGGGGGGGGGGGGGGGTGGGGGGTGCTGTGTCATTTTATACACTAAGTTACCATAAACGAAAGACAGATGGACTAAGGATAGAAAGAAAGGGAGTGGCTGAAAGCCGGAACGCAGGCAATACTACCACAGTCTCGCGATACACAATTACTACCATCACGCGTGTAAGGCCACAAGCACTAGCTTTTTTCAAATCGACATTGATAAAAAACACTACTCCAGTGAAACAGAGTTTAGTACTTTTTAAAAACTTACAAAAACGCACTTATTAGGAAACATGAACATTCCAAACTGTTTTATGTCTAAAAATCCTGACATTGATAGTCTGAGCAGTACAGCAGACACACTCAACATCGTTTCCGAATTGTGAGGAGGTGGTAACAGCACAACTATCCCTAGAAGAAAATGGCATATTTTGAAACGCAGCCCACTTAGCTCCCATTAAAAACCTTATATATTTGGGTTCCCTTAGGACTTGCTGACAAAGAAAATATGTTAAAACGTTTATGCAAATAGTCTAGGAATTAACAAAGTTATAAGCCAAAAGAAATAGTGAGTGATGTCAACAACACCACAAAATCAGAATCGCTCAGTGGGGCAGATTTCACACCACCATTGTAACGGGAAATAGGACTGACATGTTACCCGCTCCTATTTTGATTGTGCGGAAAGTAAATGGGTAAGGCTAAAACACGATTAGTCGGACTATAATAGTTACTCCTTCTTTGTTGTTAGGGGAAAACGTGAGTAGGAGTACTTTTTTGAAAAGCTGTGTAAACATGGCTCGATTGTTTAGACCTGGGCCAATATAGTCGATCATGAGGCGTCAGGTCAGGACACAAATTTCAAATAAACTTACTAAAGAACCAGTGCGTTTTGAGCGGCCAGTGCATATTTTGCTAAATAAAAGCCTGGGACATCGGCAGATCGAAATTGTGCTATAAATACATTGCCAGTCAACGTAACTGTGTATTATTCCATGAATTGTGGTAAGCTTGAACTATTTGATATCTTTTTAATGAAAATTGAATGTAAATTGATAATTTATGTCGGTATATATGTGTGGTTCAGTAGCGAACATGAGGTAAAGCCTATATAGTGCTCCAACCTGAACAGAAGGTGTCGGAGGAAAGTAAAACTACATGGAATTGCCAAACAGTACACTGACACCTATCTTATTGACTAGAAAGAAATAATGCTGGAATTGCAGAGGCGTAGTAAACCCTTAGGGAGGAAATATACTCTGTGTAAATTATTTCAGATGAAGCTGACAGTTGGCCTACCGCTCTGAACTCAGTGTTTGTTATGTATTGTGGTCAGTCTGGAAGGTTATTATAAATTAGTTCTGAAGTAGGAGGTACAACCTTCTTGTTTCAGGGACCGTGGTCCTAAAGTTATAGAGCAGCACCTGGTCTGAGCTTTGCTGAACCTAGAGGCTGACAGCATACTCCTGGGTCCAGATAGTGACCAGTGAGGTGTCTCCAGAACACAGGGAGGCTATCGAGCAGAGGAGTCCTTTCCTGCCGCCATCACGAAAGATAAGAGTCTGTGGCCAGAGGAGCTCAACATTATGCCCCCCCCCCCCCCCCCAAACTGACTTTGTAATAAAACAGAGGGACAATACCTTGTTTAAATAGATAGGAACTGTGACTCTTTCCCATACTATTTCCAAGATAAACAAACAAGTGAAGTCATGATGACAAATACCAACAGAGCTTGAAAGAACAAAACCAGTATTACTTCATATTACTACTACACAACTGACACACATAGGATAATATTAATAAAATATGTCACTACAAGGTTCATATTGATAAATTCTGTACATATAAATTGTAATTACAATTGATTGTGATTCCTG
The DNA here is from genome assembly GCA_024509875.1 of Oreohelix idahoensis. Lineage (NCBI taxonomy): Eukaryota > Metazoa > Mollusca > Gastropoda > Stylommatophora > Oreohelicidae > Oreohelix > Oreohelix idahoensis. The sequence continues at coordinate 114,566 of JAMPIV010006503.1, read as the reverse complement.
GTTCACTTTGTATTTGAATCAGGACACATATATTAATGAAAGTACTTAATACATATTGATATTTGAAAATTTACCAGTGACTCATTTAAGATATTCTTATAGAGTGTTAAATGTGTGTGAGTGTCACAGTGTTATCAAGTGTGGTGGAATAAATTAAATTGTTCATCTGTCTGTTGTTGTTGTGACTTACACTTCATCAAATACATACCCTAGACATTTAACGTAGTCATCACAATATTCCAGAATAATTCTGACAGGTATAATGTGGTAGCAAGTAAGGTTATCTGCAAAACACTACACCTATTAGATACAGATACCTTCACAGCTGATCTCAGTCAGTACCCTAAGTCCCCTATAAATATTTATAACATCCCACTTTACCACACACATAAATGTTTTATTGGAACATTCGTAAACCTACAACAAAATATTGTAAACTATATAGTTTTATACAGTGGTGTAAGTTACTGTAGTACAGTATGAGTTTTGATAATCAGGTGAACACTTTGGATGTATTGTGTTGACGATGTGAGTGGTGAGAATACGGAAACATTTTGGATGTTTTGTGTGGACGATGTGAGTGGTGAGAATACGGTGAACATTTTGGATGTTTTGTGGGGACCATGTGAGTGATGAGAATATGGTGAACACTTTGGATGTTTTGTGTGGACGATGTGAGTGGTGAGAATACGGTGAACACTTTGGATATTTTGTGTGGACGATGTGATGTGAGTGGTGAGATTACGGTGAACACTTTGGATGTATTGTGTGGGCGATGTGTTTGTTGAGAACATAGTGAACACTTTGAATGTTTTGTGTGGACGATGTGTTTGTTGAGAGCACGGTGAACACTTTGGAAGCTTTGTATGGACGATGTGTTTGTTGAGAACACAGTGAACACTTTGGATGTTTTGTGTGGACGATGTGATTGTTGAGAACGCGGTAAACGCTTTGCAAGTTCTGTGTGGGCGATGTGTTTGCTGAGAACGCGGTGAACACTTTGGATATTTTGTGTGGACGATGTGATTGTTGAGAACACGGTGAACACTTTAGAGGTTTTGTGTGGACGATGTGATTGTTGAGAAGACGGTGACCACTTTGGATGTTTTGTGTGGACGATGTGATTTTTGAGAACACAGTGAACACTTTGGATGTTTTGTGTGGACGAAGTGATTGTTGAGAGAACGGTGAACACTTTTGATGTTTTGTGAGGCCGATGTGATTGTTGAGAACACGGAAAACTCTTTGGATGTTATATGTGGACGATGTGATTGTGTTGAGAACACGGTGAACACTTTGGATGTTTTTTGTGGACGACGTGTTGGTTCAGAAAACTGTGAACACGTTGGATGTTTTGTGTGGACGATGTGTGTTTGTTGAGAACATTGTGAACACTTTGGATGTTTTGTTTGGACGATGTGATTGTTGAGAACATAGTGAACAATTTGAACGTTTTGTGTGGACGCTGTGATTGTTGAGCCCACGGTGAAAACTGTGTGCATGTTTTTTTTTGTGTGTTCGAGTTAAATGTTAACAATAATTTGGTGAACATTTTGGACGTTTTGTATGCACGATGTGATTGTTGAGAACACGGTGAACATTTTGGATGTTTTGTGTGCACGATGTGATAGTACACGGTGAACATTATGTGGGCAGGATGTGAGTATTGGAGAGCACGGTGAACAACTTGGACATTTGTGTACACGATGTAAGTGTTAACATTAAGGAGAACACTTCGAAAATTTTGTTTTTTGCAGGGTATGAGTGTTGAGAATACAGTGAAGAATACGGAACACTTGTGGCACGGTACAGTGAAGATTACGGACGTTTTTAGTGGCTCGATGTTGTGTTTTAACGATGAAGTTACCTACGTTAGTGTCCAGTGTACACGATGTGAATGTTGACATTGAGGTGAACAATCTTGACACCCCCTGTGTATGATGTGTTGATAATATTGTGAAATGAACTGGACATCAAATGTGCACAATGTGAACATTGATAACATTGATAAAACACGGTGCACGATGTGAGTGGTGACAATAAGGCGAACACTAATACACTTATTATATACTTGGTAAACTTGTGTAATAGTGCAGGCTTCTTACAAATAGCAGCAGCATAGGAAGATGTGTTTATGGAACTAGAGCGGAGACAATAACAATGGCAGCATTGTCTGTCAGACTAAGCGTTTGTGTTGTTGTTTGTTTGTCTACCTTTGTCTAACACTCGATTCTCGGGGAGCTAAACAGAGACGATGAGGATAATGATTGATGATGGTGATGATATTTACGAACTCTCACAAACAGTTGCGATTGTATTGAACTCTCTAAATTATATTTAACATTTGTTAAAAACTAAAACTTAAGAAACACCCACGGTGTCGAAGGTCCAAGAAATGAGTGTTTTAGCAGGAAGAGATAAAAGAAAAGCTACGACTGTCTGTCGATTTCTCTTTTGTTTATGTTTTTCTTGCAGCCCCTAGTTTTTCAGAGCAGAGTGTGGCCTCTATGGCTGAAGGTTAAAATAGCAATCTGAAAGTAGCACACCACGAACGCTACGTTGATGTAGAGCTCTCCAGGGAGAAAATCATTTTAAAATGTCAAACGTCATGCTATGACGTAAAGGCAAAGGTAGTCCCATATCAGATTACTACTGCCGTAGGAGAGGGAGGTGTTAGAGACTTCACCATACCAGGTCCAGCATCGAGAAATCGGGTGACTAGTTTCCCTTCCTCGCTGTATTTTCCTACCCTAAGTCCAAAGTTAGGTACCCATTTACAGCTGGGTAGACTGGAGCGCATCTGAACCGTGATCGAACCCGGCACCTTTCTTGCAAGAGACCCGCGCTCTAACCACTCTGTAAATTGGACGGTATTTCGTAGGTAACTCATATCTTTAATTTAATTTTAAACAGGACATTTCGTTTTTTTTAAGGATTTATGCTGTGTGCAATTGTTATTATTGTTCACACCATTGTGCTACTGTGTGTTTGTGTGAATCTGATGTTTAAAAGAAATCAACTTTGTTTTAATTTTGTTTTGTTGTTGTTGTAAACTTTATATCATTATGGAATACTCTTCTTCTTCTTCTTCGTTCACCCTCAGATGCCAACTTGAATAAGTTCAAAGAAAGCAGTGGTCAGCCTGAGGCTGTTGATATCTCCGTAGATTTTCTCCAGGAATGGTACTGGTGATGGCCATATGCGTTTTCTCTGTTCCTCATATGTTGGCATCTTTGAAGCAGATGTTCGGCAGTCATTTTATCCGTGCCACAGTCACACTCTTTAGTAGTTCCTATCTTTAATTTGTTGAATACGAGTAGATGATATCTTAATCTGTTATAACCTGTGCGAAGTCTGAAGATTACTACTTGTTCACTTCTGCTGAGTGAAGGTCTATGTATCTATTTAATATTGTGATTTATTACATAGCCTTCTTTGCTACCACATATGTCAACCTCAGTCAGACTTATTCTGGATTTGTATAATGACTGCGTGTTATGTCTAGGGTATGATAGTGATGTAATGAGAGTACACAATAATTAACAGCCAGCTAAACACCTATGGTAAGACCCACAACACTTATAACACCAAACCTCTCACAAACCTCAACAACTTTAAGAGGGACCTTAAGTAAGTCGAGTGTTAACTTTTCAAATTTATGTATTATGTATTTATAAAAAGATATCCTGATCCAATGTCAAAGGAATCAGGAATCCCAATCACTATAATTATATGAAATATTTACACATTATACAAAGGGTATGTTAAAATTAACAACTGTGTCATGTAATCGCTGTGTGTGTTGTAGTCTTTGCGGAAATACTGGATGTTCAAGCTATGTGGTTGTTGCTCCTCATCACATTTCTAGTCTGTCTTTGATGGAAATAAGGTCTACACTTTCACTTTCCTATCAAGGAAACACTGTCGTGTCTCTCTGGCTTTATGTTCTTTGATTTTCAATTCTAAGAGGGGTCATAAGACTGAGCGTCACTGTTTACACCTCTTAACTTTGAGATGGCTGACAGGAACAGACTCCTATGCTCGTAAGGTCAGCATACTCTGGATTTCATCACTCTGGTCGTTCTCTTGTCCCAGGCATATATTCTCTGCCTCCGGATTGTACGATAATCTGACCAGGTGCTGCTCTAACAGTTTGAGGACCACTGTCCCTGAAACAATAAGGTGGTCATGCCCCTTCAGAACTAAGCTAGGTTATATTTCCATATTTTACGACAATACAGGACAGACAATGTTCAGCGCGGTAGGCCCACAAATATCTTCTCATGACACAGCTTTCACCAGTTTTCCTGTCCCTAATGTGTACAACGCCTCTGCACTTCCAGTATTATGTTCTTCCATACAATAATACAGGTATCACACTACCTTGCAATTCCATGTATAAGCCTAGGCATTTAACTTCCTCTGCTATAAGTTCTGTGCAGGTTGGAGCAATTTTCTAGGCTTTTCGCTACTGAACCACACACACAAAGACACAAATCATCAATGTACATTCAATTTTCATAAATATATATATTCAAAATCTGCAGCTTACCACAATTAAGAAATCTGAGAACAAATTACGTTGAATAGCAAGACCAATATGGCACACTCTCGATCTGCTGTCGTTCCAGGCTTTCAAAGAATAATTGCACTGGCTTTCAACGCATAAGTTTCTCCAATGAAGAAATATTTGAATGTGGCAGTGAACTGACGCTCTTTTTGCCAATATCGGGAGTTCTAACCAATAAGGCCCTATGTTTACAAAGTATTTGAAATTAAAAGCAGCTTTCCTATCGTGTCTCTATTAGCAACCCACTAGTACTTTTTCTCGACTAATCGTAGTTAGTCTTTCATAAAATGGTAACCAATCAAATCGATTCTAACAGTGTGGCCTCCATTCATTTTAAAAGTCTTATCTACCATGCCAAATGGAGCAACCATGACCAAGTGTTGTCAATACGACACCACTACTTTATTTTGGCTATAAGTTGTTTATTCTTTAACTAATGGTGCAACACTTACTATATTCGTTATCAGCAAATTCTACTGCATCTAACTATATAAGTTTAAATGGTCTACTCTGTCAGTGGAGAGACATGATTTCAACCTAAACTCATGTTAATATTTAACTTTTCCACTGTTTATTAAAAAAATCTGGCCGGTCATACGCATTCGTTCGTGTGTTCCAAGAAATGCATAGTTTATTTTTAGCCTAGACTGTCAGTTTGATTTCAAGCCATAGCGTAGCAAATTAATATGCAGAACGCGTTTCGACATTCATGTCTCAATGCAATGCAGTGTACGCCTTAGGAAAGCACAGTCCTATACCAGTCTTCTTCCTATGTAATTATCTATCCGTTTGGCTTTACATTTAATTATGATTTATTTATGTGGATTTAGAATGTTCCACGACAAAATCTCCCCACTTAAAACAGACATTATATGTCAGTCTATAATTCTATATACACATAGATAAATTACTATCTATGCCTTTACTCTGCCTTTGTTATCCTGGTTTTATGCAGTTGGGTCTATTCAAAGTAGGCACGACTCAAGAAATCTGCCCCAGACCTCTACAACCAAGAAGCTATTTCAATTATGTTACTGAACAGCTGCAAGTGTTACTGCTTGTCTTAATGCTGCTTAGCAACCAGTATTCACCATTTCTCTTCTCTGAGTCTGCTCAATGACATGTCCAGAGAACATTAGATGTTCCTCAAATTGTACGTTATGAGGAGATAATCTATATATGGTGATAGCAGAGTTTCCGTATGGGATCCAATAATCTCATGATCAGCCTATATAAACATTCGGAATATCCTCAACCAAAGAGGCAACTCATGGATTCATTATGTTCCTCCGAAATGTTTCTGTCCAACAATTTTCTGATCTCAGCTTATGTGGAATCTGATGGTAGCTTTTTCTCAGATCCACTTCTTTAACAATGTTACATATGGGCCTGTAATTTGGTTGACCTGTTTTCCCAGGCACCTGTCAGGTCCTTTGCACTAGAAGCACTGTTGTGATGACTTTTCTTCCTAGAATCATCATGCACAAATCTACCGCTACCAATTCATTTTCTTGGGGCTTTCTCCCCACTTAAAATTCTTGATGGGAGATTTCCTCTCTCCATCTTCTTCCTCCAGTTCACATAAGTCCGATTGAGGGATTTTCGGCTTATCCTGGGGTAAGATATCTCTTTGCACTCTCCTCATAGTGGCCATATTAAAACATTCAATTGATGATTGTCCGTGAAAGGGTGGGTCCCATTCCACTTGGTCCACTTTATTATTCTTTCTGTTGTCAGGCCTAAGTTTGCCCCGTAGCGAGTCTAGGTCCTGATTCTTCTTCCCACGAGTGGGTGTTCCCTCTGTATTTTCTGGCTCAGGTTTGCCATAATGCTTCTCTTGCATTTGGTTATTATTTTTCCATCCTGTGGAATTTTCTTTATTGCACTGGTCACAGTCATCGACAAATTTTCTTATGTCATCAACCACTCCTGGCCAGTAATAAGATATAGATGTCCTTGAACAGTTGTGACCCATTCTCAGATGTCCACCGTCTAGAACATGTGTTTGTTTCAAAATTGGTTCCCTATATTTCGAGGGCACTACCAACTGTGCACCCACGAATGATCCTGCTTTAACCGTCCGGTAAAGCATTCCATCATCTAAATAGAATTCTCCCTTCCTAGGAGGGGTATGTAGTTTTTGGAGTTTGTCAAAACACGGCTTCAGTGATCTATCTCCAGCCTGTGCCTTTCTCCACTGTTTACGAGACCCCATATTTGGTGGTCCCTCCTGCTTTCTCACAGGTAAGCTCCTTTTCACCTCTTCTGGCGTGGTATTTATTAGACTATCCTCCTCCTGTCTAGAGTTGGATCTGACCTGCAGGGTTGCCATATACACAGGTTTCCTTCTGCAATAGTCAGTATCATGATTGTCCATACGACAATTTTTACACCATCTCCTTTTTGGGTTGAAAGATTTTCTTTCATCAAATTGTGGGTTTTTATTTTTATAGTCATTTCGTGGTCTATCAAACTGTTGCTTACCTTTGTTCTGATCTCTAGGATCAAACGTATCAGAGTTTTGTGGTGCCTTAAAATAGTCTACCTGTTTCTTTTTGTTACTTGTTACCTCAGCCTGAGCTGCTTGATACCTTTCAGCTACACTCAGTAACTCACCCAGTCTTTCTGCACCTTGTTCCATGAGAAACTTTCTCAGGTCAGGAGCCATGGACTCTCTTAATTGCTCTATAAGGATCATTTCCTTAAGATCTTGGGTTTTCCCCAGAGAAGTCCATTTCTCCAAGTATGTCTCTAACCGTGCAGAGAACTGGTGATAAGTTTCACCTGACAGTAACTTAGCATTCCTAAATTTTTTCCTATAAAACTCACCATTCTTTTCGTATCTTAACAACAGAGCCTGCTTCAGCATGTCATAATTTTCTTGGTCATCCCTGCTCATTTTGGCAAAAACTTCATAAGCCGTACCACGGAGCCCTTGTGATAACTTTAAACTCCACCTTTCTCTCTCCAACCCATATGAGGTAGCTAACAATTCGTACCTACTTATATAACTCTCAATGTCATCTTCTTTTTCAACAAAGTGATCTAGATGGAAGTTCATAGCTGAGGTTGAGGCCCCTAGACTAGCCGGAGCATCAGAGGCAAAGGGACTGGCACCATTTTCAGGAGCATGGCCTTGAATTTCCAACTCCCTGAGTCGTAGCTCATGCTCCCGCTGCAATCTCCTATCCTCTGCTTCCGCAGCCAATCTTCTTTCTTCCTTTTCTGCTTCTGCAGCAAATCTTCTCTTTCTTTTCTTTCCTCTGTGCCAATCTTTTTTTCTTCTCTTTCGCAGCCAGTTTTCTTTCCTCTGCTGCCAATCTTTTTCTTCTGCTTCCTTTTCTGCAGCCAATTGTAATCTCTTACTTTCAGCCTCTAATGCCCTAGCTTGCTGGTCAGCCTCAATCTGTAGCTTTTTAGCCTCAGCCTCCATCTGTAACCTCTTAATTTCTTTTTCAGCCTCAATCTGTAACTGAAGTTTCTTAATCTCTCTAGCCTCTTCTACTTTCATTTTCCTTTCCTCAGCCACCCTATTTTCTTCCCTGGCAATGAACTTATCACACTCTGATGTGACATAATCAATCAGAACTTGCCCCTCCATGTTCATTTCTTTGGCCGTCTGCACAGCAGCAGATCGAAATTTTGCCAAGTCTGCCATTCCTATAATAGGTAAATTTATACAATGTCTAAGCAAACAAACTTCAATATACTAATTATCTAAGGACCACAGGCAGTGAGAGCTCAGTCTTATTTATTTTCACCCGAGGATACCTTTTAAATTCTTTATATTTCCTGAAGTGAATTACCCCAATTATATGTTAATGGAAGTTCTAGATATCCCAGGACTAGCCTACCCAATTTATGTAATGGGAGAAGTCTTAAATATCCCGGAACGAGCTAACCCAATATATGTGGTGAATGGGGATAATATATATCTTTATAGGGGACTTAGTGTACTGACTGAGATCAGCTGTGAAGGTCTATGTATCTATTTAATATTGTGATTTATTACATAGCCTTCTTTGCTACCACATATGTCAACCTCAGTCAGACTTATTCTGGATTTGTATAATGACTGCGTGTTATGTCTAGGGTATGATAGTGATGTAATGAGAGTACACAATAATTAACAGCCAGCTAAACACCTATGGTAAGACCCACAACACTTATAACACCAAACCTCTCACAAACCTCAACAACTTTAAGAGGGACCTTAAGTAAGTCGAGTGTTAACTTTTCAAATTTATGTATTATGTATTTATAAAAAAGATATCCTGATCCAATGTCAAAGGAATCAGGAATCCCAATCACTATAATTATATGAAATATTTACACATTATACAAAGGGTATGTTAAAATTAACAACTGTGTCATGTAATCGCTGTGTGTGTTGTAGTCTTTGCGGAAATACTGGATGTTCAAGCTATGTGGTTGTTGCTCCTCATCACATTTCTAGTCTGTCTTTGATGGAAATAAGGTCTACACTTTCACTTTCCTATCAAGGAAACACTGTCGTGTCTCTCTGGCTTTATGTTCTTTGATTTTCAATTCTAAGAGGGGTCATAAGACTGAGCGTCACTGTTTACACCTCTTAACTTTGAGATGGCTGACAGGAACAGACTCCTATGCTCGTAAGGTCAGCATACTCTGGATTTCATCACTCTGGTCGTTCTCTTGTCCCAGGCATATATTCTCTGCCTCCGGATTGTACGATAATCTGACCAGGTGCTGCTCTAACAGTTTGAGGACCACTGTCCCTGAAACAATAAGGTGGTCATGCCCCTTCAGAACTAAGCTAGGTTATATTTCCATATTTTACGACAATACAGGACAGACAATGTTCAGCGCGGTAGGCCCACAAATATCTTCTCATGACACAGCTTTCACCAGTTTTCCTGTCCCTAATGTGTACAACGCCTCTGCACTTCCTGTATTATTTTCTTCCATACAATAATACAGGTATCACACTACCTTGCAATTCCATGTATAAGCCTAGGCATTTAACTTCCTCTGCTATAAGTTCTGTGCAGGTTGGAGCAATTTTCTAGGCTTTTCGCTACTGAACCACACACACAAAGACACAAATCATCAATGTACATTCAATTTTGAATATATATATTCAAAATCTGCAGCTTACCACAATTAAGAAATCTGAGAACAAATTACGTTGAATAGCAAGACCAATATGGCACACTCTCGATCTGCTGTCGTTCCAGGCTTTCAAAGAATAATTGCACTGGCTTTCAACGCATAAGTTTCTCCAATGAAGAAATATTTGAATGTGGCAGTGAACTGACGCTCTTTTTGCCAATATCGGGAGTTCTAACCAATAAGGCCCTATGTTTACAAAGTATTTGAAATTAAAAGCAGCTTTCCTATCGTGTCTCTATTAGCAACCCACTAGTACTTTTTCTCGACTAATCGTAGTTAGTCTTTCATAAAATGGTAACCAATCAAATCGATTCTAACAGTGTGGCCTCCATTCATTTTAAAAGTCTTATCTACCATGCCAAATGGAGCAACCATGACCAAGTGTTGTCAATACGACACCACTACTTTATTTTGGCTATAAGTTGTTTATTCTTTAACTAATGGTGCAACACTTACTATATTCGTTATCAGCAAATTCTACTGCATCTAACTATATAAGTTTAAATGGTCTACTCTGTCAGTGGAGAGACATGATTTCAACCTAAACTCATGTTAATATTTAACTTTTCCACTGTTTATTAAAAAAATCTGGCCGGTCATACGCATTCGTTCGTGTGTTCCAAGAAATGCATAGTTTATTTTTAGCCTAGACTGTCAGTTTGATTTCAAGCCATAGCGTAGCAAATTAATATGCAGAACGCGTTTCGACATTCATGTCTCAATGCAATGCAGTGTACGCCTTAGGAAAGCACAGTCCTATACCAGTCTTCTTCCTATGTAATTATCTATCCGTTTGGCTTTACATTTAATTATGATTTATTTATGTGGATTTAGAATGTTCCACGACAAAATCTCCCCACTTAAAACAGACATTATATGTCAGTCTATAATTCTATATACACATAGATAAATTACTATCTATGCCTTTACTCTGCCTTTGTTATCCTGGTTTTATGCAGTTGGGTCTATTCAAAGTAGGCACGACTCAAGAAATCTGCCCCAGACCTCTACAACCAAGAAGCTATTTCAATTATGTTACTGAACAGCTGCAAGTGTTACTGCTTGTCTTAATGCTGCTTAGCAACCAGTATTCACCATTTCTCTTCTCTGAGTCTGCTCAATGACATGTCCAGAGAACATTAGATGTTCCTCAAATTGTACGTTATGAGGAGATAATCTATATATGGTGATAGCAGAGTTTCCGTATGGGATCCAATAATCTCATGATCAGCCTATATAAACATTCGGAATATCCTCAACCAAAGAGGCAACTCATGGATTCATTATGTTCCTCCGAAATGTTTCTGTCCAACAATTTTCTGATCTCAGCTTATGTGGAATCTGATGGTAGCTTTTTCTCAGATCCACTTCTTTAACAATGTTACATATGGGCCTGTAATTTGGTTGACCTGTTTTCCCAGGCACCTGTCAGGTCCTTTGCACTAGAAGCACTGTTGTGATGACTTTTCTTCCTAGAATCATCATGCACAAATCTACCGCTACCAATTCTTTTCTTGGGGCTTTCTCCCCACTTAAAATTCTTGATGGGAGATTTCCTCTCTCCATCTTCTTCCTCCTCCAGTTCACATAAGTCCGATTGAGGGATTTTCGGCTTATCCTGGGGTAAGATATCTCTTTGCACTCTCCTCATAGTGGCCATATTAAAACATTCAATTGATGATTGTCCGTGAAAGGGTGGGTCCCATTCCACTTGGTCCACTTTATTATTCTTTCTGTTGTCAGGCCTAAGTTTGCCCCGTAGCGAGTCTAGGTCCTGATTCTTCTTCCCACGAGTGGGTGTTCCCTCTGTATTTTCTGGCTCAGGTTTGCCATAATGCTTCTCTTGCATTTGGTTATTATTTTTCCATCCTGTGGAATTTTCTTTATTGCACTGGTCACAGTCATCGACAAATTTTCTTATGTCATCAACCACTCCTGGCCAGTAATAAGATATATAGATGTCCTTGAACAGTTGTGACCCATTCTCAGATGTCCACCGTCTAGAACATGTGTTTGTTTCAAAATTGGTTCCCTATATTTCGAGGGCACTACCAACTGTGCACCCACGAATGATCCTGCTTTAACCGTCCGGTAAAGCATTCCATCATCTAAATAGAATTCTCCCTTCCTAGGAGGGGTATGTAGTTTTTGGAGTTTGTCAAAACACGGCTTCAGTGATCTATCTCCAGCCTGTGCCTTTCTCCACTGTTTACGAGACCCCATATTTGGTGGTCCCTCCTGCTTTCTCACAGGTAAGCTCCTTTTCACCTCTTCTGGCGTGGTATTTATTAGACTATCCTCCTCCTGTCTAGAGTTGGATCTGACCTGCAGGGTTGCCATATACACAGGTTTCCTTCTGCAATAGTCAGTATCATGATTGTCCATACGACAATTTTTACACCATCTCCTTTTTGGGTTGAAAGATTTTCTTTCATCAAATTGTGGGTTTTTATTTTTTATAGTCATTTCGTGGTCTATCAAACTGTTGCTTACCTTTGTTCTGATCTCTAGGATCAAACGTATCAGAGTTTTGTGGTGCCTTAAAATAGTCTACTACTGTTTCTTTTTGTTACTTGTTACCTCAGCCTGAGCTGCTTGATACCTTTCAGCTACACTCAGTAACTCACCCAGTCTTTCTGCACCTTGTTCCATGAGAAACTTTCTCAGGTCAGGAGCCATGGACTCTCTTAATTGCTCTATAAGGATCATTTCCTTAAGATCTTGGGTTTTCCCCAGAGAAGTCCATTTCTCCAAGTATGTCTCTAACCGTGCAGAGAACTGGTGATAAGTTTCACCTGACAGTAACTTAGCATTCCTAAATTTTTTCCTATAAAACTCACCATTCTTTTCGTATCTTAACAACAGAGCCTGCTTCAGCATGTCATAATTTTCTTGGTCATCCCTGCTCATTTTGGCAAAAACTTCATAAGCCGTACCACGGAGCCCTTGTGATAACTTTAAACTCCACCTTTCTCTCTCCAACCCATATGAGGTAGCTAACAATTCGTACCTACTTATATAACTCTCAATGTCATCTTCTTTTTCAACAAAGTGATCTAGATGGAAGTTCATAGCTGAGGTTGAGGCCCCCTGACTAGCCGGAGCATCAGAGGCAAAGGGACTGGCACCATTTTCAGGAGCATGGCCTTGAATTTCCAACTCCCTGAGTCGTAGCTCATGCTCCCGCTGCAATCTCCTATCCTCTGCTTCCGCAGCCAATCTTCTTTCTTCCTTTTCTGCTTCTGCAGCCCAATCTTTTTTCTTCTCTCTCGGCAGCCAAATCTTTTTTCTTCTCTTTCGGCAGCCAGTTTTCTTTCCTCTGCTGCCAATCTTCTTTCTTCTGCTTCCTTTTCTGCAGCCAATTGTAATCTCTTACTTTCAGCCTCTAATGCCCTAGCTTGCTGGTCAGCCTCAATCTGTAGCTTTTTAGCCTCAGCCTCCATCTGTAACCTCTTAATTTCTTTTTCAGCCTCAATCTGTAACTGAAGTTTCTTAATCTCTCTAGCCTCTTCTACTTTCATTTTCCTTTCCTCAGCCATCCATGTTCCTGCCCTGGCAATGAACTTATCACACTCTGATGTGACATAATCAATCAGAACTTGCCCCTCCATGTTCATTTCTTTGGCCGTCTGCACAGCAGCAGATCGAAATTTTGCCAAGTCTGCCATTCCTATAATAGGTAAATTTATACAATGTCTAAGCAAACAAACTTCAATATACTAATTATCTAAGGACCACAGGCAGTGAGAGCTCAGTCTTATTTATTTTCACCCGAGGATACCTTTTAAATTCTTTATATTTCCTGAAGTGAATTACCCCAATTATATGTTAATGGAAGTTCTAGATATCCCAGGACTAGCCTACCCAATTTATGTAATGGGAGAAGTCTTAAATATCCCGGAACGAGCTAACCCAATATATGTGGTGAATGGGGATAATATATATCTTTATAGGGGACTTAGTGTACTGACTGAGATCAGCTGTGAAGGTCTATGTATCTATTTAATATTGTGATTTATTACATAGCCTTCTTTGCTACCACATATGTCAACCTCAGTCAGACTTATTCTGGATTTGTATAATGACTGCGTGTTATGTCTAGGGTATGATAGTGATGTAATGAGAGTACACAATAATTAACAGCCAGCTAAACACCTATGGTAAGACCCACAACACTTATAACACCAAACCTCTCACAAACCTCAACAACTTTAAGAGGGACCTTAAGTAAGTCGAGTGTTAACTTTTCAAATTTATGTATTATGTATTTATAAAAAGATATCCTGATCCAATGTCAAAGGAATCAGGAATCCCAATCACTATAATTATATGAAATATTTACACATTATACAAAGGGTATGTTAAAATTAACAACTGTGTCATGTAATCGCTGTGTGTGTTGTAGTCTTTGCGGAAATACTGGATGTTCAAGCTATGTGGTTGTTGCTCCTCATCACATTTCTAGTCTGTCTTTGATGGAAATAAGGTCTACACTTTCACTTTCCTATCAAGGAAACACTGTCGTGTCTCTCTGGCTTTATGTTCTTTGATTTTCAATTCTAAGAGGGGTCATAAGACTGAGCGTCACTGTTTACACCTCTTAACTTTGAGATGGCTGACAGGAACAGACTCCTATGCTCGTAAGGTCAGCATACTCTGGATTTCATCACTCTGGTCGTTCTCTTGTCCCAGGCATATATTCTCTGCCTCCGGATTGTACGATAATCTGACCAGGTGCTGCTCTAACAGTTTGAGGACCACTGTCCCTGAAACAATAAGGTGGTCATGCCCCTTCAGAACTAAGCTAGGTTATATTTCCATATTTTACGACAATACAGGACAGACAATGTTCAGCGCGGTAGGCCCACAAATATCTTCTCATGACACAGCTTTCACCAGTTTTCCTGTCCCTAATGTGTACAACGCCTCTGCACTTCCAGTATTATGTTCTTCCATACAATAATACAGGTATCACACACTACCTTGCAATTCCATGTATAAGCCTAGGCATTTAACTTCCTCTGCTATAAGTTCTGTGCAGGTTGGAGCAATTTTCTAGGCTTTTCGCTACTGAACCACACACACAAAGACACAAATCATCAATGTACATTCAATTTTCATAAATATATATATATTCAAAATCTGCAGCTTACCACAATTAAGAAATCTGAGAACAAATTACGTTGAATAGCAAGACCAATATGGCACACTCTCGATCTGCTGTCGTTCCAGGCTTTCAAAGAATAATTGCACTGGCTTTCAACGCATAAGTTTCTCCAATGAAGAAATATTTGAATGTGGCAGTGAACTGACGCTCTTTTTGCCAATATCGGGAGTTCTAACCAATAAGGCCCTATGTTTACAAAGTATTTGAAATTAAAAGCAGCTTTCCTATCGTGTCTCTATTAGCAACCCACTAGTACTTTTTCTCGACTAATCGTAGTTAGTCTTTCATAAAATGGTAACCAATCAAATCGATTCTAACAGTGTGGCCTCCATTCATTTTAAAAGTCTTATCTACCATGCCAAATGGAGCAACCATGACCAAGTGTTGTCAATACGACACCACTACTTTATTTTGGCTATAAGTTGTTTATTCTTTAACTAATGGTGCAACACTTACTATATTCGTTATCAGCAAATTCTACTGCATCTAACTATATAAGTTTAAATGGTCTACTCTGTCAGTGGAGAGACATGATTTCAACCTAAACTCATGTTAATATTTAACTTTTCCACTGTTTATTAAAAAAATCTGGCCGGTCATACGCATTCGTTCGTGTGTTCCAAGAAATGCATAGTTTATTTTTAGCCTAGACTGTCAGTTTGATTTCAAGCCATAGCGTAGCAAATTAATATGCAGAACGCGTTTCGACATTCATGTCTCAATGCAATGCAGTGTACGCCTTAGGAAAGCACAGTCCTATACCAGTCTTCTTCCTATGTAATTATCTATCCGTTTGGCTTTGATTTATTTATGTGGATTTAGAATGTTCCGCGACACACGGACAACTCCATCAGTGTAAAGATCTCTTCCCGTAGATCATACAAGGAGGATCTCAGCACAATGCACGAACTCCATAGCACCGGCGAGAATCCCAGTGTGTATGTATAGGAATCGCACATTCTATAAATATATTTGTGGTGGATAGGTTTCTAATTTTTAAATTTTGCCAGGACAGTTGGTTCCAGTTTTTCAAACATATAAGCGCACTTATCGTTTAAAATGTGTGCACAAAGCACTTTTTTGCACATGTTTTACAAGAGAGGGGGAGAAAGGAAAACAATTAGATGAGCTTCATTTGTCTCCGTTCAATCATCATCTCGGCAGACAATCAATTGTATTCTACCTCATTATCAGCTATAATTAGAGAATGTACTCAATGTCTTTTTCTCAAGTTTTTGTGTGATTTATTTACATCGTGTGCAGTGGTATTTTCAATTGACTGAATTTCGTGTGAGCATTGTATTTCATCATGGGTTTTTGTTTGTATTTTTATTTCTTTGTTATTTACAGTGTAATGATTTTCTTGCTGACGTTTCCATGCTTTTGATTTATATCTTAAACAGCTCTCTCTCTCTCTCTCTCTCTCTCTCTCTCTCTCTCTCTCTCTCTGTGTCTCTCTCTCTCTCTCTCTCTCTCTCTCTCTATATATATATATATATATATATATATATATATATATATATATATATATATATATATATGTCTCACTCTCTCTCCTTGTGCCTTTTGTTCTGATTATACTATATGGTGGGTTTTTTTTTTAAATGAATGTGTGTTTTAGTTCTTATGAACTATGTTATTTCTTTAATACGTATTAATTTTGCTACTATTTTCACTTTCTTATTAATGTTATTATGTCATTATTATTACTAAATCGATACCTCTTAAGAACTGGTCATGGGTTAGAGTGCCATCAGGATTGGAGGATTTACAGGTACCTCACATAGTTTATCTTAGTATTACACAGAGCCAATACTGTTTTATGAACGTAGATATTGAGTTACACCACATGGATAGAGAGAACAAATAATTATATTGACACTGAAGCAACTTCTTGTGTAACATGCATTTATTTTTCGAAAAAAGCAAAGAAATAATATGAGTCCTTTACACCTCTTACATACTAAATCATTGGAGTAAGGCTAGCATCAGGACAATAATGGATCGATGGAGTGGCTGAAATGTTTTAGAGGAGAGAATGCAGAATGCAGGAAAGGTCTGAAGAAATAACATGTTATTATCACACAACTCTTCTTACGTTACAAAAAAGATAAGCAGTAAAGGGGAATGAGATGTGAGAGAAGAGAACTATGAAGAAGGGGAGATTGAGTTGGAAGATGAAGATGGGGAGGAAAAGGTGCAGAGGTGATAGAGTAAGAACAAGAGGAAGGAGTATGAGAGAAAAGGGTGTCTGAAATAGAGGAAAACTTGGAAGAATAAAAACACAAGACAGAAAGAAAGAATTGTAAAACAAAGACCAGAAAGGTTTTGTCTACCTCCGCAATTTTTGTTTCGTCTCTTGGCTTCTCTTCTTACACCTGTAAGCTTCCTCAGACTTGGAATTTCCCAAAAGCCCACGGAGTTGCTTGTATCCTGATTGGCTTGGCCGGCGTAGTAATCTTACGTGATGCTGTCAGTCACGTATGAATGACGTAGGAGATTTGTAAGCTTTATTTTTTTGTCTTTCTTCTCGACAGGCAACAATAAGAAAGAAAGATATAAAAAATAACAATAAGGATCAAATCTTATCTTCTAGGTGTTTCTTATCTTCCTGTGTTTCTTGATTGTTCTGGTAACAATTTCACAACGGAGAACGTATTTTGGTAAATCCACAAGGGAAACTGGAGATGCAAAGCTATTGATTAAGAAAGATTGGCTCTATTTTTCTGCTTAGCAGTTTCACGAAAAACTAGTTCAACGTTTCAAGGGAGAGAATACAGGTCGCAGTGGCGCGCCGGGCGCTATCTTAGGAGGGGGCGCCGAAATTTTTTTTTTTTTTTAAATATTTAATTGAAACTTTAAAAGAACAATTGAAACTGGATTGTTTTTAGTTTAAAGTAAGATCTATTTTTATGCTTACATTTATTTCATTTCTTAAATTTTCAAAGTAAAATTATACGCAAAAGGTAATGTACAAATTACGTTTTGCAAATCACATTACTTCATGTTGTTTAGTAATTTCCACACACACAATAATTTATAACTTTATCTCATTACCTCCGACTCAAATAAATATTGATGCTCAAATTAACGCATCGCTTCGCTGCATAACATGGAGCGATATAATAATCTACTTTATACTTCTGAAGAATGTTACAGAAGTGGAGAAGAAAATAAGAATGAAAGAGAGGAAGAAAAAAGACGAGTATTGAGATGAAGTAAAAGGTCAAAGATCCCGTTACACGTCCATTGAGGCATATTGGGAATATGGTGTTAGGCCCATATTCTCTTGACCATCGGCACACTAGGGATGATGTGGTCAGCATCACGCCGGCCGCCTTTACCTTCCCAGAGTTGCTCTGGTACTCAATTCATGAGGCTGGATCGACCCCGGAGCCGTTTGTGGTCTAAAAAATCCCGCCTCAGCTGGGGATCGAACCTTGGACCACCGAGCTAGGAAGCCAGTGCACTAACCACTGCGCAACCGCAGCCCCTATTGAGACGAGGAAGAATAAGAAAGAGAGAGAGAGAGAGAGAGAGAGAGAGAGAGAGAGAGAAAGAGAGAGAGAGAGCAGATGAAGAAATTATGAACTCGTTTGAGCTCGTTCAAGGCTTACACTTTTCTGTAAGCAACATGAGTCTATAAGTGCCATGCCGACTATTTATGTAAGCGCATTGCCAACTCTTTATGTAAGCGCCTTGGCGCCATGAAGACTATTTATGTAAGCGCCATGAAGACTATTTATGTAAGCGCCATGGCGACTATTTCTGTAACCACCATGGCGACTATTTCTGTAAGCGCTATACCGATTACTTCTGTCAGCACCATGCAGACTATTTCTGTAAGCGCCATGAAGACTATTTATGTAAGCGCCATAGCGACTATTTCTGTAACCACCATGGCGACTATTTTTGTAAGCGCCAATGCCTGTAGGTCTAGGTAATTATATTTCTCCACATCTGTCGGTTCTGAGAACTGCTTATGAATTATGTCGATGACTTATTAATGCCATATTGTAATACTGTCCTACACCTTATTTTTTTGTCGCCCTTTGTTTCTTGTTTTTTTGATGGCACCTCTGTCACAGTGTATTCTGATTTTCTTCTTGACAGCGATTATGGACGACATGTTTCTGGTGTGTGTAATGCTCCTTATTTAGCTCATAGATGTTTTTAAGGACATCGTCTGCAGTCGTTTTAGACGCCATTAGGACTTGTCAACCAACATCTGCAAACATCTCCGTGGCCTCAACTGCTCAAATTTTTTTTCTTTACTGTTACAACAAAACTCTCTTCCATATGCCAGTATCGGCTTTATGCAATACTGGAAAACTCTATTCTTTTTACTAGAAATGACAAAAAGGTTGTTTTTCATTCTCTGTAGCTTTATTTCCCATGGGCTATTGTGTTCTTTACTTCTGCTATAGATGTGTTTCAGAATTATATCGTATACTTTACTACTGCTGCAACGCTGTTTTGTTTGATGTCAGAGATAAACAAGTAGATTATGTTCAGATGGTAAGGTAGTGTTAGGCCGAAAGGTCTATCACAAGAGTTTTCAATTAATACAATTCAGGATTTCTCAGACGGGAACTGCTATGATATGGACCCCAGAAGGACGGTGAAAGAGAGGTTGAGCACAGACAGGTTGGCGGAGAACAGTGGAGGCTAAGATGCAAAGCATGAACCAGAGTTGGGGCACGGCAAAATGGGGACAGTTTGTTGCTGCCCTGAAAGACGCCACTAGGTGTGATGGGCACTGACTGCTTTGTCAATCAGGGGCTAAGGATCAAAGATGAAAAAGAAAAATGTCAGGATTTTAAAAGTAGAAATGAATGAAATAAGCTGAATAAGACAACGTGAATTGTTTGCAAGGAGTGGGAAGTGGTGTATGCAGTGCTTTGAGATATATTGACATAATAAGTGTGTATACACTTTATATGGCTCTCTGATCACATGACTGATGATTGAAAGGTTAAAGGTTATATTGGCCATTACTCATTCAGTACGAGTTAAACTTTAGAGCATTGCGTGTGTGGTGAAGTGGGATGTTATAAATATTTATAGGGGACTTAGGGTACTGACTGAGATCAGCTGTGAAGGTATCTATATCTATTAAAAGTAGTGTATTATAGATAACCTTACTTGCTACCACATATCTCTTTATCTCAGTCAGAATTATTCTGGAATAGTGTGATGCTACGTTATGTGTCTAGGGTATGTGTATGAAGAAGTGTAAGTCACAACAACAGACAGATAAACAATTTAATGTAATCCACTACTCTTGACAACACTGTGACACTCACATACATATAACACTCTATGAGAATATCTTAAAGGAGGCA
The DNA here is from genome assembly GCA_024509875.1 of Oreohelix idahoensis. Taxonomy (NCBI): domain Eukaryota; kingdom Metazoa; phylum Mollusca; class Gastropoda; order Stylommatophora; family Oreohelicidae; genus Oreohelix; species Oreohelix idahoensis. Next base: position 94,333 of record JAMPIV010006503.1, on the reverse strand, counting down.
CTGATAACTTTCAAATAACAATATGTATTCATTACTGGCATGAATGAATATGTGTCCTGATTCAACTACAAGGGAATCAGGAATCACAATCAATTTAAATTACAAGTTATGTACAGAATGTATTTAATATGAATATTGTAGTGACATATATTATTACAAATGTTCTATGTGTGTCAGTTGTGTAGTAGTAAAATGAGGTAATACTGGTTTTGTTTTGTTCAAGCTCTGTTGGTATTGGGATCAGTATTGGAGATGTTCACAGTTCCTGATTTTAAGACAAGTAAATTCCCCTCTGAATGGTATTTTTATAAAGTTATTTCTAGATGAGGGGACATAATGTTGAGCTCAGCTGGCCAACTCTGCTTATCTTGAGTGATGGCGGCAGGAGAGGACTCCTCTGCTCGAATTCTCTTCTGGGCTCTGGAGATACCTCACTGATAGCTAAAAGGACCAAGGAGTATGCTGTCCGACACTGGATTCAGCAAATCTCTGACCAGGTGCTGCTCACTACCATCAAGACCACTGTCCCTGAAATCAAGAAGGATGTACCTTCTACTTCATAACTAATTTATATTCTCTTTTACACTGATCACAATACAGCACAAACATTGAGTTCAGAGCATTAGGCCAACTGTCAGCTTCATTTGAAATACTTTATTCCAGTATTACCCTTCTTAATGGTTACTACGCCTCTGCACTTCCAGCATTATTTCTTTCTAGTCAATCATCCAGGTGTCAGTGTACTGTTTGGCCATTCCATGCCGTTTTACTTCTCTCCGACACCCTCTGTTCAGGCTGGAGCATTTTAGGCTTTACCTCACGTTTGCCACTGAACTACACATATATATACAGGCATAAATCAACAATTCACATTCAATTTTCATTAAAAGATATTAAATGGTTCAAGCTTACCACAATTCATACGAATAACACAGATACGTTGATTAGCAATGAATTCTGGCACAAACTGGCACAAACTTCCATCTGCCTATGTTCCAGGCTTTTATTGAGTCAAATATAAGCTGGCTTCAACGCACTGATGCTTTATCAAGTGTATTTAAACAAGTGGTTTCGAACTAACGCTCCCAAGTGTGTATATCAGCGAGACTGGCCAATGAGCCACGTTTCGACAAGTGTTTGAAAAAAATGTTATCTTTTCCCGTCTCCCCTAACAACCAAGATAGTATTTATAGCCCGACCAATCGTGGTTAGGCTTTCATTTGTTGCGCTCCAATCAATTTGGAGTTTACATGGTAGGCTATTTCTGTAACGTAAATTTTTTTCAAACACGTTAAAAAAAAATCTTATGAGCAGAAATGATTTTATGCTGTCAGGCACCCCCAATATTTTATTTTGGGTATAATTTATTAATTCCTGGACTATTTGCGTAACGTTTTACATATTATTTGTCAGCAAGCCCTAAGGAACCCAAAAATACTAATTTAAAGGAGCTACGTGGTTGCGTTCAAAATATGCAATTTCTTCTACCTCCTGTTTGGAAGATGTGCTGTCTGGGTACTGTTATGTGTTCAAACGTAAACCCATCTAATGTTATCTTTTCTAATAAGAGTCTGTTATGATTTATAAACCTAACTCTGGGAAAGGGTAGTGTATTTTATCACTGTCCGTCTGAAAAAAAATTAGTGCATGTAGACTTACACGCGTGATGGCAGCATTTGCGTATCGCGCGAAGCGTGTTTAGTGTTCGGCTTCCTCTCCCTTCTCGCTATCCTTTAGTCCAACTGTTCGTTCGTTTTGGTAACGTAATGTAGAAAAAGACATGAATGGAATTTAAAATTTAGGTCATTACGCAGTCTCTCAATTCTTTTCCAAGAAATACAGCACACGTTTCATTGAAGAAGGCGGGTAATAATACAGTAAGCTTTTATATCAACGTGAAAGCGTTACAATTTGCAGACGAAGCAGAAAACAAGGGGGATTTCGAGTACATTCTTTGTGATAGCACTGTCATTTTACCATTGCTCTTTTCTTTATTATATGTATTTATTAGGCTTTATATTTAATTGATAATTTATATATGTGGATTAGAATATTCCATGACACCTCCCCTCTTAAAACAGACATTATATGTCAGTCCTTTATTCTATATACACATAGAGAAATTTATTATTATTTCTGGGGTTTACGGTGATTCTCATCACACGGATGGCGGCTTAAAAAATCCGCTCCCAGATTGGTTTTTCCAGATATATATATTCAATGCTAAAATTATATGGAGCCAGAAGCAAAGACCATCGGAGTAACCTAGAGTTCTCATGCTTAGCCTGTGCTAAAAACGATAAAGGTTTGTGGTCAGTTTGCAACTTAAATGCCTTCCCATATAGATAAATATTGAATTTCTTTATTGCCCATATTACTGCAAGACATTCTTTTTCGCTAGTTGAGTAGTTGATTTCAGCTTTATTCAACTTTCTGCTAGCATATGCCACTGGGCTTAATTCCCCATCCAATGCCTCTGATTTCTGTAGTAAAGTTGCACCTAGCCCAATATTACTTGCATCCGTCCTTACTATGAATTCTTGACTTAAGTCAGGTAATTTCAAAATGGGTTTACTTGTGAGCTTTTCCTTCAATTCTTGGTAAGTCATTTCACATTGTGGTGTCCATGTAATGCGATCTGGAAGTCCTTTACGTGTCAATTCAGTTAACGGTGCACATATGGAATTAAAGTTCTTGATATACTTCTGGTAGAAACCACATAATGAGACAAAGGATCTCACGTCCTTCTTGGTTTGTGGTCTCGGGGCTTTTTGTAGTTTCTCTAAATTCTTTGGGTCAGGGGTCATGTTTCCCTGATAAACTGTGTGTCCCAAAAATTCCAATTCTTTACATCCAACGCAACATTTGGTTGGACGGGCTGTTAAATTTGCCTCCCTAAGTCGATCAAACAGCATGTTCAGAGAGTCAATGTGTTCCTCAAATGTTTCTGTTGCTATAAGGATATCATCCATAAAATTTGTTATACAGGGATTATTCAGAGGATCCAATAATTTTCTCATCATTCTAGAGAAGACACTAGGCGCATTCTTCAATCCAAATGGCAATCTATTAAACTCATAGTGTCCTTCTGAGGTACTGAAAGCTAGGTATGGTCTAACCTCAGGCTTTACTGGAATCTGATAGTATCCTTTACTCAGATCCACTTTTGAGAAATATTTAGCTTTATTTAGTCTGGCAAACAGCTGATTTGTATCCGGCAATGGATCCACCTGTCCTTCTGTAATAGCGTTCAGTCTCCTGTAATCTATACAGAGTCTATGTTCTCCAGAGGGCTTCCTTAAGAGTACAACACCGGAACTATACGAAGACTCACTGTGCGAAATAATTCCTTCCTTCAATAGATAGTCTATCTCTTCCTTCAAAGCTTTTTCCTTAGCAAACGGAATCGAATATGGTTTCATACAGACAGGTGTGGAGTCTATGAGTTTCATATCATATTCCAATAGGTTTGTATGCCCTGGTCGGTCTGTTAACACCTCTGCATGATTATTTAGAACCTGTTGCACTCTCTCTTTCTGAGTTTTCGTTAAATGTGTACTGATTTTCACCTGTGCTGCTGGCTCACAGGGGTGTAATGGATATTCAAATGATGAAAGTGGTTCCTTTTTCATCTCCATGGCGATGGACAAGGTCAACAAGTGTGTCTCTTCCTGATGTTCTCTTTCCAAATATTTCTTCAGGAGATTCACATGATAGATTTTTTCTTTCCCCTTCTTATCTATCTTATAATTTGTTCTAGACACCTTCTCTAGAACTGTATATGGACCCTGCCATCCAATTTGTAACTTATTCTGACTCCCGGGCAAAAGAAGCAGTACCTTCTCTCCCACAGCCAAATTTCTGTCTTTCGCCTTCCTGTTATAATAGGCAGCATGTTTCTTCCTGGCTTGTTTCAAATTTTCATTGGCAAGTTTCCAGCCAGTTTTCAACCGAGTGGTCAGCTCATTCACATATTGGTATGAAGATGTAATGTTTTCCTCTGCCTTTTCATCAGTCCACGTTCTTAACAAAGCTACGTATGGACCTTTAATTGTGTGGACCTATTTGTCCATGCACCGGTATGGTCTCTTCCACTTGAAGCTTTATAGTGATGATTTTTCCTCCCAGAATTATCATTCACAAAACGACCGCTACCAATTTTTCTTTTGGGGCTTTCTCCCCTCTTAAAATTCTTGATGAGAGATTTCCTCTCTACATATTCTTCCTCCAGTTTGTTTAAGTCCGATTGAGGGATTGTCGGCTTATCCTGGGGTAAGACATCTTTTTGCACTCTCCGCATAGTGGCCATTGTAAAACAGTTAAGTGAAGCTTGTCCGTGAAAAGGGGCTTCCCATTCCATTTGGTCCACTTTATCAAATCTATTTTTCTTTTTATTGTCAGGCCTGATTTTGCCCCGTGGCGTGTCCAGGTCCTGATCCATGTTCCCACTTGTGGGTGTTCCCTCATGTGCTATGCTACACCTTTCTACAAAGTTTTCAATGTCCCATCTTGCTTTGGGCCAATAATAATTGTGAGCCACCTTTTGAATGATGGTACCTATTTTCTCATGGTCCCCATCTGGTTTCACATGTAGGCTCCTTATTAATTCTGTCCTGTATCTTTTTGGAAGAACCAGCTGTCCGTGACCATTGGATCTAGCTCCAGTCTTCCTATACATCAACTTGTTTTTCATGTAAAAATCTCCCTTGCCTGGAGTTGTATGACAAGTTGACAATTTTCTGAAACAAGGCTTGAGTGTTTTATCCCCAGCCTGTGCCTTCCTCATCTCTTCTGGAGTGGTATCTAACATAATATCCTCCTCCTGTCTTGAGGTCGACCTGACCTGAAGGGTTGCCATATACACAGGTTTCCTTCTGCAACGGTCAGTGTCATGATTGTCCATCTGACAATTCTTACACCACCTTTTTCCTTGGTTGAAAGATTTTCTTTCATCATATTTCCTTTCATCGAATTGTGGGAATTTATTTTTATTGTCATACCGTGGCCTATCAAATTGGTGCTTACCTTTATTTTGATCCCTAGGATCAAATTTATTAAAGTTCTGTGGTGCCCTAAAGTTATCCACCTGTTTCTTTTTATTACCTGTTACCTCTGCTTGAGCTGCTTGATACCTTTCAGCAACATTTAGCAACTCACCCAGCCTCTCTGCACCTTGTTCCATGAGAAACTTTCTCAGGTCTGGAGCCATGGACTCTCTTAGTTGCTCTATAAGGACCATTTCCTTAAGATCTTGGGTTTTCCCCAGAGAAGTCCATTTCTCCAAGTATGTCTCTATGCGTGCAGAGAACTGGTGATAGGTTTCACCTGACAGTAGTTTAGCATTCCTAAATTTTTTTCTATAGAATTCTGCATTCTTTTCATACCTTAACAAAAGAGCCTGCTTTAGCATGTCATAATTTTCCTGATCACCTCTGCTCATTTTTGCAAAAACTTCATAAGCTGCCCCACGAAGTCCCTGAGATAACTTTAAGCTCCACCTTTCTCTCTCTAACCCATACGTGGTAGCTAATAGTTCGTACCTATTTATATAGCTCTCAATATCATCGTCTTTCTCAACAAAATGATCTAAATGAAAGTTCATAGCTGAGATTGAGGCTCCTTGAGTAACCGTAGCATCAGAGGCAAAGGGACTGGCACCATTTTCAGGAGCATGGCCTTGAAACTCAAACTCCCTTAGTCGTAACTCATGTTCCCTTTGTAATCTTTTATCTTCTGCTTCCCTTTCTGCAGCTAATTTTCTTTCTTCTCTTTCTGCAGCTAATTTCTTCTCTTCCCTTTCTGCAGCCTGTCTTCTTTCCTCGGCTTCTCTTTCTGCAGCTAATCTCTTGTCTTCTCTTTCTGCCTCCAATTTCTTAGCCTCAGCCTCAATCTGCAACCTCTTAGTCTCAGCCTCAGCTTGCAACCTCTTAGTCTCAGCCTCAGCTTCAAATTGTAACTTCTTAATTTCCCTTTCAGCCTCTAACCTTCTTTCGGCTTCTTTTTCTAATCTTCTTTCTTCGCGTTCAATAAATTTGTCACATTCCGTTGTGACATAGGCAACCATAACTTGCCCATCTAATCCTAACTCTTTTGCAGTCTGAACCGCAGCAGATCGAAATTTGGCCAGGTCCGCCATTGTCTATCATGTAACTTAATACAATGTCTAACCAACAATTCAATCTCTAATGGACAAAACAGGCACCGTGAGCTCAACCTTATTTAATTCCACCCAAGGATACCTTTTAATTCTTATATTCCCTGAAGTGAATTACCCCCAATATTTTTAATAGTTAAAGATTCAAAATCCCAAGAGCGAGACCCCAATATATGTGGTGAAGTGGGATGTTATAAATATTTATAGGGGACTTAGGGTACTGACTGAGATCAGCTGTGAAGGTATCTATATCTATTAAAAGTAGTGTATTATAGATAACCTTACTTGCTACCACATATCTCTTTATCTCAGTCAGAATATTCTGGAATAGTGTGATGCTACGTTATGTGTCTAGGGTATGTGTATGAAGAAGTGTAAGTCACAACAACAGACAGATAAACAATTTAATGTAATCCACTACTCTTGACAACACTGTGACACTCACATACATATAACACTCTATGAGAATATCTTAAAGGAGGCACTGATAACTTTCAAATAACAATATGTATTCATTACTGGCATGAATGAATATGTGTCCTGATTCAACTACAAGGGAATCAGGAATCACAATCAATTTAAATTACAAGTTATGTACAGAATGTATTTAATATGAATATTGTAGTGACATATATTATTACAAATGTTCTATGTGTGTCAGTTGTGTAGTAGTAAAATGAGGTAATACTGGTTTTGTTTTGTTCAAGCTCTGTTGGTATTTGTCATCATGACTTCAATAGTTTGTCTTTAGGGATCAGTATTGGAGATGTTCACAGTTCCTGATTTTAAGACAAGTAAATTCCCCTCTGAATGGTATTTTTATAAAGTTATTTCTAGATGAGGGGACATAATGTTGAGCTCAGCTGGCCAACTCTGCTTATCTTGAGTGATGGCGGCAGGAAAGGACTCCTCTGCTCGAATTCTCTTCTGGGCTCTGGAGACACCTCACTGATAGCTAAAAGACCAAGGAGTATGCTGTCCGACTCTGGATTCAGCAAATCTCTGACCAGGTGCTGCTCACTACCATCAAGACCACTGTCCCTGAAATCAAGAAGGATGTACCTTCTACTTCATAACTAATTTATATTCTCTTTTACACTGATCACAATACAGCACAAACATTGAGTTCAGAGCATTAGGCCAACTGTCAGCTTCATTTGAAATACTTTATTCCAGTATTACCCTTCTTAATGGTTACTACGCCTCTGCACTTCCAGCATTATTTCTTTCTAGTCAATCATCCAGGTGTCAGTGTACTGTTTGGCCATTCCATGCCGTTTTACTTCTCTCCGACACCCTCTGTTCAGGCTGGAGCATTTTAGGCTTTACCTCACGTTTGCCACTGAACTACACATATATATACAGGCATAAATCAACAATTCACATTCAATTTTCATTAAAAGATATTAAATGGTTCAAGCTTACCACAATTCATACGAATAACACAGATACGTTGATTAGCAATGAATTCTGGCACAAACTGGCACAAACTTCCATCTGCCTATGTTCCAGGCTTTTATTGAGTCAAATATAAGCTGGCTTCAACGCACTGATGCTTTATCAAGTGTATTTAAACAAGTGGTTTCGAACTAACGCTCCCAAGTGTGTATATCAGCGAGACTGGCCAATGAGCCACGTTTCGACAAGTGTTTGAAAAAATGTTATCTTTTCCCGTCTCCCCCAACAACCAAGATAGTATTTATAGCCCGACCAATCGTGGTTAGGCTTTCATTTGTTGCGCTCCAATCAATTTGGAGTTTACATGGTAGGCTATTTCTGTAACGTAAATTTTTTTCAAACACGTTAAAAAAAAATCTTATGAGCAGAAATGATTTTATGCTGTCAGGCACCCCCAATATTTTATTTTGGGTATAATTTATTAATTCCTGGACTATTTGCGTAACGTTTTACATATTATTTGTCAGCAAGCCCTAAGGAACCCAAAAATACTAATTTAAAGGAGCTACGTGGCTGCGTTCAAAATATGCAATTTCTTCTACCTCCTGTTTGGAAGATGTGCTGTCTGGGTACTGTTATGTGTTCAAACGTAAACCCATCTAATGTTATCTTTTCTAATAAGAGTCTGTTATGATTTATAAACCTAACTCTGGGAAAGGGTAGTGTATTTTATCACTGTCCGTCTGAAAAAAAATTAGTGCATGTAGACTTACACGCGTGATGGCAGCATTTGCGTATCGCGCGAAGCGTGTTTAGTGTTCGGCTTCCTCTCCCTTCTCGCTATCCTTTAGTCCAACTGTTCGTTCGTTTTGGTAACGTAATGTAGAAAAAGACATGAATGGAATTTAAAATTTAGGTCATTACGCAGTCTCTCAATGTTTTTTCCAAGAAATACAGCACACGTTTCATTGAAGAAGGCGGGTAATAATACAGTAAGCTTTTATATCAACGTGAAAGCGTTACAATTTGCAGACGAAGCAGAAAACAAGGGGGATTTCGAGTACATTCTTTGTGATAGCACTGTTATTTTACCATTGCTCTTCTCTTTATTAATTTTATTTGTTAGGCTTCATATTTACCTAATAATTTATATATGTGGATTAGAATATTCCATGACACACACACAGAAAGGTGTAAATAGGAGATGGACTTGAGACAACCTGGAAGAAGATCTATTCAAATGATCTCTCTCTCCATAGCCTCAACTCACTTTTGACTGTCTAAGCATCTCACTGCTAGTCACTCTTTGACAGAGTTATCTTATTTAGATACATAGAGATTATAGTAAAGAGCTAAAAACAAGCATCTCCTGTTATCATACATAGGATTCTAGTATGGAAAGGTCGGATGAAAAGAGTTGGGAACAGCGCATTAATAAAATGAGTAAACTTTATTAAATAAAGACAAGTGTGAAAATAATGCATCTCATCATAACATCATAAATGACATCAAAAAAATCATCAGCAATCTCAATCATCATCAATAATCAAAATCATCAATAACATCAAAATATGCAAATTACACAAATACAACCACACCACACAACACTCACACATTCATACAACCTGTAGAACACAGAGAGATGAAATAATCTGAGTGTCAGTCCGTCCGCTTTCGAGGACCATATGAAATAGCTCCAGTAAGTGGTTTTTTGTAGATATCTTCATGGGTGATGGAATTAAGCCTGAATAAAATCACTGTCCTTGGCGCTAAACATTGGTGACTCCCCCTAATGGCGCGAGGTGGGCTGGAAGACTCTATTTATCTCCTGCTGATCGAAAAACAAACTGAACGACAGCCTTCCGCTATTCGGGGACCAAATGTGCTAGTCCAGAAAGTGTATTACTTGTAGATCCTTCGTGAGGGACTAGCCTACAAAACTGTCCTTGTTGGTGCTAAACGTTGGTGACTCCCTTATAGCGTGAGTGGGGGCTGGGGACTCTGTTTATCTTTCTTGCTGGCCAAATAACCAAACTGAGCGACAGCCTGTCCGCTTTTCGTGGGACCAAATGTGCTAGCTCCAGTAAAGTGTTTTTTCTTGTATATCCTCCATCGGTGAGGGAATTAACCTACAAAAAATTCACTGTTAGGCTCTAAACGTTGGTGACTCCCCTACTGGCGCGAGTGGGGCTGGAACTCTGTCTATCTTTGGCTGGCCGCTCCTAAGTGCGAGGTTCTACATAATCCAGAAATAAGCCATGGGACGAAGTCACTTGAGGACAACTGATCCCAAGGCGTGCTTATCCGGCGCTAGAATTGGCTTTAAATCCGGTTTTGGCTGGTTGACTGTGGCTTGGCTGAGTGCCCCGTTTAGGCATACAGAGACTGGTGAATTGAATTCTGCTATAGACATGCTGGGCTGTTTTGAGATTTTGGAAGCCGCAATGCCCTGACTGGTAATCCAATAGGCGAGTAGGGAACTACTACTGCAATAGACGTTTTCAGATTGTTGCGTTGGCTCATTTCACAATGCGTGAGCTGAACTCCCGTGAAAGGGAAATGGCGTTGACAAAGGGTTGTTGTTTCAGATATGGCTGTGACACTCGTGGGGCTAGATGTCCTCAGAATCCCTCTAGAACGAAGAGACGGTGACATTGTTCGTCTGACTGGAAACTAGAGTAGCAATTCGGTATCCCCTGAAACCCGAAAAATGACTAGAAAAAGGCCTTAACATTTTAGTTCTGTGTTAAAATTTGCCTTATCTCATGATGGTCCATCTCGGGCCAGGAAATCCTACGAGTGTGTTTGACGTAGTAAAATTTCAAGTCTTATAGCTTACAAACCATTCTACCCAGGACACCTGCATAGCCCGATTCTACAGATGTATCGGCGTAATGCGTAATAACGGGTAAGACAAAGGTTTTCAGAAGCAACAACTTTGCGAAAATTCCTCCAGAGAGACAATCATAATATTATGCGCTCCTTGCTCATCTAAGGGCAAACAACAAAGACTAGCAGCGGGTTTATCTCCCCCTGTTTCAAGGATGCATAATATTATGATCACTAGCAGCGTTCTAAGGGGCAAAACCCGGAGACTGACCGCGATTGTTATCTCCCCCTGAAACAGATCAAACTCGTTACCCAGGCCTCAAAGGGTACCAGCCGCTCGTGATCAAACGTTTTAAAGCGACCAGAGAAATTCCCCTGGACGGACCAGGTGCGTGTATGTAATATTGCCGCTACGCTGACCGTTTCTGACCAGTGGGGGATTTCTACTGAAAGCCAGAACGTAAACACCTCGGGTGGGGTTTGAGAAGGTGAAAATGAAAGAAAAGAAATACAAAATGTCAAGGAAACCATGGCATTAAAAGAGTAATCAAATTATGGACAAGATGGTAAAATAAATTATCTGTCTACGTGACAGGCACAAGGGCAGTGTATGATCTGTCATCAGTTAGTCTGTTGTGAGTGTGCACAATGTTGTGAGTTCGGGTTCAGAAGATAAGCGCTAATTGAGAAGTGGTCAGTTGTCGAGAGAAGAGAGTGTGTATGTTGAAAGGAGCAGAGAAGAGGTTGACAGATTGGCAGAGAAAGGTGGAAATCTACCTCAGCCTGATGCAAGCATAACTTTCGAGGAGGCATAGAGTTTTATCAGAGTCAGATACAGAAACAAATGGGATATAGAGCATCCAGGTCACACACAAAATGATGCATACTACCATGTCAAGAGAAAAGAACAAGTGGTAATCTTCAGACTCCGCACTGGCCACAACAGATTGGGATACCATCTATTCAACAAGCTAAAGATAGTAACTACCGATCAGTGTAACTGTGGCACTGATGAAATGACAGCTGAAATCTCTTCAAAGTTGCCCAACACATTTGGAACAGAGAAAGCGCATATGGCCGACACCAGTACCATTCGTGGAAAAGCTCAACGAAGATTCAAATAGCCTCAAACTGATTAACTGCTTTCTTTGAAAACATTCAATTAGACGTCTGAGAGTGTACGAAGAAGAAGACGAAGAACTGGGCAGATGAATGTTGGTTTTCACACAATTTGTGAATAATGGTTCCTGCTGAGGGCTTTTGCTGATGTCTGAATGGAGAGACAAGTCGTGGCTGTTCGACTGTGGGAGATGTTAAGATAAGTTTATCTTTGTTACAAACTACATCAACTTGTATGTGATATGGCGACAGTAGATTGTTTGTCCAGTAGCTGATGTGTAACTGCATAATGCTGAATCACTACCCATGCTATCCGTTGGACGTGTATACAATATATGATGCTGGAGGTTGAAATACGGAGTTGTTTAATCATTTAAATTACCTGTGTAATGAATGTTCAGTCAACGTGTCGTGAGCCTAAATGTAATATTCGTTGCTCTCGGCAACGTAGCCAAGAGCATGTCCCATTCTAGCGCATGTCCGTAGAATTGGGACGTGACAATATATAACGTTCAACTGATTGTGATTTTCTGCTGCTATTAATATCTGTAATTGATAGAATAGATTTTATCATTCCGTTAAGGCCAATTGGCCGTGTCTTGGCCTATACAGAACAGTTGCAGTGTTATGAAACGAACGACGTATGGATATTTGTATTGAGGCAAAGAATAATTATTGAAGCGTAGTGCGTGGAGAATGCCTGTTTCACATATTTATCATTGTCATATTATCCATTTGTGGAATAACCATCATAACATTTTTAGTTATATTTCGACCAACCGTCTTGTTTAACTATTTCATTTTTTGTCATGTAGGTCAATGTTTGCCGAGAATTACATTACTGACACAGGCACACTACGATTTGTCTCATTCCAGTAATATTGCTCTGTACATCAAGCTGTATTGTTTTAAATACAACATAGTTCTGCTTTCAGGAGAATCACGGTTTTTGGAGATAAAAGTTTCTTCCGTTTCATGCTCATCTCAGTCAAGTTATTCGCCAAACAGATGCAAAATTCCCATTTAAAAAACAAAATTCAACACTTTTCTGATTAGTTAAATTACCAGTAGCCCATAGGACAAGATGGTGGCCGGTATAAGAAGAAAATGAAACAAACAAGGAATCGTAGAAAACAATCACCCATCCCACGTATGCCAGTGAAAGCCAACGGCTCTGAACTACTATTGAGAAAGAAAGAGTGATTTTAAGAACTGGGCTGCTATGTTATAACTTCTATGAGTGTAATGATGTAACATGATATGAGAGAAAAGGCTGTGAAAACTGTTCACATTAAAGCCACTGTGACAAGTCAAATCGTCGATCATTACATTATTCTGTGACCTCCTTCATTTTCTCTCCTGTCCCTTTCTTTAGTTTTTTTCTCACGTGCTCATTATCGTTGTTTCGCCTTCATCGTTCAAGGTTTCCTTATCACATCTTGTCACACCTCTCACACACACCTCTCACCAACCCCCTCACTCCTGGTTGCTTTCTCCTTTGATATCGGTGACGCGTAGGGAAGAAGTGGAATTGTGACATTGACTTTAGGCGTTCTCAAACGACTGAAATGTCATTTTAATAGCATATTTTCACATAACATTTTGTATGGAATTACACAGCATAGTTCATGCACATTAGAAGTCTCTGCTATTGGAATTTAATCACAGAATCTAGGAATTACTCCTGACCTAGTTCTTCAGTATTTTTAGTGACTATAATACTGGCGACAGTTAGTTCTTCTTCAAAGCTTTAGATTAGATTTTCTAAGCTAAATCTATATATTTCATTGCTTCGATTTGCTTTACATTTTCATCTCTCGTATGAAGAAAGTTATTCATTTGGCTTCACGCGCCATAACATCTGCCACTTTTAATCTCGTTACGTATTTCAACTTGGACCACAACGTCCTTAAAAATGCCTCTATTATTAGAGCGTTCGCTAGGCAGGTATTTTCATTTATATCACCGTATCGTGGATATAATTGTATTTATATTTGAACACTGTGAACATGGCTTTGCAAAGCCTTCTTAAACTTAGAGTATAACGAAACTTTGTAAAGTGGGCATACTACAGAATTATGAACACGTCCGTCAAGTCCAAAGGCTACACAAAAAATCTCGTTAGGTAACTATGCGTTGGTACGTCCTGTAGTATGCGCACTTCGTAATATTGTATCAGAAAAGGGTGCTCCATAGTGCAACAATCATCGGGATTAGAATAAACCTGTCACGACAATTTCCCACCATAAAACGACCTTAAACATCATCCCCCCTCGTTCCCGAGCGCGACACATGGATCGTGCTGGACAGCGATGGTGACGGGATATGACCCCCACAATAGACACACCAAATGTATACCAAACTAACACCTACCAAAGTAAATGAACATTGTCATGATAAGGACACAAAAGTGCATAACAGAGTTGATCTGTAGTAGCTGGTAGAAGTGAACTCATTATTCATTCTGGACTAAGTCAAAAACTAAATATCAGTGCAGTCACCACAGTTCTGCACTGTCTAATAAATAGTCAAAAAGGGTATCACATTTGTGATGTAACACTTCCAGCCGTTTGACCTGCAGTGATAAACAATTACAAGTAAAAAACACCTTGGAGAAGATTACAAAGCTAATACCGCGAAGTAGTAAGTTTGTAAACATGACAGGCGAAACGGAAGAAGCAAGACCTTCTATGGTCATGAAAGACATGCAGATGAATTTGTAAATGACAGGAAAAGAAAATATCTTGTGTATCATGTAGAGTATTTCACAGATGAGGGCAGTGGGGAGGGGGTGGTTGTCGCATAGAGTTTTATGATCAATAAATTTTCTATATTCTTTCTTTTTCTACCCGTATCCTCTACCTTATTATCGCTCTCTTATCCTTTTCCTGGGGTTTTGTTTTTCGCATTCGTTCGTTTGCGACTAAAAACATTTTTCCATTCTAACGTTTACCTGTTTCTTTTCTCATACTGAGAACGCATTTTATGACATAATGTGTCAGGCACTACACTAGACGAATAACTGTGAATAGACGCTTTGGTCAGAAATAGATGCAGACAATTGTCTACATTGTCATCTGTCACGCGAGTTTCCTCGGCTAAAGTTGACGGTGAGGTGTGGAAACTGCCATCTAATGAGACATACCGTCTACGTTTTTCACCTGACACAGCGTTTCTTGGGATGAGTTCTTGAAGTGTGATGTGACACTCATGCATCGCACTGAACGGCCACATGTCGTGTGAGGCGTTAAGACGCGTTTTGGCAGGTTATGGCAGGGTCTGAGCTAATGTGAAGTGTTAGGAGAGGGGGAGATACCGGTGCTATTTCGGGTTTGCGAAATAGCGTGCATCCTTTGTCTGTTTAAGATATATCTACCCGAGAGAGTTTTAGAATGGTCATTCATACTCAAGATTCACAGTAGATAGATCACTCGGGCTAGGAAATATCTTGTATATTGAAAAAGTTCTGAGTTTCTTGGCAACATTTTGCCGAGTTCTAGACTACCATTATATTGAAGGATTCTAGTTTCGTGCTATTTAATCTGTAGTTCTGTGTGGAGGTAAATATTAGATATCTAGTATTATGTATGAGTGATTAAGGGTTAATCGCCGATTTATTTCATTAGTTTCTTTTGTGCAGTAGGATTGATTTATAAGTCTGTTATATTCTCTAGCTGACGTATTTCAGTGGAAAGCAGAATAAATTATAATTTCTAGCTTAAAACTCATGCAGCTATAAATAAACAATTCTATTTAATTGACCAGTCGAGAATATTTAAAATAACTTATAACTGCATAGATTCATCACTGAGTATTGATGAAATACGTATGTATTTCTAATTCATGATGACTGATTTTATGAATATAACTTATTTTACGGGAAGTTTTAAACGATAAGTCAAGCTCTCCGCTTGCAGTTTATAATGTAAGTTATAACCGGAGTACATAGTATGTATAGTATTTGATATGTTGTTTTTCTTTATATAGTGAAAACTGGGGTTGACCCAACTTTGCCAGCGTTTAGTACATCTGAAATATCTGTAAATAACTAAAACATTTTCCTCAAAGACTTGGTGTTAATCTTTACAAGAACTTTATGATTTTAATGAAGTAACAGGTCCATCGAGCCTGATTTAATTCTTCCAGAGAAAAAACAGCAAGTACATTTCAGCCCTTGCGGCAAAAAAAACATTACAAGCAATAAACTTTCCGACATATTTTTGAAACCTTGTGGTGTGACCAAGAACTTTACCTTTGATCGAAGTTACAAACCTGCCATTTTCCTAAGTTGTGGAAACCTCGAGATTCTGACACTGTGAGCGCGTGTTAAACTTTCTTACCCAAACTGATTCAAGTGACCTTAACAGTAATCTTAAAATAAACTGATGAAGTGAATGCTCCCCGGAGCAGTGGAAGAAACCTGTATCTGCAGAGCTGGGATTCTCTTTATCCAAAGAATGCAGATTCACTGTAGAGAAGTGTCCAAAAGTTTGCGCCAGACGGCGAACAACAGCACAATTGTAGGTAAGAATGTATGACAGGGATCCCTGATGACTGAATCGAGTGAATGCAGGACGGAGCGATTCCTTTTGTGGTATTTTTGCACCCAGTTTTTCTTGCTGTCTTAAATTTCTTTATGCAAGTTTTGTTGCTAACAAATATTTTTCCTCAGGATAGATCATAGTATCAAAGTCTGTCCATACCTTAAAAGGAAAATCTTAAATCTAGTCTATGTATCCGTGACTCCTTGGGGCTATCACTTTTCTTCTAACAGGACTGTGGGCTAAACATCGAGGGAAAGGATCATACTGTGGGTCTATCATTCTTGTAGCATTTTTTATTGACTTTGTGACTATCTGTATATGCTTTGATGTAATTTTATGTGTTGTGATGGAATTTTCTGATAATTAAAAATTCCCTTGAACTTAATCAGTGTGTCGGGTCAGCTCGTTCCCAAATATCTATATAATCATTGTGGCTAAAAGAGAGAAAAGATTCTCGATTTCAGAGATAGCCTCTATTGATTTCTACCATCTCACTCGTGGAAATCGATTTCTACCATCATCTCTCACTGTGGCTATCACTCATTCTAATCTATTCAGAAGGGACCAACCCAAGTCTTAATTCCCCTATTAAAAATCTACGACAGTGGGGAAGACTCCTATTGATATCAGACACTAATTCGTGGTTGGATTGGCACTGAAGTGCTAAAATAAACCACTCCTGATTGGATTTTTCTCCAACGAAATTACATGCATGTGTGAGTAAAAATGTTTATTATAATGTGCAACATTTTTAGACTACTTCACTGCATTTCCATCTCGCCAATGAGATATTTCAGACAGCTAAGATGACGAATAGAAACACAACACAAGGACAGGACCAAGCATTAAAGGATCTTCTGATATCAGACAGAAAGAAAACTCGACTTTAGTACTGGAAACCACGAGTCCTAGGAACGTACATACATAACAACAGTGGGATTATAACTAAAGTAATTCCCCGACCACCTGTAAGACAACTTCTTAAAACCAGTAGCCTGACAATATTCGAAAGAGCTCGGGGCGGCTTCGTGTGGGTTTCCTACAATAAACACTAAAACAGAGGTAACCCCAGGCTCCATGCGGAGCGGGGAATTGATGCTGATGACATCATGGTGTACACATTTATTATATTAACATTTTAATAAGTTTATGTGTATATTTAAAACATGTTTAAATAATGCAATTATCTTTTTCCGCTGTCCAAATGCACTTTCATCCGACTCATTTGGTTTAACATTAATGTTCAGGGCGGGTAATGTTTCTGAAGAAGATGGAGTGGTGGAATGAAAGCGGACGGCACCTGATTCTCATGTCAGGAGACCATATACTTAGAAGAAACATTTTTTTTCTCTCAGTTTGTAGTTTAAATCTGTGGTTCAATTTGCTAACAGTCTACCCTAGACGTCTACATCAGACGGATCTTGAAGACGCTTGCCTTGACAATTGGAATGGTTACCTGTAGCATTACCGTCAGGGACGTGCTACTGCCACAGAATTTGACGATTGACAGAACAGTCGACAACACCCTTGGGAACCAACAATGACGGAACCCAACACCAATAAACCCAACACCAAAAAACCCAACACCAATAACAAATCATCGTCAGCATCTGGATAAAGTGTTACAGTCAGGCCGAACAAAAGATAACGATAGCCACTTTAAAGTCACTAACAGTGATGAAAACGTCAATGCTTCATTTTTTCATTAACAACTCTCTTTTAACTTTGTTATCTATAATTGATTATTAAATTTGTTATTTGTAAATACAAATTGATAGTTGATTTAATCATTATTGAGTGAACTGAGTGACTCGGTTATTTTAAATACACAACCATTCAGAGCTATTAAAGTAATATTTTACTGAATCATTTAAGTTGGGGGCTCAGAAAATACAAGCAAACTTATTTTTCCTCACAGAAGAGGCGGGAAGATAAAAAGCTCATGACAGTTTAGATGATCTCAGTTGTTATTCTTCTTTCTTGAAATCCCTGTGAGGCGCCCTGAAATAGAAGCACCATTCTTCTATTTGTCTCTCTTGCCAAGAGTAATCTTGAACGAAAGTTTATACCATTGAAGACCTTCATTTTTATACTCTTAAGTCTGGCTATTGTTAGACCACCACTGCAGAGCAGGGAAGACAATCCCGTGGCAGCCACTGATATTTCTTTCTATTTATTTTTTGACTATCTCATTACATTTTCCTTTTTAAACACTTCACAAGCCCAACAAATTTTACCGCAGGTAAACATTTTCATATAAAAACGGTCACTAGAACCATTCACCTCTTAAGTGCCAATTCATAAGAAAATTCAAAATAATGTAATTGTAAAAACAAATTATGGACTCTTTTAATCTCTCAAGGATAATCCTGTTTAATACTTTTCCTGGCACTGATAGTAACATTATTCCTCTATAATTTGTGCACTCTTGTAAATTTCCCTTCTTAGGCAACTTAACCAGATATCCTTCCTTCCATTCTGCTGGTATCTCTTCCTTTTCCCAGACTTTACCAAGTAATTTATATAACATCTCTGTAGCCGTGTCAATATCTGCTTTGATGGCCTCTGCTGGAATGCCATCAGGTCCAGACGCTTTTCCATCTCTTAGAAGCTTTATGGCTTTCTTTATTTCTTCCTTCGTTGGTCTTTCACCGTTAATTTGTAGTTCTTCTTCTGCTGGCTGGATTGAGGCAACTTGCTTGCGTGTATTTCCCTGTTAGCTTCTTTGTGCTGCTATACAGTTCTCTCATATTTCCTTTGGCTGCAGCATCTTCTGCCTCTCTTGCCAACTCCTCAATATACTTCCTCTTGTCTCTTTTGATACTTCTTTTTACTTCTTTGTTTGCTTCTGTGTACACTTCTTGAGCCTTGGCTTTGGAACTTCTGGTTTTGCTTGTGTTTAACTCTGCTTTCTTGTTTTTTCTGTCTTTTATCTTATTGATGGTTTCTGTTGTTATCCATGCTTTTTGTTGTCTTTCCCTTTTCCCCAGTATTTCTTCACATGTCTCCTTCCATACAGTTTTGACCTGCTGCCAATAGTCTTCTGTATTCTCTACATCTTCCAGCTGTTGGAGCACTTGGAATTTGTTGGATACCGTGACCGCAAATTTGTCTCTTGTTTCTTGATTTCTTAGCTGTCCTACATTATACTGTTGTCTATAATTTTGCATTGTTGCATATCCCTTGAGTTTCATTTTTACTTTGGCTATCAGAAGATGGTGATCTGATGCCACATCTGCTCCTCTATATACCTTTACATCCTGCAATGATGATCTAAACTTCTTGTTTATGCATATATGATGAATCTGATTTTCTGTTCTATGGTCTGGTGATATCCATGTTGCCTTGTGTATTCTCTTATGTGGAAACATGCTTCCTCCTATAGCCAGTTGATTTGAAGCGCAGAAGTTTGCGAATAGTTCTCCATTTTCATTCATTACTCCTAGCCCATGTTTTCCCATGACTTCTTCAAATCCGGTGTTGATTGTACCTATCTTTGCATTCATGTCACCCATCAAAATTGTGATGTCTCTTCTTTTTACTTTATCCATAATTTCCTGTAGTTTAGTATAAAATGCTTCTTTCTCAGACTCTTCTTTGTCATTAGTTGGTGCATAACATTGGATGACATTTACATGAATTTTCTTTTTAGCTGTTTTGAAAGTAGCTGTTATTATTCTGGGTTCAACAGCTTCCCATTCAATGAGTGCTTTCTGTACTTCTTTAGATAACATAAGAGCTACCCCTTCACTGTGGTGTGAACTTTCGTCTTCATGTCATGAGGACAGCACCAATTCACCTGTGATGAGTTTCTTCCTGTCTACCCCCTTCCACTTTGTTTCACACACTCCCAATTTTGGAAATTGTTGAGGCATTATGACAAAAATAATGAGAATAAATGCAGGTAATGATAACAGGGTTGAACTGGAAGAAACACCAATACAAGATGTAGAATCATACACATATCTTGGCAGTAATATAGACAAAGTTGGAGGGACAGATAGCGATATCAAAATAAGAATACAAAAGGCAAGAGGAGCTTTCATTGCATTGGGAAATATATGGAGATCAAGAGAAATAGGATCCAACACGAAAATAAGAATCTTCAACTCAAATTTTAAGTCAGTCCTATTGTATGGCTCAGAGACATGGAGAACAACAAAGACAACAACCAAAAAGCTACAGACTTTCATAAATGGGTGCTTGCGTAGAATAGAGGGATTAAAATGGTATGACAAGGTTACCAACGTGGAACTGATGATAAGAACTAGACAAGTGCCAGTGGAACAAGAAATGAGAAGAAGACGATGGCGATGGATAGGACACACACTGAGGAAACCTGTTGATAGCATTACAAGGCAGTCCTTGTTCTGGAACCCCCAGGGCAAGAGAGGCAGAGGAAGACAAGAAGTACATGGAGAAGAGAGTTGGAAACAGAGGTGAAAATGATGAGGAGAACATGGAAAGAACTTGAGATGATGGCACGTGACAGGAGGACTTGGCATGTGTTTGTTGAAGGCCTATGCTCCTTTGGGAGTGGAGGGTTATGAAAAAACAAATTATGGCCAAAAAAACATTTTTATTTATATGCAAAGAGACTTTATTGAAAATTTAGGAATTATAACCATCATTCTGTAACGTAGAAAACAACAAAGCTGTGAAAGTTAAAACAAATTCTTAATCAGATGTAGCATGATCATTATTAATATGTGCAGTAAGGTAAAGCGTTCAGCTGTTATTGTGGAATAAATTATATTGATACTAGATACATCACAACATCCATAGAAAAGTGAAAAACTTAACGTGGAGAAAACCAGTAAAAACTGAAAAATTATACATCCGTACATTCATGAAGTGAAAAAAATCAAACACCAGTATTTCATTAATCTTTTTTAGTTGCTGTTTTTGTTCGTTTTTTATTTTAACTGTTTTTCATTGCCTCGTGCATGATAAAATTTAATAGGAAAACGAGGGCGGACGTTGTCTCGAGAGAATGACGCTACAGGAATTAACGTTACCTCGTTTCAGTGGGAATTGAAAATGTTATATACACACTCGTGCTGTCTGTGTATATGTTCGCCAGCAACAGATGTTTAACATATGCAATATAGATTCATATATCGAAATGATAATACTTATCTACAATCTACCTGCCTGTCTGCAAGCCTGTTCGTGCCTCTGGCTATTACCTATACATCAATCAACTCATCTTTGTTACATACATACCTACCTAGTTTCATATATATCAATCAGTCGATGAATCTATCTATCTATCTATCTATCTATCTATCTATCTATCTATCTATCTATCTATCTATCTATCTATCTATCTATCTATCTATCTATCTATCTATCTATCTATCTATCTATCTATCTATCTATCAATCAATCTATCTATCTATCTATCTATCTATCTATCTATCTATCTATCTATCTATCTATCTATCTATCTATCTATCTATCTATCTATCTATCTATCTATCTATCTATCTATCTATCATCTATATATCTATTTATCTATCTATCTATCTATCTATCTATCTATCTATCTATCTATCTATCTATCTGTTTGTGTGTCTGCCTGACTGTCTGACTGTCTGTCCGCCTGCCTTTCTGTCTGTCTGTCTATCTGCTTGCCTGCCTGTTCGCCTGCCTTTCTGTCTGTCTGTCTGCTTGCCTGCCTGTATGTCTATTTGTTTGTCTATCTATGTCTCTGCCATTTCGTAAATCTGTCCCATGGCCTCATGTCTCTATATAATAATAATAAATTCTTTAAGCACCAAACACGGCGCATAAGGCATGTCTCTATGCCAGCCTACTAATCGATTGCGTATACCCCTTCTTTACATGCCTACCTACTTACCTACATACTTACTAATAATCTACCAGCATGTCTAGTCCCATGCTTATCCTACATTCGTATTTACATACCTACCTGCTTCTATACGTACCTACTTTCATATCTACTTATATTCATACACCCCCGCTTACATGTGCAGAATACGTATACATACATATGTGTACACACATAAAACAATGTATGTATGCATATTTATAAAATACATACTCACTAACATTCTAATGGAAGGATGGATGAATGAATCGATGGATATATGGATGGATAGATTATAGACAGACATACAGATAGATAGATAGATAGATAGATAGATAGATAGATAGATAGATAGATAGATAGATAGATAGATAGATAGATAGATAGATAGATAGATAGACAGACAGACAGACAGACAGACAGACAGACAGATAGACAGACAGATAGATAGATAGATAGATAGATAGATAGATAGATAGATAGATAGATAGATAGATAGATAGATAGATAGATAGATAGATAGATAGATAGATAGATAGATAGATAGATCTCAGACATTCATTGTACCACACCTGCGTAATCAAGTACAGACATTAGTTTCCCAGTTCAAGTGGATTTATTAGACTTTATTAATGATCTCTTGCGTTCTATTTGAAGATGACAGAATACATTAGGACAGTTTGCCAACAGCTAGTGAGGTCACATACTCCTCTGTGTGTGTATTTTGATGCATCTAAATTGTACGTCTTTTTTTTAAAGGCTGCAATCTGTTTTTGAGTGCAACTTACTGCTCATTGTTAACAGCTGCGCACAGTGACTGTAAGATTTGGGTTTACACAGAGGGCGTTGGTTTTCAATTATAGCAGCACAGATTCTACATTTGAAGTAAGCATGTTGTTGCGGAAATTGAAGCCAGAGAATAACAGTAACTTTTGGTTTGAGTGTCGAATAGACGTCCCATGTGTGTACTATCTATCGTATGAAACAAAGTGAATTACATACATGCTTTTTTAATATATGAAGTATAACTATTGCAGTGGTTCTCAACGTGTGCCCACGACTCTCCCCCCCCCCCCCCTCCCATTCTTTCCCCAATGGAGGACATGCCATATTTCTAAGAGGCCACAGTAATATGGTAAAGTACATTTTTTCCAGCTAACAGCGACTATGGGGAGGGGGGCACAGAGGTAAATAAGCTCAGAAGAGAGAGCATGAGCAAATACAGGTTGAGAACCCTTGTACTAATGGACTTACAGGCATAAGGATAGATTGCATTGTCTGAACTTTGGTTTTATTTGCTCGACCAGTAATCGTCAAGTGGATTGACGTCGTTGTCATGGGACGATCATTACTGATGAGGTGCAGGTATCTATGGAACGTAATGGTCATTTGGAAAATGTTTACAGTAAAGGAACGTCATGAAGTGTTACCTCATGAAGTTATTGCTGTTTCGACAAAGTGTTAGAATTATAAACAAGTTGTGTGAGTCACACCAGTTTCCTTGTATATCTTCCAAGTTTTAAGTTAGTAGTGTTTGGTACTGGCCCTCTCCGCCAGAGTTGACAATTCTTGGATGAACTACTTTCCTTCTTACTTTCAACCCTTGACTCGTTCGTACCCTTCTTTGTTCTTATTCCGTAAATGATCGTACAGTGGTTTTTATTATAGTGATTGATGATCAGGCATTCAACAACAATCCTTCATGGATCAACTCAAGCATTTGTTTGTTCTCTTACAAAGTCCTATTTATTTACATGTAATATTAATATATTTCAAAGATGCAGGTAATTCTTCATATAGAGCACACCTGCAGTCATATCATAGTTACCTCAAGTATACATTCTGTATCTTAAAAATATGCAGGCATTTAATCCCCTTTGTGCTTATCTCATCTCAAAGTACTTATTTAGCTTCCTCAAGCTCTATTTCATTTTTCCCAATCTGCCTCAAAACTCCTGATCAACTTTATGCAAAGTACTTTGTATTTCTATTCCTCTGGTACATCCTGGACATTCCATTGCTTCTCTTCTTTAAACTTCTCGCCCAGTACCATTTCATTTACTCAATTTTCTAACATATCGTCTTGTGATTTCTCTGCTGCGAATCAGGAAAATGTTCATCAAAATGCATAATAATTCATAAAAGGTCAATACTTACAGGTTATTCCCTGAATCTTTCCTGTGAATACACTCACTAGTGACATTATAAAACAAATTCTCTTAAGTAGCATTTTTCTCTGACTATGAAACTTCTTAGTTTACTCATACTGTTCTGACTAATCTTTATCACATCCTCAGAATTTCCTAGGACTAGCATCTCCTAACTTATCTATATACCTTATGAGTTTACTTTGTCACTTCTAATCTATCTGTGATAACTTCTACAGATCTTATCAAACTTGTGGCAACAGCACAACATTCTTGTTTCTTCATCTTCAGAAATACACGACCGCACACTTGCGAGCCGTAAACCGTTCTGCCTTTGACTTCTAGTCAATGCTCAGCTGATCTGTCCCTGTTAACCAGCTAAAACGATTGGTCGGCCTTATTTCCACTCACTGGAAAAAATTGCTCACGCTTTTACAACGTAAGCGAATTCAGTGAACTATCGTCTGTTATTTTAAGACTTCTCTCACTCTATTCCCGTGTGTATTTTTCCCTCAACTCACTAAAACCTACAAGGGACTTAATTCTACGTTATCTCCCTTTGACGTTTTAACTGAACACCATGTTCTCTTCTTTAAAGCTTACTACAAAATCGTTACATGCTAATTTTCTCAACCACAATTGAGAACCCACTAAATCTGCTTAACCCTAATTCAAGACTTTTATCCACCAACCGTAATATGCGGAGTTTCCTCCCTTCTCTCAAAGCATCCCTTCACTCATTTTATCTCCCTTCAACTAAGACAAATAGTCTGTATCCAAATCCATTCATATTTCCTAAACCATTTTTCTACACTCTTTTACTTGACTAAAATCAAATCACCGTTCATATAAACCTTGCTTGAAGCACAAATAATGCTTTGGGCAAACCCAACGGTGACACGTAGAGGAGTGGAGTATTAGTGACTTCACCCTACTAGATTCAGCATAGAGCAAAATAATGAATGAAAGGGCAAAAAATTGCCAAATAATAATCGATCGGACAGAAAAATAAAGAAGAAAAGGGATTCTGCCGGAGTGGCTAAGGTGTGAGAGAGCCACCAAAAGAACACGTACAGACGTTTTGTCACACCTATAAGAAAGGTAAATGTCTTGAGAATCATAATTTTGAACCATCGCGGTGCTCAACAAGAGCGTCGCTAGATTGAAATGACGTCAAATAAAATAATTACGTAGACGCGCGTGCAGAGTAAGGAGTTATCTTTTAGAAGTGTCTTCAGCCGGAATGGCTGTACTTGTGTGAGCTCTGGCCGATGTGTTTTATGTCCGCTGAAATGTGTCTACATATATGGAAGATATGTGATTATATGCTTGCCAGAGACGTATATGAACGTAGAGAACAAGATCTATCTCAGGAGTTTGTGTTCTTGGACTAAGAGGTGTCTGTGTTCTTGAACTAAGAAGTGTCTGTGTTCTTGAACTAAGTAGAGTCTGTGTTCTTGAACTAAGAAGAGTCTGTGTTCTTGAACTAAGAGGAGTCTGTGTTCTTGAACTTAGAGGTGTCTGTGTTCTTGAACTAAGAAGAGTCTGTATTCTTGAACTAAGAGGTGTCTGTGTTCTTGGACTAAGAGGGGTCTGTGTTCTTGGACAAACGTAGATAACAAGGTCTATCTTTAGGGACCAACTTAGAGAACACGGTCTATGTTCTTGAACTAAGAGGAGTCTGTGTTTTTGGACTAAGAGAAGTCTGTGTTCTTGGACTAAGAGGAGTCTGTGTTCTTTGTGGCGGTATTGCCCTGCTTTGCAGTAATGGTCCATCAGTGGCCAAAACTCAAGAGTATCTATTATAGGCTTCAATGGAGTCTATCTTTACACAAGATTACTCTTGGCAGAAATGTAGATAGAAGAGTAGTAAAGCTTCTAACACATGGGAGTCTTCACAAGATATTCCGATAAGCGAAAACAATGCTGGCTATTGCTGAGCACGTTAATTCTGTAATCTGCCGACAATTTTTTTGAAGGATTTAAGCACTTATTACTTTCAGCTCATTTAAGCCCCCACCCCTGATTTACTCAGTGGAATTCTATTATTCTAGTATAGCTCTGTTTAGAGTGCGTGTAGTAATTTGACTGAGACAAACATGCAGTAACTTTGAAATGATTAAATCGAAGTTAAATTTGTAATATTACAAATAAAAAAATTTAATAATCACTTTAGGCTTTAACAGTAGGAAATAATTTGAATAGTTATGGATCAAGAAAAGTTGTCATTACAGTCTTTAGGAAATGTGAGATATTACAAGAAGTTCAAGTGGCAGCATATATTGAACTTAGCTGCCAATGACAGTTCTGCTCCTTCTTATGGGTTGGTTCTTTTCACTCTGCTCGCGCTCGTCTCTGATCAAAGTTGTCGGGGGTAGCTCGTTTCACAGAAACGTCAAGGAGAGTCTACCACGGGCGTCCTTCGTCTTAAAGCTTAGGCCACGGTTCCCTTCTTGTTCCAGAGATAGTATTTTCTACTGGTACCACCAATAACTATGGTAAAAGAATAGAACGAAACACTCTTCTGAGTATGGCGTTTTCCACCCCTTAGTTATGGGTTCCTATCTTCCCATACCACCATCCCAATTACTCAGACTTTACCCTCGATGAGAAATAAATTTAATCCCTCGGGATAAAACTTTCTTTACATTTAAATAGAATAGCTTTCATAGTTACTTTATATTTAAATGAAAAGTTTAATAATACAGATATAGTCTGTTTACATATACATCTCCACTGATTGAACAGTTCACAATATAAATTAAATATGTTTTCATTTATGCTGTACACTGATTGAAAAGTTTGAAACTTTCATTACTTTAAAATGAATATTTTCACATAGACATTTACACTGGTTTAAAGCTTGAAAACTTACATTAATTTTAAAGTGACTATATTTATAGGGACATTTACACTGCTTTGAAAATGTAAGTATTATACTTAGAATGTCCATCATTTCTTTCATCTTTCCCTCCCTGCTCCATATGGAACCTGGAACTACTTTATGCTTTTAGTTCTTTTTACAAAACTATCAATAAAGCAATCACCAGCCCGTGCAGTGGTGGTTCATGAATCATCATTCCATACGCTGAGGTTGCCAGCCTCAAATGACTTTGACATCTCATAGCGAGTTTCACCCATTAAAATACCCATTAAAATTCACATGTTAATATTAATATATATGTTAGTTTACATGTTAGTAACGAAACATAGAATGAAAAATGCACTACTTACGCCAATCTTGGCTACAGACTTGTTGCTCAGATGAATAAAAGAGACAAGTCGGTCTCTTACATTTGACAATATATTCCTTCTCTGACTCCGTGTGTTTCTTCAGTTTCATAGTCCCGGTGTTCCTTATTAAAATGTAGAGATTTCCTGTGCTTTTTAAGTCTTATTTGATTCTCCAATAAAAGGTCTGTTAAAAAAAAGGAATTATGAATCTAGTCTTCACTCTGGCGAAGTCTGATTTCGTCTTGGCGAGCGTGAAATTCACAGTGAAATAGAAGCAGTTGCTAGTTTACATGCCTCAATGATCTTTTGCCTCAGAGCAATGACATACTCATATGAGGATTGAGTTTCATCGCTAATATCATCGGCAGTGATGAGATCGTGTAATAAAGACATAGGGCCGCGCGGACGCGCGCCAAAGACAAGTTCGAAGGGAGAAAACCCTGTGTGTTCATTTGGGACTTCTCTATAGGCAAAGAGAGCCGCGGGTAAAACCCTGTCCCAATCTTGAGGATGATCTTCAGTTATCTTACCAAGCAAAGTCTTGAGCGTTCTATTCAGACGCTCAACTAACCCATTAGACATAGGATGATAGATACTACTGAGAGATCGTTTAATGTGTAAGGTAGACATTACCTGTGACATAGTGTCAGATATGAGTTGAGTGCCATGGTCTGACAATATTTCTCTGGGGAACCCCAAGCGAGAAAATATCAGCCAAAGAGCATCTGCGATATCTGTAGTAGATATGCTCTTAAGAGGAATAGCCTCTGGCCAACGTGTGCACATATCGACACATGTAAGGATAAACTGATGTCCTCTGGCCGACTTGACCTTAAAAGGGCCAATAATATCTATGGCCATTTTCTGAAACGGCCGAATAGGGATGTCAGCAGCCTGGATAGGCGCAGCATGTCGTGGTCCTCTAGATTTGACCTCCTGACATACCTTGCATGATCGGCAGTAAATACGAATGTCCTTGTTGACAAAAGGCCAAAAGAAAGCCGCAAGGACTCTCGACTTCGTACGGGAAAAACCCATATGTCCAGCACATTGCGAGTCATGAGCATGTTGCAATATTTGCACTCTCATGCTCTTGGGAACAAGAATTTGCGAATGTGCCGACGTAGTCGAATCTTGTACCATACGTACAAGTACGCCGTTTCTCATTGCAATCCAAGATTTTCTATTTGTATCCTGATTCGGATCACCTTTCTTCGCAAGAATGAAGAATTTTTTTAAAGAAGGATCTTCTTCTTGCAATTTTATGAAAGAGTCACGAGTGATTACTAAGTGACTATCTTGGCTATCAACTTCATTATCACTATTCAGTGAAGTTTCGGGTGTTTGTAGAGCTTGTGCTCTTGTAACCACTGCATTTGTAGCTTGCATGTTATTATCTTCCCAAGCAGCAATCTGCTGTGGGGTACACTCCCTAACTCCGTGAATACGACCAATAATAAGGTCCGCAATAGGATTAGGTAAGAGACAAGCATGCACATCTCCAGTAAAGAAAGGAGTGGCAATGCGAATTACAGCAGCAGGAAGAGCGGGAAGTGGGTGACCACAACTCAAAGTAGTTATGGTACCCGGTTCGAATAAAGTACTGCATTGGGGGCATTTGTTTGCTCTCTCAAAGTCAAAAGCAGAACCAGTGACAGCGTCAAAGTTTTTATTATCAACAACATGATTACAGGCTCCCTCAGTTTCCTGTTGTACAGAATTAGCCTGCTGATATCTCTTTTTTTGTGTTGAGACCTACCGCGACTATTATTACCTCTGAAGTTATCAGAGTTATTATTATCTCTGAAGTTATTGTTGTCTCTATTGTAATTGTTATCCTGGTTCGAATACCAGTTTCCACGATTACTATCATGTCCACATTGATGCGAACATCTATTTGTTTGGTTTTGAGGTCTTCGGGAGGAATAACCTCTATTACCATATCCTCTTTTGAAATGCCTATAATTATTAGGGTGATAGTAACGAGCACTATCAGGTTGTCTCCAGTTCTTCGAAGAAGAATCACCATGAAATTGATTTCCATGATTTTGAAAGTAATTACCGTTACTCTTTCTATCAAAATTTTGTTGGGCTCTACGAGCAAAGTTTTGACCATACGGTGCTGCTGAAGCAACTGGTAAACCTTCTTTCACCTTCGAGTTACCAATGGTTATGTGTGGGTGCGCAGTTACATACTGGCAACAGAAATCTTCCATTTCTTTTATTGTTTTAGGTTTACGTTCATGAAGGAAAGCAAGGAAAGACTCATTGACAGACGACATGACTTTCTCTCTAAGTATTAAGTCCATAAGTCCTTCATAAGTTTTTTCCGTCTTAGATAGTTCAACCCATCGTGAGAAAGTAATGCGTATTCTTGCAATAAACTCGGAGAATTCAACTCCAGTTTCAGGCAACATGTTTTTAAATTGTAGACGATAGCCGTCTTCGTTAAGTTGATATTTCTTTAACAAAGCGGCCCTGACAACCTCATAATTGTTCTTGTCAGGTTCATCCACCATATTTAACATACTTAGAGCTTTACCTGTCAGTATCCCTGATAACTGATAAACATATTTTGCTTTGTCTATGTTATGAGCTTTACATGCTTGTTCAAATCTGTCCAGATAGAACATTATATCATCACTGGAAGGACTAAATGTTGGTAACTTAATCTTAAAAGTATCATTATTAGCCTTATCAGAAGATGAACCCTTGTTTGCATCATTAGCATTACTCATGCTCGTCAATTTTAACTTCTCCAACTCTAAAGCCAAGAGTTTTTCTTCATGTTCCATTTTTGCTTTTTCTTTCCTCTCATCAGACTCTCTCTGTAATCTTCTTTCCTCAGCCTGAGCCTCTAGTCTTTTATTCTCAGCTTCGTTCTCCAGTCTTTTATTCTCAGCCTCTTTTTGTAATCTTCTTTCCTCAGCCTGAGCCTGCATTTCTAGTCTTTTATTCTCAGCTTCATTCTCCAGTCTTTTATTCTCAGCTTCTTTTTGTAGCTGGAGTTTTCTCTCCTCAGCTTCTGATTCCCTTTTCTGTTTTTCCATTTCCATTTGGAATTTTCTTTCATCTGCCTGCATCTGCAGTCTCAGATTCTCAGAATCTATCTTTTTCTGCTCAACTTCTGCTTTCTGTCTTTTTAGCACTTGTATATTCACATCACATTATATTATCCCAGTCTCTGTGGGAAAACAAGTCTCCAATCAAAGAACTTGTATATGAAATGTCAACAATCGACTCTTTATCATAAGTGCACTTCTCCTTCAATAGTGCACGACACTATTCATCATTCATTTATCATCAGTGTAGTAGTAACAGTGCATTAGCATAGCCCATAAACTAATTACTATAACTGTAAACCATGACTATGTAAACACAGCAGAATGTAAACATTGAAAATGTAAACAATGCAAACAATGTAAACAATAACAATGTAAACAATAACAAAGATCAGCAACAATACAAAAACATTCGCAGAAATCAACTAAAAATAAAGCGGAAATTAAAGAAGTATCACAAAAAATGCGACGATATCTGCGATAGAATTAAACAAAATACATGACACTACAGTGTATAAACAAAAATGTTGTATGAAACTAAACTATAGTCAAGAGGAGGCTAACAAATACAAACAAATCAAAACAAAACTAAAGAATGCGAAATAATAACGAAAACAATATTAACACATGTCATCACAACTAACATAAATAGCAACAGAAGTCGCTTAGCAAATTTCGCTATGGGAAATTTGCCTACCCTACAGAACACTCTCAATAGAAGACCTCTATAACGTGGTATGATCTATAGGAGTCGCCACCCAGCCAGACCCGCAGAAATATAAAGATATAAATATACCAATAACATATAAACATATAACATGTAAACAAAAGAATGAGATGAAACACAGAAGACTCAGTAGAAGTATAAGGGCACAGTTTACGTACAAACAGGCCACTTAACTTATAGGCTTCCAATCGTAGAACTGCAGAAAAAAACAGATGTCAATCAACGTCCTAAAGAGCGAAGCTCCAACGATGATGGCACATCTGAACTGCTTCCACTGCTAACACGATGGTACTTGAGCTTCTGATATACAGGTAGCGTTGTTACGGCACTTGTCCTTCTTAAATATAACAGCCACCAGTTTCACTCGGTACTTGGCCTTCTTAACACAAGAACTTGTAAGAATCGGCACTTGACCTTCTCAAACAACGACAGCACTGGAACCTTGACAGCAGCAACTTGCTTGACTTGCGTTAAAGACAACAGCAGTCCGTGTTATCCGGCAATATGCAACAATGCCGGGTACTGTCAAATTCCTGTTTCAGTCAAAAAAAATTGCAATTTTGATATTTACCGGGCAACGCCGAGTACTTTGAAAATTTTGAAGTGTTGACTTGAAGGATGCTGTTTGTTGAAAATGAAGTGGGTAAGGGACCCCGTGTATGCTGGTACCAGATCAAACCAGCTTATGGCCACCAAATGTTGCGAAGCTCCATATGGATGAGAGATGGTGCCCGTGGTCTGGTTTGTGTAGAGTGCAGATGAAGTATATTCAAACAATGATTATTCAAAACAGGGCAATCCACACAAGGACGTCAGTTAACTCACGACAGATAAAGTCAATGATGCTTGTAACAGCTGGTGACGTTTTCTGTATCATTTATTGTGGACGCCACAGTGACAAAAATGTATACGCGAATATGTAGGTACATCAGACAGTCATTATCACAGCAACATAGTCAGTACAGCAATGGACGGTAGACAGCATCGTAATAAAGATGAATTATATGCATGTGATACATCATAGTACTGTAAATGTAGTCAGGTGGAAATCTCCATCCTTTTCTATAACAGCCAGGAGATAACAAGATGTATGAGATCAGTTCACTCTCCTTAATATGACTTCAGCAAGACAGACTCGTCTTCTGAAGTATAAATAATGTCCTCAAAAAATCCTCTAGATAACAAAAGGTTTCAAACCTAGTTCATGTAGCGAAGTAGCAAGTAATGGTCCTTGGGACATGCATCAACCCGATGCGGTACAATGTAGCAATATGTGAGCTGAGAAAACATCTCGTGATGACGACTTTCAAAGACAGGCTACGAATCAAATGTCACTCACGAACAGAAATCGATAAAGTTAATGTAAATGTAATTTACCTTGCCTTCAGGAAATAACCACAGAAATAATACGCCTCCCGGCGTGTGGAAAATATACTAGAGGTATCATCTCGAATAAACGAAATATCCATAGGAGGACTTCACATTCCTGAAGAATAAGAAAAGCACAGACGCCCACAACGACGTCTTGCTCGCAGTCCGAATCTTCGCTCACTGACTGCTGGGCGGAAATCGTTCGACAAAGACCCAAGACTAGACATGCGCAGTCCAGCGCGAATCGACCACAGCTCAGATATCTTAAGACGCAAGGACTGGCACTAAGAACCAGCTTAAGAATGATTACCTTATAAGGATAACACAACAGGTTGCCAACCGCTTTCTGAGACAAGCGGCCTAGCAAGTCCATACATGGGCACGATTCAAGAACGCATAATAAACTTAACTGCCATCGACACCAACGCGAGGAGACAACTGCTTACAATGAAAAGTGACTATAAATTTCATACAATTGTTTCCCTTGCATTACAAAATATATATTGTACATAAAACAATGTTGCGAGAATTTCTCACGCAACAATGACATGCAGAGTTCTTCAAGAAGGACAGCTTACAGAACCGTTTGGGATAAGAACAGGAGTGCGACAGGGATGCCTCTTGTCTCCATTTCTTTTCTTACTAGCAATAGACTGGGTTATGAGAACATCGACAACACACAACAGAAATAGAATCCAGTGGACTCTGACTAAGCAGTTGGATGATCTGGATTTTGCTGATGACTTGGCTCTTCTGTCCCATAACCGTAATCAGATGCAGGACAAATTGAAAACACTCGATGAGAGGTCACAGCAATTGGGTTTGAAAATACACAGGGAAAAGACAAAAATAATTAGAATAAATGCAGGTAATGATAACAGGGTTGAACTTGAAGAAACACCAATACAAGATGTAGAATCGTACACATATCTTTGCAGCAATATAGACAAAGTTGGAAGGACAGACAGCGATATCAAAATAAGAATACAAAAGGCAAGAGGAGGTTTCATTGCATTGGGAAATATATGGAGATCAAGAGAAATGGGATCCAACACGAAAATAAGGATCTTCAACTCAAATGTGAAGTCAGTCCTATTGTATGGCTCTGAGACATGGAGAACAACAAAGACAACAACCAAAAAGCTACAGACTTTCATAAATGGGTGCTTGCGTAGAATAGAGGGATTAAAATGGTATGACAAGGTTACCAACGTGGAACTGATGACAAGAACTAGACAAGTGCCAGTGGAACAAGAGATGAGAAGAAGATGGCGATGGATAGGACACACACTGAGGAAACCTGTTGATAGCATTACAAGGCAGTCCTTGTTCTGGAACCCCCAGTGCAGGAGAGGCAGAGGTAGACCAAGAAGCAGATGGAGAAGAGAGCTGGAAACAGAGGTGAAAATGATGAGGAGAACGTGGAAAGAACTTGAGATGATGGCACGTGACAGGAGGACTTGGCATGTGTTTGTTGAAGGCCTATGTTCCTTTGGGAGTGGAGGGTTATGATGATGATGATTCACGTCATTTAAATATCAAAACACACATTATACAGAATACATGCATCAGATACACACAACATCCCCTTACAAATGCACTATACCATCATAAATATATCACGAACGAACGAACGAACTTTATTTTCGAAGGGTAAAGAATTGGGCGCGCAGGCCCGTCTAACATTCTGCCCTTCCACTCTCATTAATCTTGCACACTATATCCTTTCATTCCCACATGATGCTTTAAGCATTAATTTAAAGGCATGCAACATTATTAAGTTACCATAACAGCATTCATTTACAGTATGCAATCATAATTTTTAAAAAATGAGTCGGTTTTTTTGTTTTTTTTTTCACGCATACAAATAGCGTATAAAGCGCCACAGAAAGTACACACCTATCATGACTGCAGCACCTGAACACACTTTACCAGATCAAAACAAAGAAATTCTCATCTGTGGCCGTTCTAATCCCAGTAGAAGCTCTTGATCTCTCTCATCTGATGACATCCCCTGTCATATTCTGATGGATTGCCGAGCCAAATAACCCGAAGGCAAATTCATTGCTGGACTAGGGGGCACGCTCCCTGATAAGTAAAAATTTTGTCCGAGCTGGTGACCTAATTCGCTATGCTAGGAAGGGCCACATCAGAGCTGTCTATTTATTTCTGTTGTTGGTACATGCTGGGACGGCTGTGATAGCTTCCTTTGTTCTAGGGGAGTTAACAAATAGAATTGTGCTGGCAAGAAATTAATTTCTTCATTTTGCTTCAATATAATGCTTATAGTGCCCTATTCAACTTTTGCTGAACATAGCGGGGCTTACATGATAATAACCTCCAGCATGAGCATAGAGGTAGAGGCAGCTACTGCAGCCTTATGGTGACTAACTGAAACTTCATTAACAATCGCAGTTATTGTATCAGACTCACAATCCATGCTTCGGAAGGTCCAAAGTGGATGCCTCGGGCATGACTGGAAAACTTCCATAGAAGCTTAGAGTCTACAGGAACTGGTGTGGATCTACTGTCCTGGTCATGCCGGGGTACGCGGCAATGAAAGAGCTAACAGACTAGCTTCAAGAACTGGTGGGGATCTACTGTCCTGATCATGCCGGGGTACGCGGCAATGAAAGATCTGACAGACTAGCTTCAAGAACTGGTGTGGATCTACTATCCTGGTCATGCCGGGGTACGCGGCAATGAAAGATCTGACAGACTAGCTTCAAGAACTGGTGTGGATCTACTATCCTGGTCATGCCGGGGTACGCGGCAATGAAAGATCTGACAGACTAGCTTCAAGAACTGGTGTGGATCTACTATCCTCTCATACAGGGGTACGCGGCAATGAAAGATCTGACAGACTAGCTTCAAGAACTGGTGTGGATCTACTGTCCTGGTCATGCCGGGGTACGCGGCAATGAAAGATCTGACAGACTAGCTTCAAGAACTGGTGTGGATCTACTATCCTGGTCATGCCGGGGTACGCGGCAATGAAAGAGCTGACAGACTAGCTTCAAGAACTGGTGTGGATCTACTGTCCTGGTCATGCAGGAGTACGCGGCAATGAAAGAGCTGACAGACTAGCTTCAAGATCTGGTGTGGATCTACTTTCTGGTCATGCCGGTGTACGTGGCAATGAAAGAGCTGACAGACTAGCTTCAAGAACTGGTGTGGATCTACTGTCCTGGTCATGCCGGGGTACGTGGCAATGAAAGATCTGACAGACTAGCTTCAAGAACTGGTGTGGATCTACTATCCTCTCATGCAGGGGTACGCGGCAATGAAAGATCTGACAGACTAGCTTCAAGAACTGGTGTGGATCTACTGTCCTGGTCATGCAGGGGTACGTGGCAATGAAAGATCTGACAGACTAGCTTCAAGAACTGGTGTGGATCTACTGTCCTGGTCATGCAGGAGTACGCGGCAATGAAAGAGCTGACAGACTAGCTTCAAGAACTGGTGTGGATCTACTGTCCTGGTCATGCAGGAGTACGCGGCAATGAAAGAGCTGACAGACTAGCTTCAAGAGCACACATAGAAATTGCATTGGATATGGAAAAGAGTGAGATAGGGTAATTAATGTTAGCCTATTAGAGAATGACACTAGAATAGATGAATCATCAAGGCTAAGACTGCTGGAATTTGGTATCAAACGTTAAGACCAGCAGAGATGGGCGTATGAGAGGAAGCATCCAGCGGGTATATAACCAGCGCGCAACAGAAACAGTTAGCATTCATACCCTTCGACATATGCTGAGGAAGACTAAGCACCTATGGGTTTCTCGGAGTGCAGTGATGTCGATTCTGATTAACAATGACAATAACAATCAACCTATTGGTTACAATTGGGGCAGCTGTGAGAAATTATCCGGGAGACATCATTAGGATGTTCGCAAACCCGACCACAAACGTTTTTTTTTTTTTTTTTTTTGGCGGTTTCAACAATAAAATATTAGACAAACATAAAGGTATGTTTTCAGGCACTCGTAAGAAATAAAGAAGTAGACAACTAAACAACAGAAAAACAACAGACGTGAGTGGCTTACCCAGGACTCGAACCCAGGACCTTCCGTGCGACAACCCCGCCTAGCTATGCAAGCGAATCACACTGTCCTCCCTGCCATCTAGGCATCACCAAAAAAAATGATGCTTCGATGACGGGTCATTAGTGCGACCCGCAATACATAACACCGGAAATTTACCACGGGCAGTCCAGCCTATTAATGACGCAATCACTTCAGTTGTTCCCCTATTATACAGTATAGGTCAGACTACACAAGACAAAGACCTTAAAGCTTTACACCAACGTTTCCATAAACGTTTACCTGTAACGATGCGCTACTTAGACATAAAGTCAATCATGATGACAAAATTGGTTTATGGAACGAAATCGTTAGGATAACATGAACCAGGAGGTATTTTAAGTGGGATACAATTTCGATGACCACTATATTATTACTCACGCAAATTTTAAACAGTAAATAATTCACTTTATTAGGTACTGAATAAACAAAAATACATTAACATTGTTAACATTACACACATTTATAGACGCCTTCGGTGGCTTAACTGTTTGCATTATTGCTTTCCATGCTGAAGGGTTCCGTTCGCCTCTCGACTGATGGCAGAATATATATATATATATATATCTCTATATATATATATACATATATATATATATATATATATATATATATATATATATATATATATATATAGATATATATATATATATATTTTTTAATTCGGTCATCTGTCTTTAGTTTTAATAGATAGTTAAAAAATGTTTTAAAATGTACTCGTGTATAGTAAAATTATTAAACAGACTTGCAATTTAAGTTTCCTTTTTTTATTGTATAATATAATTATGGCTTCTAAAATGTATTAAACATATTTTTGATTTCTGTCTCATTTCTTATGAGGGGGAACATGAGCTATGTGAAAGTGACAGAAAGCAGAGTAGGGAAAATAATGTCACTGGATTCTGATTCTGTTTGGAACCTGCTGTCAGAATTGCCAGCCTTTCCTCTGACTCACCAGGTTATGCACACCTCAGCGCGACATTCCTTGTCAGAGTAAATAGGAAAAACTCTTCTTAGTTAATTCTCTAATAAACTCGCGGCACCGACCTTTTGTCGCGATGTATTTTTAATTATTATATTTGGCATGTTGAAAACTGATAAATACAAATACAGTTGTATTTGTTGTAACGTGAATTGCTAAAACTGTCTGGAAAGAGTATGATGGGTCGTTAGACTCAAGAGAAAACATGACGCAGACAAGGAGAGAGTGGTTGTAAGAATGTCGTTGTCACCGATTGCCCCCCCCTTCCCCCCCCCCCTCTTTAGCTCTGCAGTAGTGGTCCATCAGTGGCCACAACTCAGGAGTAACTAATTTGGGTCTTCCAAGGTGTCTACCTTCGCACAAGATTACTCTTGGCAGAGTTGTAGATAGAAGGATCATTATGCTTCTATCTCAAGGGTGTGCTCATAAGATACCCAGAAGTCCAGAACAATGCTGCATGGGGCAGAGCACTGTTAATTTAGTGTCTGGTCCGCCGCCTTTTATGAAGACTTATGCAATTTAGTTTTAGCCCGTTCAAGCCCCCAGCTGGTTTAATCCAGCGAAATCCCTCTTATTATTATTTGGCTCTATAGATGTAGATAGATGTATATATATATATATATATATATATATATATATATATATATATATATAATATATATATATATATATATATATATATATATATATATATATATATATATATATATATATATATATATATATATATATATATATATATATATATATATATATATATATATATTCTAGACCATACGCTTTCTATCATATCCATAATGACTGAATCAACTATAAGTTTGTAAAACAACATAAAACAAATTTAATAATCAATTATTCTTTAACAGACTAAAAGAAATATGAAGTGATGGGTGAACTTTAGTTAAAAATTGTCTTCACTGAGACTTGTTAGACGAGTTATAAAAATGTCCTTTTGCTCTTCTTCTTCTGCGTTCAGTTTGTAGTCATGTTAAATCTGCAGGCCTGTCGCCAGGACGAAGTCCACAGTCTTTACCAGGTCGGCGCGGCAGCCCCATATCTTCTGCTGGAGCTCAGCACCCCTTGGCCAGGTCGCACGTCGCGGTTCATCGTGGGTTGGACAGTTCTGGAGAATGTGTTCTGGGGTCTGGATTCCTGTTCCGCATGGGCATTCATTTGTGTGGGATATTTTGAGGCGATAGAGATGTCCTAGTAATCTGCAGTGGCCGGTTCTCAGGCGGAACATTGTGGTCTGTTGGTATCTGTTTAAATGGTGTATTGGGTCATCTCTGCTGTACATATCCCCTTCCTCCTTCCACTGATTTTTGTACTTGTTGTGGATTATGGTTTTTGCTTCCCGATACGGCAATGGATGGCTGTATTGTTCCATTTTACTGCCACTTCTTGATAGAGCATCTGCTTTCTCACTACCAGCAATTCCACAATGGGAGGGTAACCACTGAAGGGCAATGGTTGATGACCTTTGGATGATGTTAAGCTCAGATCTGATCTCATTCATCATGTTATCATTTCTGGTGTTTTGTATTGATTCCAGTAATGATCTGCAGTCGGTGAAGATTACTATCTTAGCTGGTGGTTGTTGTTCGGGTCTGGTGAAGATTTTCAGGGCTTGCAGTAGGGCCATAGCTTCTGCCCTGAAATTGGAGGAGATCTTTCCAGTTGGGAAGGCATTTCGGATGATCTTTCCATTTAGGAATCTTATAAAAATGCCCCCACCACCGTTCTTTACTGCCCCCTCAGCGGATCCATCTGTGTATGCGTGTGTCCACTCTTTCGGGTTGTACTTTTCTTCAATCATTTCTTAATGTCACAGGGTTATCCCGAAGGGTAACCAAAGAGAGTTATCTGTGTGGTGCCGGCTTTGTCAATGGCTCAGATTTGCCTGGCAACCGGTTGGAAATAGGCAGCAGGAGTGAAGAAGGCGAATGTAAGACTCTGGGATAAATTCCCCGCAGACAGTCCCAGTGATTCTGGATCTCGTGACACTATAACTCCTACCACTCTATCCCCCTCTCTATATTATAATGCTAACGAGCCCCCACCTCCCCTATTACACTGAGTGAACAGAAGAGGAAGAAAGGTAGAAATGTATGTCTCTTTCGCACACTTTCTTTCCTTCTCTATATAGGTAATTAACGTGTGTTGGTAAAGCAAACACAACTACAACATTTATTGAATTACTGAAATATAACAACATTCAATTACACTAATACAAATGCAACTAGGAAAGACATTAACTATCCCTGTGAAGAAAGATATTAGTTAATGCAAATTACACAAATGAATCTTATGACTATACGCGGCGATGCTGATGATGGATGTAAGTGAGTCCTAAATACTAACAAAAGGATATCTCGTTTCGGGTCTCTGACTGACTGTCAATATAACTCTGGGTATTTGTATACACTGGACAAGTCTTTGTCTGCATTCAATATACTGGACGGTCCACTTTAGTTCGACAGGTGTCTATGGCCTGTTCTTTTGTTCTTCACAAAGCGAGTGTTGACATTGCCACGCGCGTCTGAGGTGGCGTGTTCCTAGGTTGTGTTGAAGCAATGTTATGCGGTGGAGACTTCGTCTGATATGCAGATGTCCATGTGTGGTGAATATATTTTTCTCAGATGGCGATGATGGTGAAATCTGGTATATAGTGGAATTTGTTTGCGCATCAGTTTTACGGGGAGAATCTGTCCCTTACTGCAGGTAATTTAGGATCTCGATAATTTTTGTAGGCACTGGGTTTACAAGATCGTCCGTCTACTCTTGCCACTTCTGACCAAGATTTCTCAAAGGCACTTGTAAAAATCGTCCGTTTGCTCCTGCAACTTCTGATCATTAAATTCACGTGGACAGCTCTTAGTAATGCAGCAATCCTTCTGCTTACTTTTCTGTGTGGGTGGTCGATGACGGAAAGCTCCTTCACCGTCTGGCAAATTCCTTTCTAAACCCCCGTTGAGTTTTGGTAGGTTCGTTGCCGTTAATTACATGTGAGATGCGTGTCGTCGCAGTATCTCTGGTCGGCCCTACTCTAAAGCACTTGTCCCGTGATTAACGCCAACAACGTAGTAGACGAAGGCTGAATTATCTCAATTGTCCCTGTCTCTACCACTTGGTGTCCATATAACGAATTTCACTGACACACGTCCTGAAATCTTCCTCGTGAAATCTAGAACCCAAGTATGTTGGCGGACTGCTTCTTTTGCAATGCCGAGCGATAAATTTCGTTTGGTTTTATTTGGTCCTAATCGCCGCTGGCGATTTTTCGGGTTCGCTTCTGGTGTCATGTGAAATTTCGTTTGTTTTCCTTTAGTCAGACATTCAGTCCTCATTACTGTGTAAAATTTCTGTAATGTTTTGCTATGGTCGCTCTCATATTTTGCTTATCCGAGACAATCTGTCGGCGTTCGTCTTTTGGGGCATGTGCAGTGTTGTTATCGTCTTTGTATTCTTTACTCCTTTCATGTTGTTATTTATTCTTTCATATTGATTTTCGCCCCGACTTTGTGTCTCCGTTACTTCAATATTATCCGTGAAGTCCGACTGACCACCTTTATGTTCTGTTACAAGCCGAAATAATATTTGTAAATTACTGGCCATGGGTAAACACACCCGAGACTTAGTGTCGATTACCGCGATAGTCTGTTGACCTAATGTCTCCTTGTTGTGAAAGCATTCCAGGTAAATGTTGTTGCGTTTACAGGGCTCCCGCCGAGCGCTATCTATCGTTATGTAAACATTCCCTGTAAAATTGGTGGGTTTCCCACGACTGATGAAGGCGGTGTCTGGTTCGGACAATGGGCAAAAACAACCGACTGCTTTCTCATCCCTTGAAAAATTTATCGACAAAATATCGGCAATAGTTTTTAGGAATTCAAATGTAGACTTACTCGCGTCCCGTGACACTTGGGCCAAGGTTTTTAGTTGTTGATTGGTCTGGTGGCCTTTCTTTTTTATTTCAGGGACTTCTGTGAAGATAGATATATTTCCATGGCAGTCGTCTGGCTCCTCATAGTCAATTAACATTTCAATCTCAGTAGGTTGTTTTGGGAGAAGGTCTTCATGGCATCGATGCAGATGTTTGGAGATGTTTATGAAGCTGGTTCTTTTCAGCCTGTTCTTTGTCAAGCTATGGAGTTTGGCATGCATTGGATGACTTGCCATTCGTAGAAGCTTCTCACTGTGAGTGAATACCTTTTCCTCACGTCTGTCATTCAGAGAGCGGATGTTGGTGTATCTCTCCATTGTCTGGATTGGAGAAGTCTTCATCCCTCCAGTGATTAATCTAAGGCCTGAATTTTGTACTTTCCCTAGACGTGTCCTTTTGCTGTTTCCTTTAATGAGAACTTAGCTGGGTCTAAGTGAGTACTGCCGCCGTGGTTTTCGTCAATTCTTTTGTGGGGAGGGCACTCAGTGTCGAATCCCAGATCTTGACGTACAAGATAGTGTCGACGACTTTTACTTCAAACTGGTCTAGTAGTACGAACAGTCTTGTAGCTTCGAACCACGAACTTAAGATAAAATAAAAAGAACAAATGCCTCTGCTAGGTACATTGTGGTCGGGATATTAAACAGGCGCCCTTTCCTGCTGTCCATCCACCAGCTGGGTCTCTTTGAATTTTTATTCTCCCTGAGCATATACAGCATAGCTCAGGGAATATGATTAGAAATCACATTATTCTTCTGGTCACTTAAATGGGAAAATGTGTCTGGACAGCGCGAGTGCAATGGCTTTTGCCTGAACTAACATTATAAAAGTACACATATCTCACAAAAAAGAATCCAAACACCCTAGGCACATGTGAGGTAATCATCTCACTGCTCCATTTAGAGTCTGGGGTTGCTTCTGCTTTCGCTTTTCTGAGCAAACTGGCATAAAACCAACTCCAGCGCTTGCTGTATTGGTTAATGAACATGTCATTTTCATATGTTGAGGTTGCCAGCCTCCTATGCCTTGTACAACCACTTAGCAAGTACAGACATGTCAAATTCACATTAGTTTACACTTAATCCAAATTAACTTTTTGGGAACACAATCTCCTGGCA
Source organism: Oreohelix idahoensis (assembly GCA_024509875.1). NCBI lineage: Eukaryota > Metazoa > Mollusca > Gastropoda > Stylommatophora > Oreohelicidae > Oreohelix > Oreohelix idahoensis. Next base: position 51,787 of record JAMPIV010006503.1, on the reverse strand, counting down.
GAGATGAATAGACACAGCAACTATGAATAGATGCTTCGAACCCTTGGTCGGGGCAATTTTAGTATTCCTCTTATTACGGGTGCTCTGATTCCTTCAGTCTCCAGTCTTGGTATTTAAAAATGCGGGTTTCCTTTTCTAAGTTACAACTATGCCCAAATACTTCGTCTGTCACTTATAATTTGGAATTCTTCTTCTTCTTCTTCGTTCGCCCTGAAAAGGACGGTGGTTGCGTTGTGTCTGTTTACAACGTAGCTGTGATATCTGCACCTTTCGGTCGACACATTCTCATTTTCCTTCAAGCTTTAACATTGGTATTTCCGACCAGCTTTCCAATGAGAGCTAAAGTTTATTTCAGGCTATCGATTTAGATCAATCCTGTCTGTTTAAAACTATGTGGGTTGTCGTAGATTTTTGATAGGAAAAAATAAGACTTGGGTTGGTCCCTTCTGATTAGATTTGAATAAGTGATAGTCACAGTGAGAGATAGTAATAGCAATAGATTTCCACGAGTGAGATGGTAGACTGTGGTAGAGGCTGTCTCTGAAATCGAGAAATCTACTCTCTTTCACCTATCTTCTACGACAGATTTAGAGGAGTCAGACAGTCTAAACACACACACACACACATATATATATATATATATATATATATATATATATATATATATATATATATATATATATATATATATATATATATATTACATATATAGTTCTATCCACTCACGTGCACGCACATACAAGACGACAGTTAGACGTACAGACGTGGGAAAACTATAACAAATGATTATATAGATATTCTAGAACGAGCTGACCAACACGCTGATTAAGTTTAAAGGCAGTTAATTATCAATATAAACTTCCACCACCACAACATCCAAAATTTACATCAAATATATATATAAATAAGCATCAAGTCAAGGAATTGCTACAAAAAAAAAGATATAGACCCACTGGTATGATCTTCCCTCGATGTTTAGCCCACAGTCCCGTTAGAAGAAAGATGATAGCCCCAAGAGTCACGGATACATATGATTTGGTCTAATATTTCCCCCTTTTAAGGTATGGACAGACTTGATATCTCTGATCTATTCTAAGGGAAAATATGGTTAGCAATACTTGAATAAAGAAAGTTAAGACAGCAAAATGGGTGCCAAATTACAACAATAAAGAAACACTCAGACCTGCATTCACTCTATTTACTCAGCCGTGGCCACGTGCTCTCTTGCATACTTACAGCTTTGTTAACAGCATCTGGAAACATAATTTTTAGGACATTCACATACAGAATCGTCAATGGCAGTCTTTGACCAAGAAATCCCCAGTTCCAAAAAGACGGGTTCAATTCTCTGCTTCAGTGAACGATTCCTTGGGTGTTCTTATTTTTCGGATGTCTGTTTAGGTCACATTAAAATTGTCCAGGCACGAACATTAACAACGAGCACAGTGTCAATAGCTTAGGTTTCTAGAAATGAGGAATGTCGGATCGGTGTCTTCTTCTTCTTCTTCTTTCGTTCGCTTGAAATATATTGTCTATATCTGCAATGTTGTTTCTTGTATAAACTTCACTGTCTTTTGTAGTTCATACAGAGGTCCATATAGTTTTGCTTCCAGTGTTGTTTCTCTGGGCCAGTGGGTTTGCCTCAATATATCATATTCGGGGCAATCTTGCAGTACGTGCTCCGCTGTCTGGGGTGCCTGTCCACATGTACACATGGCTGAATTGCCAATCTTGAATTTTGTATACATGTGGCTGCGGAGGCGGTTGTGTCCTGTTCTGAGGCGCAGAATGACTATTTGTTCTGATCTGTTCATAGCTTGGTAGTCATCCTGCGTTGATGTTGGTGGCTTTCTGATAGATTTGATCATCTTTTTCTTCTGATGGTACGTAACTGGTACATCCGGTTGTTCGTCTGCAGCACCTTCTTTAGCCAGTCCGTCTGCTCTCTCGTTTCCTGGTATTCCACAATGAGACGGTATCCACTGCATGGCGACCCTGCGCTGGTTGCACAGTTCAGAAAGTAGGGCCTGTATAACTGGCAATTTTCTGGACTGAAGTGCTTGGAGTGCTGATCTTGCATCTGTCAGGAATACTACAGGCTGTGGACCGAGATTGGTGTTCAGTAGTTTCTCAGTTGCCACCTTGATTGCCTGGACTTCTGCATCATAGTTGTTACAGAATTTCCCCGTTGGTACTCTGACCGTATCCCTAGTGTTGTTTGGGTATTCTATGTACACTCCTGCTCCTCCATTCTTTACTGCATTCTGTGCTGACCCATCCGTGTATACTCGGACCCAGAGGTCCTGTGGGTATTCATCATCCAGGAAACTAAGAGTGACTGTCCTACGTTGCACGCTGTTCTGTTCATCCCTGTCGAATATTCCTTTCACTTTTGTGTGGATGTGTACTGGTAGTCCATGCTCCTCTCTCCAAGGGGTTTGTTCTGGCACAGACTTTAGGGGGCTGTTAACTTCAGGCAGGTCTGAGGTTTGTCTACGAAATCGTTTGGCCTGGTGGATAAAGCTGCTTCTTTTCAGTCGCCCCATTGCTAGGTTTTGGAATCTGTCCTTCATTGGATGGCTCGGCATACAGAGGAACTTTTCTGCCTGTGTTAGCACTTTCGTGTCTCTGCGTTCTCTCAGTGCTTGTATCCTCCCCATTTTTTCCATCTCCACTATAGGCGTTGATTTCATTGCCCCCGTGATGACCCTAAGCGCCTGGTTTTGCACCTTATCTAGCTCTTGTAATGTGGTGTTTGATGCTGGACACCACGCAGCTGACCCATATTCCAGGTGTGGTCGTATGCCCTGCTGGTAAACTTTACTAAGTATTTTCCCGCTGGCTCCCCATGTGGTTCCACTTAGTTTTCTCAGGATGGCTAGCTTCCTCCTGGCCTTTGTTGCTGCCTTGTTGATGTGCTGCTTCCATGTCAGCCTATCATCGAATGTAACTCCGAGATAGGTGGGTTGTTTATCTTCTCTCAGGAGCTCTTCGTTTATCTTGATGACACCAGCTTTTTGTTTGGGAGAGAGAGGGTGAAGAGCGTAGTGCTGCACTTGTCTGTGTTGATGCTGACACACCATCTATTTGCCCATGAGGTTAAGGCATCTATAGCTCTTTGTAGCAGTTTGGTGGCCACTGTTGCATGCTCATCTGTGCACCATATTACCAGGTCATCAGCGTACATTGCCACTTTCATTCCATGTGGTAGTTCAGCAACCAGGTCGTTGATGTAGACTAGGAAAAGTGTGGGGGACAGAACCCCTCCCTGGGGGACGCCATGACGCAGTAGAATTTTCTTACTCTTGAGGCCATCTAGTTGTACTCGGGCTCTTCTGTTATGCAAGTATGCTTTCACCCATTTGTACATCTTACCATTCACTCTACAATTTCTCAGTTTCTTCAGAAGCCCTTCTTTCCAAACCTTGTCAAATGCTTTCCTTAGATCTATCCATGCTGCTAGTACCAGTTTCTTATCTTGGAACGCATCCTCAATCTCTTGGGAAAGGTAAGTTGCCTGATCTTCGGTGGAATAACACTGCCTAAAGCCCGCCTGCTGTGGTACAAGAAGGTTTTCACTTTCAAGGTACCACTGTAGCCTGAGGTTGATGATACGTTCCATTGTTTTGCAGAGGCAGCTTGTAAGGCTGATTGGTCTGTAGCTGGAGGCAGTGGAACTGTCTTTTCCTGGTTTTAGGAGTGGTATCATGATTGCTTCCCTCCAGGTCTGTGGAACTCTGCCTGAGTTCCAACAGATATTGAAGATCTGCAGCAGCTTTGTTTTTGCTGCGGTTCCCAAGTTCTTAATCATTTCACTGGACACTCCATCAACTCCTGGCGACTTTCTCATTTTCAATTTGGATATTGCAAGCTCCAGTTCTCTGAATGTGATTGGTGCCTCCATAACTTCAGGTATGGTTCCATCTCGTCCTGCGTGTTGTTTCTCACGAGTCTCCTGTTGCTTCTCTGGGCTAACTTCGATGTTGTTGTCTTTAGCAAAGGAGTCTGCAAAGTGATCAGCTGCCTGTTTTCCCATGAGGATGTTTCCATCTTTGTACAGAGCAATTCTTGAGTTTCTCCCTGTACCTTCATCGTTAAGTTGCTTTACCAGCTTCCACAGTTTCCTCGTATCTCTTTCAAAGTTCAAGGACTCTGTTTTCTCCTTCCAGCTTCTTCGCCTGGCCTGCAACTTGGCCCTTGGTGTCTTCTTTAAGGTAGGACTTTATTTGGTCACCACACCACTTGTCAACAGTGTCGGAGTGTTACTGACGTTAATATGTTACTTGCCGCATGGGCTAAAATGTACTTGCGGTTTTATTCTCTGGAAGAATCAAATCAAGCTCGATGGGCCCGTTACTTCTTTAAAATCGTTAAAGTTCTTGTAAAGGTTGTAGACCAAGTCTTTAAGGAAAGAATGTTTTTGTTCTACACAGATATTTACTCTGTACTTAACGCTGGCAAAGTTTGGGTTAACCCCAGTTTTCACTGCATAGGGAAGAAAAACCGCATATAAAATACTATACATACTATGTACTAGTTATAACTTACATTTTAAACTGCAAGCGTATAGCTTGACTTATCATTATAAACTTCCCGTGAAATAAGTTATATACATAAAATCAATCACCATGAATTAGGAATACATACGTATCCCGTCAATACTCACTGATGTAGCATTTCAGTTATAAGTTAATTTTAAAATATATTCCCGTCTGATTATTTAGCAGTAAAATCAAATTCATTTATAACTGCGTGATTTTAAGCTAGAAATTTAATTTATTCTGCTTTCCACTGTAACACGTCACTAGAAAATAATACAGAGTATATATTTTAATTTTCTCTGCATAAAAGAACTAGTTAAAATGAAATAGGCGATTAACACTTATATTTACCTCAACACAGAACTACGGTATCACAACGAAACTAAGAGGTTCACTTATAAGTTTAAGTATCTAGAACGAAGTGACCACCTCTACTGCAAATGGAGTATGAGTGAAATCAAGTTTAAAACTCTGATTAATATCTTAAACAAAGATTGCGAGACCCCGAAATCGTCTCCCCTGCTCTTAACACTTACGTTAACTTAGACGCTGCTCATAACTGCCAAACGTGCGTCTTGACACCTCCACGACTATTCTCATTCCTGAGCAATGCATGAGCGCGCCGTTCACACCTCAAAAACTCAGCCGAAAACCGCTATGTCCGGTGAAAATGTAGACGTTAAGTCTCATTAGGGGGCAGTTTCCCCACTTCACCGAGCAACTTAGCCGTAAAACTACTTGTCAGATGGAAATACCAGACAATATGTCTCCTCATCATGTCTGACAGAGTGAATTCTCACACGTTTGTGTCGAGAATCTAGCCCAAGAGTGCTGTGTCATGAGAGAAGTATAGACACCTGTCTGCTTTCTGTGTCTGACCAGATGAATATTCACAGTTTCTCGTCTGACTGACATCTACGTAATAGAATGCGTATCAGTATGAGAAAGAAAAACGGTAAAGTGAGAATGGGAAAGAAAATATTTTTCGCAAACGAACGAATGCGAAAAATACAGGAAAAGGGTAAAGAGTGATAATAAAATAGAGGACAGGGGTTGTCGTGGTTGAGTAAAGTGTAGAGTATTTGTCGAGTTGGACAATAGTAGTGAAATCGACAAGGGATAGTGGACTGGCAGAGTTATAGATTACACATACAGAAAGGTGTAAATAGGAGATGGACTTGAGACAACCTAGAAGAAGATTTACCAAAATGATCTCTCTCTCCAAGCCTCAACTCACTTTTCACTGTCTAAGCATCTCCTGCTCTCACTCTTTTCTCTTATCAAACATAGAGATTATAGTAAAGAGCTAAACAAGTTTAATTATGGATGAAAAGGGTCGGGAACAGCGCATTAATAAATGTGTAAACTTTATTAAAGAAGAAAAGCATGGAATTAATGCATATCATCATACACAGCATAAATTACATCAATAATCAAAATATTCATCAATAGTCATAAATAATCATCAATAACCACCAATAATGCAAATACACACCCACAAACACACACCCCACCAACACTCATAAAAACCTGTAGAACGCGGAGAAAATAACTAAGCTGTCCGACAGAGGGTCCGCTTTCGGGGACCAAAGGCGCTAGCTCCAGAAAGTGTCTTACCGATAAATATCCTTCAAGATGACTGAAGTGAAATACCGAACTTTCCTTGTCAGGCTAAACGTTGGTGACCCCTAATTGCGCCAGGGAACACTGGAAGACGTTGTTTATATCCCCTGCTGACCAAATAAACGAACTGAGCGACAGCCTGTCCGCTTTTTCCGTGGGACCAAAGGTGCTAGCTCCAGAAAGTGTATTACATGTAGATCCTTCGTGAGGGACTAGCCTACAAAACTTTCCTTGTTGGTGCTAAACGTTGGTGACCGCTACTTGCGTGAGGGGGCTGGAACTCTGTCCATAGATGGCTGCTCATACGTGCGAGGTTTTAAGTATCCAGAAAATACACCCGAAGAAGTCACTTGAGGACAAAGAGTCCCAGGCGCGCTTATCCGGCGCTAGGCTCTGCTTGGCTGTAAATCCTGTTTAAACTGGTTTGGCTGTGGTTTGCTGACTGCCCCGTTTAGGCACACAAAGGCGGGTGATATGGAATTCTGCCATAGACGTGCTGGGCGGTTTTGATATTCTGGAAGCGGCAATGCTCTGGCTGGTAATCCAATAGGCGAGTAGGGAACTTCTACTGCATTTGGTGATTCCAGATTTAGCGTTGGCTCCGTTGTACTGCGTGAGCTTAACTTGGCGTTGACAAAAAGGGGTTTTGATTCAGGAACGGGGTTGACGATTCGTTGCTAGATGTATACAGAAACCCTCTAGATCGAAGAGTATATGACTTTCTTCGCCTGACTGGAGTCTGCTCTAGCGATTCGGTCTCCCTGAAACCCGAAAATGACTAGAACATAGGCAAACACATTCTAGTACTGTGTTAAAGTTTGCCTTATCTCATGATGGTCATCTACGGGCCAGGAATATTCACGAATGTCTTTGTCTATTAAAACCAGTCTACTCTTATAGATCACAAAGGACGCTCCCCCCGGACACCTGGCCTGCATATTTCTACAGATGTATCGGCGTAATCGTAATACCGGGTAAGACAAAGGTTTCAGAAGCAACAACTTTGCGAAAATTCCCCCAGAGAGACAATCATAATATTATGTGCTCTTTGCTCATCTAAGGGCAAACAACCCACTACTAGCAGCGGTTTATCTCCCCCTGTTTCAAGGATGCATAACATTATGATCACTAGCAGCGTTCTAAGGGCAAAACCCGGAGACTGACCGCGATTGTTATCTCCCCCTGAAACAGATCAAACTCGTTACCCAGGCCTCAAAGGGTACCAGCCGCTCGTGATCAAACGTTTTAAAGCGACCAGAGAAATTCCCCTGGACGGACCAGGTGCGTGAAGTCTATGTAATATTGCCGCTACGCTGACCGTTTCTGACCAGTGGGGGATTTCTACTGAAAGCCAGACGTAACCAAACGCGGGTGGGGTTTGAGAAGGTGTAAAAAATGGGCCACGAAGGTAGAAAAGAAATACAAAATGTCAAGGAAACCATGGCATTAAAAGAGTAATCAAATTATGGACAAGATGGTAAAATACATTATCTGTCTACGTGACAAGTGCCCCCCTTTTAAAGTTCGAGGAATACGGACAAAAATGACAGTAATTTATCTTTTCCATCGACGTCCGTTACCTATCATAGGAACACTTTCGTTCTCATAAACCAAATACGTTTCCAATTTCTGTCTGTCTGTATGACTAGCTCTGAGTTCATTTCTTTTCTTCCCTCTGTCTAATAGACGTTCAGCGAATGGGATTTTGCGAGGCCAGTCGTCACTGACGCCTTTCGTTTCCGTGTGAACCTGACCTTGCTTCCGCAATTCGCTGTGCCTGTTTATGGTCCGGAAAATTATCCGCACCTGTTGTGGTTTTCGGCCCCGCCTGAACTCACTGGCCACTGCGTAGATAATCCGCCTGTTATGCGCGGTGTAATCATTGTTGGGCTCAGGCTGCTTATGTATATATTTACCTGTCACGGGCGTGGCCTTGAATAACCCTCTATAGCTGCAGTCTTTCGGGATTTTTCGCGCGCGGGTAACCCTAGTTGATAAATAAAGCCGTTCGTTGGCCGAAGAAATGCTAGCATTTTTCTTCTGCCTCTCCACACCTACTCCCCTGTTTCGGTGGGAGCATTGATCAATCTTCAGACCTGTGCCGTCTAAAGGTGGGTCTGGAGCTTTCCTTGCCTTGCCAGTCACAACTCTGGCTTGGTCAACGGAAATGATCAAGTTGCTCTGTAATGGCCTGGCGGAGGCGACTACTTTGCTGTCCATCAGTGGGGTTGAGACCACTGGAATAATGCGATTTGAATGAGAGAAATCAGCTGCCTGAAGCAGAGAGTAATCGATCGCATTCTGGGGTTCTACTAAATCATAACAGATCTCCGTAGCTTCTATCCGTGGAGAAAGATAGGTAATATCTGCGAGTTGCAGAGTTTGTTGAGTCGCTTTACCGGTACTAGCATGACGTGAGCCAAGGCTCTCAACAATGGCTCCTTGTACAGTAGTAAGGCAGCTTTTCTCACTGTCTTCTCCCCTGAGAAGTGTGAGAGACTCAAATGGAATACCAGGGATCCCTTCGCATGGAACCCTGTGTCCACCATAAACGTCAACTTTGCCCTCCCCTGAGAAAGTTAATGGCGTCGGTTGGCAAATGTCCTGCAATGCGAGATCCACTTCCTGGTTGACTGGCCCCGCAGTCTGCATGCAACGGACTGGGCGGTTTGAGATCCCGTTAGATCGCGAAGTGCCCGAGAAAAAACTCTCGGTGTGTTTTTCCAAGGTTCCTTGGAACGGTTTGGAAAGTTTAACCCTTTTAGCAGGCGACTTATTCTTGCACCTTTTCAGCTCAGGGTGATGAGAGGAGTGGCACCTCCTTTCTACGATCGTTGAGTTGGAGGGATACGCCTCTGCATATGGTTTTTCGCTGTCCGGCCGGGAATCTAGCGAAATATAACGTGATAGGGTGTGGCTCCCTTTTCTCGACGTCACGTGTCGGTTAGGTGCTGCTCGGTCTGGAGCGTGAGAGGCTCGGGGTTCGCCGCTTGCCAGACGGGAACAATCCGTATTACAATGCTTGTTAGCACCTCTCTCACCTTTGTGCAGTTTCCATGCCTGGGAACGTTGCGTAATTTTCCCCGTGGCCTTAGGTCTGCTATCCCGACGTAAATTCTTTCCTTGTTTGGGCTTCGGATCCAAGTCCAAAGGAAAGTCAATTTTCTGGAGTTGGGGTTCGGTTTTAGCAGGCAAGTTTTCTTTCATGGGCGCAAGGTTTGCAGGGGCGTTGACCGTTAAGGGCACAGAAGAAGGGGAAGTAGAGTGACTACATTTAGTATCTGTTTCCATCCTCCGAATTTGGCTATCCAGTTCATTCATTCTGATTTGGTGTAGCCTGCTCTTTTCTTGGCTTTCTCTGTCCCTTTCTTGGCGCTCCATTTCCAATTGCTTGTCCCGTTCTTGTCTTTGCTTTTCCCTTTGCTTCTCATCTTCTATCACTTCTTCTACATACTGTCGGGTGAATGCTTCACTCTCCCCAGTTTGTTTACAGGACCATGCCAAGATTAAACGGCTGTCAAACCAATTGTCTACCTCGTATTGATCCTGCAGGCTTACTGCAAATTCTAGAAAGGGCTGGATTTCGCTATCCTGGTACTCCATGTACTTAGCTACCTCGAAGGCAATCCTCTGCACTTTATCTAGATCGGCCATTATATCAGGGTGAGCAAACACTATAGAAGAATAGAACCTAGAGATCTTAGTTACCTAATGCAATAGGTGCTGATTAACTTCTTCTTCTTCTTCTTCTTCCATCCTTAGCCACCAACCGGCAAAGCAGTATGTGGCCAGTACGCCTAGTGGCGTCTTAGGGCAACAACAAATTGATCAATCTATCGCTGTTTCCACCACGCCTAGTGGCGTCTTTGTGGAACAAAAACAGACCGAACAATCTATCATTGTTTCCGTAATCAGATTATTTGGCAAGCAGGTGATCAGCCCACTGTGCATTGATTAACTTAATAGTCAATAAAATCTAGGCTAGCCTGGGAACTTTAAAAACAAGAAAGTTCGTAGCTACTCTGATTTCGACAAGCACAAACCCAAAAAAAACTCCAAAAAATGTAAGTGATGTAAAACTTATTACTATCACTTCACCCCAGTTCTGTCAGTACTAAGCTATTGAGAGGATTGGTTACTATCATCCGAATGAACACCCTCCCTTGGTACAAATGCAAGCTAGTAACTGACTATCTGTAGCTTCTTATCTCAGATTAAAGAGCTACTCCTGAAAAAAAATATTAACCCTTAAAAAAAAAAAATTTCTGACTTTTACAACAATAGTCGTCAGATTTGTCAACCAAAAACTCAGCAGTGATACCATCAACCTTTACCAGCTGTCTCATGTGTAGCATGAACAATAAATGTAACTTAATATTTATGATTGCTGTGGAGAAAAAACGCTGTTCCGACTTCCACCCAAAAGAAATAGTTCGAAATGTCTAGGGGAAAGAAATTCCTATAATCTGCCGAACACTAAACTCTAAGAATCAAGATAGAATCTTGTGAGAGATTCATCCTCGGATCGAGCACATATTAAATGTCGTACTAGATGGGTTCTAGAATCTCGGACGGGCTCCCATTAATTGTCGTGGTTGAGTAAAGTGTAGAGTATTTGTCGAGTTGGACAATAGTAGGGAAATCGACAAGGGATAGTGGACTGGCAGAGTTATAGATTACACACACAGAAAGGTGTAAATAGGAGATGGACTTGAGACAACCTGGAAGAAGATTTACCAAAATGATCTCTCTCTCCAAGCCTCAACTCACTTTTCACTGTCTAAGCATCTCCTGCTCTCACTCTTTTCTCTTATCAAACATAGAGATTATAGTAAAGAGCTAAACAAGTTTAATTATGGATGAAAAGGGTCGGGAACAGCGCATTAATAAATGTGTAAACTTTATTAAAGAAGAAAAGCATGGAATTAATGCATATCATCATACACAGCATAAATTACATCAATAATCAAAATATTCATCAATAGTCATAAATAATCATCAATAACCACCAATAATGCAAATACACACCCACAAACACACACCCCACCAACACTCATAAAAACCTGTAGAACGCGGAGAAAATAACTAAGCTGTCCGACAGAGGGTCCGCTTTCGGGGACCAAAGGCGCTAGCTCCAGAAAGTGTCTTACCGATAAATATCCTTCAAGATGACTGAAGTGAAATACCGAACTTTCCTTGTCAGGCTAAACGTTGGTGACCCCTAATTGCGCGAGGGAACACTGGAAGACGTTGTTTATATCTCCTGCTGACCAAATAAACGAACTGAACGACAGCCTGTCCGCTTTTTCCGTGGGACCAAAGGTGCTAGCTCCAGAAAGTGTATTACATGTAGATCCTTCGTGAGGGACTAGCCTACAAAACTTTCCTTGTTGGTGCTAAACGTTGGTGACCGCTACTTGCGTGAGGGGGCTGGAACTCTGTCCATAGATGGCTGCTCATACGTGCGAGGTTTTAAGTATCCAGAAAATACACCCGAAGAAGTCACTTGAGGACAAAGAGTCCCAGGCGCGCTTATCCGGCGCTAGGCTCTGCTTGGCTGTAAATCCTGTTTAAACTGGTTTGGCTGTGGTTTGCTGACTGCCCCGTTTAGGCACACAAAGGCGGGTGATATGGAATTCTGCCATAGACGTGCTGGGCGGTTTTGATATTCTGGAAGCGGCAATGCTCTGGCTGGTAATCCAATAGGCGAGTAGGGAACTACTACTGCATTTGGTGATTCCAGATTTAGCGTTGGCTCCGTTGTACTGCGTGAGCTTAACTTGGCGTTGACAAAAAGGGGTTTTGATTCAGGAACGGGGTTGACGATTCGTTGCTAGATGTATACAGAAACCCTCTAGATCGAAGAGTATATGACTTTCTTCGCCTGACTGGAGTCTGCTCTAGCGATTCGGTCTCCCTGAAACCCGAAAATGACTAGAACATAGGCAAACACATTCTAGTACTGTGTTAAAGTTTGCCTTATCTCATGATGGTCATCTACGGGCCAGGAATATTCACGAATGTCTTTGTCTATTAAAACCAGTCTACTCTTATAGATCACAAAGGACGCTCCCCCCGGACACCTGGCCTGCATATTTCTACAGATGTATCGGCGTAATCGTAATACCGGGTAAGACAACGGTTTCAGAAGCAACAACTTTGCGAAAATTCCCCCAGAGAGACAATCATAATATTATGTGCTCTTTGCTCATCTAAGGGCAAACAACCCACTACTAGCAGCGGTTTATCTCCCCCTGTTTCAAGGATGCATAACATTATGATCACTAGCAGCGTTCTAAGGGCAAAACCCGGAGACTGACCGCGATTGTTATCTCCCCCTGAAACAGATCAAACTCGTTACCCAGGCCTCAAAAGGTACCAGCCGCTCGTGATCAAACGTTTTAAAGCGACCAGAGAAATTCCCCTGGACGGACCAGGTGCGTGAAGTCTATGTAATATTGCCGCTACGCTGACCGTTTCTGACCAGTGGGGGATTTCTACTGAAAGCCAGACGTAACCAAACGCGGGTGGGGTTTGAGAAGGTGTAAAAAATGGGCCACGAAGGTAGAAAAGAAATACAAAATGTCAAGGAAACCATGGCATTAAAAGAGTAATCAAATTATGGACAAGATGGTAAAATACATTATCTGTCTACGTGACAGGGGTAGAAAAAAAGAAGAGAATATAGAAAATTTATTGATCATAAACTCTCTGTGACATGGGTCAGGGTGTTAAATCATTACTATCCCCCGCGTGTTTTAAAATATCAATTTTAAAATTTAAACTCGTGAACTCTCTCAAGTATCGCAGTAATACTCCCGATTGCACTTGTGCAAACTTACGAACACATGTGTGAACTCATTTCCTGACTAATACCTTCTGCCTATATTATCTCGTCTGATAGGTTATCTGTACTATTGATACAGAGGCGGACCATCGGAAGCGATTACCTGTTATCACCTGTGTTTACGTATATCTCTCAGACGGATTTCTTAGACAGACAATCTGGCTTTCTTTCCGCCGATCGTGCGAAACCACCTGGTGCCAACAATGATTTCCTGTGACCGTCTACATTGCACGACACTGGGCGATAAAATTATAATCTTCCAGCCGGTCTAATTAGCCTTGTAACACTACGATTCACATGGTGAAACATAAACAAGTCTGGGAGTGACAAAGAAAAATGTAGGTGCATAAAATATGCCAAAAGTAGGACGATGAGTGTGAGAAAAATGAAGAAATAAGTTGATAATGCAGGAAAGAACGAAAATGATGTAATAGGACATGATGTCGCCACAGTCGTCCCTATTTGTCTGTCTTCTCTTGTGTGTGTTTTATACATCTGTGCTGTTTCATAAAGCAATGCGTTGTTGAGTGCCCGCATTTTTTGCTAGTGTTTTGTGGGTGGGTTCATTTGTTGCCTGCAGCAGCGTCCATTGGCATAGTTCAGAGGACGGCATCCGAGCTTAAGCACCCTTCCACCCGCGAATTTTTCTTCATAACGTGCTGGGTGGCTAGACATTTTGTTTGTACTGTGTTTTTTTAACGTTAGATTACATAATAGTTATGCATTTTATTAATGTTATAAAAATGGTTTCAGTGGCAGGGGAGGTGTAACTTTATCAAATACGCCACTGGCGCGGTCAAAAAGGTTTTTTTTCTTCAATAATAGTAAACGTTGTACTAAGATACGTATACTCAAATAACTGTACGCAGACGTATATGTATTGTACTGTGGCGCGTCTGCTCATGTACACCAAACAGGTATGTACACTTGTAGACTTCTGTGCAGCAGCCATGCACATCCGGTTCGGGCATATTTTCCGGAAGATAAAGAAAATCCATGGATCCACTCCACCATTAGAGTCCCCCCTCCCAGGGTATTTCCAACTCTCCTGCCTGGTTGTACGAGCTGACGTTATGGAGACTGTGGTACGGTTAAGCCACGCTAGTGATGTCCTGGTCTGGTTTTCTTTTCTCAGGCGCACTCATTGATTTCCCTTTGTGTCATGGATCCGCAGAATTTATCCGCCTGTCACCAGCAGTTTCCACCAATCAAAACAGAAGCCCTAGAACTCCCTCCCCACCCTCCTCACACTCCCCCAATTCTTTTATTATCTTTTTGCTCGTAAATTAATACGACGTTAGAGGGAATATTTTGTGTGGGTGTTTGTTCTAATACTGGTACACATATGTTTCTGCATGCTTACGCTTATGTACGTGTTTACGAGGATGCATATGTTTCTTTGTTTGAGTATGTGTGTAAGTCTACGAGGGCGCACATATGTAGTTCGTTTGTTGTGTTGTGTGAGAGTGTACACGTTTCTGGCTTTCATATACGTAAATGTTTGCGATGATGCATATGTTTCTGTGTTCCATATATGTATGTGCTTACGAAGGTTCAAATGTTACTGTATTTGTGTACGCCTAATAATTTTCGATGGCGCAGTGTTTTTGTATAAGCGTTTAAGAGCGTATATATATATATATATGTATATATATATATATATATATATATATATATATATATAAATATATATATATATATATATATATATATATATATATATATATATATATATATATATATATATTATATATATATATATATATATATATATATATCCCAATTCAGTGAAAGCTGATCCTAACTTTCAAGGACAGTGATAAGTGGGAGGAGGTTTTCATATGAGGCGATAAATTACAGGTTTACTTAGGTGGAGTAAATAACAGGTTTAAATGAGAACGATCAGCGATGTATTAGATACGTTTTGACAAAGATGGCAATAAGATTGGCATGGGCGGGGATATATTATGGGAGTTTAGCACGCGCGTTGTGCGTCAGACTTGAAAAGAAGCATTGATAGTTTGCTAGATATAGACACGACGTCACATGAATTCAGGTGTGCAATGTGCAGGTGTAGTTGAAGGCACAGGACAAGGGAACTGGGCGCATCTGAAGGGCCATGAATGAATGAATCTTCTTTTGCGCACTGGCCTCTGTCTGGACATCCTCGATAGTGTTTCTTCATCTGCACTTGAGATTCTAACATTCTTCTACTAAACCACGGCCCTGTTTCCTCCATGGATCGCCTAATCTCTGTTCTGATTGTCTGTTCTTCTTTTCGATGTGGCTCGATAGGCTCTAAATTGTACATAAGAATGTCTTTTATACTGGCAGTGATCCAGATTTTTCTGGAATAATCGGTGCGGACAAAGATTTGTTACTCGGTGCTTGATGGCGCAATCTGGACTCCTCTTGCTTCTCGTGCATTTTAAACTTCTGCAGAAGATGTGCAGACAAAAAGAATGAATAAAGCAAAGTTTGTAAGCTTGCGTAACCTAAAACAGGCGCTGTCGCTTTGCTGATTTTGAGTAATTAAGACTTTTAATTCTCAGTATCAGATGCTACAAATCATATTGAAACCAGGACAATATTAAAACGTACCAGATGTTGACACTCATCGTTCCCACGTATTGTGTTGATAACCATGTTCCTCAACTCTAACAATAAATTCAGAATTCCTGAAACCAACAATGAAGACCAGATTATGCATTCTCCATATTGCGTTAAACCAGACGACTTCTTAAAATACCTCGTATTAACCGGCATTAAAAATAATAATGGGAGGGGGTCGGCAAGATTTGCGGTACCAGTGTTTTAACTTCGAGAAAATACGACCTGGAAATATAAGCCGTGGTACTCAGTTAATGTGCTCTTAATTTTTACGACATTTTGATAACATCGTCTACAAAGTATTGCAAAAACCTGGAGACAACAAAAAAAAAATGATCAGAATCGGTCCAGTAGTGCAGGCAGTTGTTTCTTGCGACAGTCAGGCAGACAGTCGGACCGAGCGTAATAGTAGTGCTTTTCATAATTTTCAGGCGAATAAGCGCACCTCCCCCCCCCCCCCCCCCACACACACACACACAAATAAAACAAAACAAAAAAAGTATTTTCTTAGACGAAAGATGGGGACACGGGGATAGGGAGAAGAAAGAAAATGGGGGCAAACTGTTTTTAGGCTTTGCTATCCCTACAGTTTGTCCACTGACAAAGAAATTTCTGTCGTTACCTCTGATGTTTTTTCCGCGGTCTGGTTGAGCTACGTTGTGTGTGTGAGTGTTAATGTTAATCTGACAATCGTTGACCGTTTGAAGAAGTTAACAGTTCACAGGAAGCTGTATCTCAAACATTCTTTTCTTTATCTGTATCAACGTTATTTACATCTAACCTATCAGTTTACGCAATTTTGTTTGTTTGTTTGTTTGTTTATTTTTTATTATTATTTTTTGTGAGCGTGCCTACGTATATTCCGCTTCGTAGTGTTCTGTTATTTACTTTCTTTCGTACCATGCTTTCAGTCACGTGTTACCCTTGGTGTTTGAAACAATATGGCTTTACCATTATGATGGATAGATAAACACAGTCGTGGAACTTGTGGTCACCGAATAATAAAAACATAGACCTTTCATGTCATAGTTTTAAACTGGCAAACATCACATATTTTCCCAATTAGTGCTTGAGCGATGTATCCTTATTGTGACAGAGGATATTACGAAAATAGATTTCATATATCTACATTTTTCTTCCACCTGTCTTTCACCGGCTTCCTTATGAGCCATGCACGGTTTGTTAACGTAAAACCCTCCTACACTCTGATATCTGTCTGTTTCTTAATTTAGCACGCCTATTTTATTTTATTTTCTCTATTTGCCTTAGGAATGTTTACCAACAGACCTATTTGTTAAACGCAGACCCCTTCACTTCTCTGTATATGTCATACTCTTAATTTGGCCACGCACATTTTCTTTTCTCTATGTCGTATAAACTACGAGGAATGCTTGCAATCAGACAGGTAAACGGAACGCGTAGAGAGGGGACGGGATGGTGGATTTGTAGAGAAGGGGGGAATAAGAAAAATGAAGAAAAACCAAGGGGGCGATAAGTTGAAACGTATTTTTTGGTAGACATTGGTCAGGGGGACTTAATCTGAAACCAAGGGCAGATAATCACAGTTACTCCCCCTGAATCCGTTCGTTTGGAAGGTAATTAAACACGGTGAGAATCGCAAGATCATAGGACGGGTTTCGCTCGATTGCCAGAGTCTGCAAGCGGTAAATGTGTAAATATTTTCTACTGATTCACAGATCGACCGAAGAAAAGCCCGAAATCTGAGCGAAGGCATTAAAAGTAACGAGTCTGAGCGAAGTTCTGAAAATTTAATATATATTCTCCAGCTTTTAAAATCCATTATTCAGTACCCACAGATTTATTTCAGAGCATCTAGCTCCGATTCTAGAACCATTTGTATTAATGGAGTTTCTTAGTTTTCGTTGGAGATTGTTTTAATTTCTGTGTTGGCGGTAAATATTATAATAGAAGGTTGAGTGATTTAATTGTTAAGTCCGTCATTTTATTTCAATAAGATCTTTCTGTGTAGAGTGATTTAATGGATAAGTCTATCATTTTATTTCACTAGGATTTTTTTCTTTTGTGCTTATTGACTAGCGAACTAAATATAATCTATAGTTAAACTGTTCCGACTGTAGCGTTAATCTAACTAACCGATTTACCAGTAAAAGATATTGAATCGACTAGTAAATGCACTGTTCATTGTGAGTATTGACGAAATATATATTTATTTCTAATTCATGATGATTGATTTTTTTAATTGAGTAGAATTTACTTCACGGGAGGTTTTAAACGATCATATAAGCTCTAGGCTTGTAGTTTCAATTAAAGTTAAATAACCGAAGTGGATAAATATATTATATTTTACGCGGGTTTAGAATAGGATTGAGAATATTACATGGTGGTTAAGTATTTTGTATTTTATTCTTCCTATACACAGTACTGGGTCAAACCCAAAACCTACCAGCGGTCTAAGCCTACGGCTTCCATATAAATCTGAGAATAACCATATAAAGAACATTTTTTACTTAGTATCTGGGTCTTCAAGGTAAACCTGTCTGACGTTGTGTTTACACCCAGAAAGAGACAGAGTACCAACCCAAAGAACATTAAGAGTGACTTTGTAACTGAGCCTATAGATCCAGATTTCATGTTCCCAATTTCATTTACATTCAGCCCGTTGTGACGACATAACCAACATTAACATTCCCCGATGTTTGACCATTTGTGGTGTGACAAGGAATTTTTATACTGAGAGAAGTTACCGACCTGACTTTCCTATGTACTGGAAATCTCAAGCTACTGACCCTGTGAGCACTGTTAAATTTCTTACCTGGACTAATTATTGTGACATAAACAGAAATCCAAAATAAAAATAACAAAGTGAACGTTCCCCGGAGAAGTGGATTTAATCTGTCTTTGAGGAGCTGGGGTTTTCTTTGCCAAAATAACACTGGATTTGCTGTGTGCATGTCGTAATATAAATCTGTATGGACAAAACGCGCAAATAATTTCTCGCTCAATTCCCCCAAGACTAGTAACAACTATAAACTCCACTACTATAGTGATAACCTTTGGTTGTGGAAAAATCCATCGCCCATGCCCGCCAGGGGCTCTGGATTTGAAAAGTATTAATATGAAGGAAAAGATAGCCTATAAAACTGACGCTCCATTTGCGCAGTAGGGACTAAATATGAGACAGTTTGTGGGCGGCAAATACTGGTATCTTCTAAAGGAGTGAGAGAGGAAAATAACTACTGCATTCTAGGAAGCTCAAGGTTACTACAGTATGGTAGGGTACCCCGTCGCTTAGCAGCCGAGGTTTGAAATTTGTGCGCTATCGCGTGAGAAAATCCTCCCCCTACGTTACCCCGCCACCTCGTTGAGGCTAGATTCAAATATACAGTGTGGAAAGGGGAAGAAAAGGAGAAAACCGACATGGAAAGTGAAACTTATTGTGACTTTCAAAATAAACTAAAAAGAATGGTTACAAGGATAACGTTGATAATAATTCCTATAAAATCTTCCATGGTTATTAAAAATACTTAGAGCAATCTTAGAAAAATATATTTTGGTAAAATTTGTGGTTTAGCAAAAGAAAACACAAAAAAGACAAAAATGTTAACGACACTAAAGACTGACATAAAACTTATATAGACAGATAGAGCTTAGTCGTCTGGTCAATAATATGTTTCAATATCAATAATAATAATAATAATAATAAATTCTTTAAGCGCCAAACACGGCGCATAAGGCAGAAACCAGTGCTCTCCAGGTTGTTCGTTGTGACGCCACTCCTCTTAGCTCTTGCACATTATTTAGGCCCAACGTTCTTCCTTCTCTTATTATTGTTCTTCTGAGTGTTTCTTTTGGTCTTCCTTTTTTTTCCGCTTACCCTCAGGAACCCAAGTGAGCGCTTGTAGTGGTATTCTGTTGTTTTGCATTCGTAGGACATGACCGATATATGACCATCGTCTTTTCCTTATATAGTCGGAGACATATTTCTGCCTAGAGTCTTCTCTTATTTGTCGATTAGTCTTGAATTCTTTCCAACTGATGTTCATGAGTTTTCTAAGACATTTGTTCTCGAATGTATTCAGCTTGTTCTCCAATGATTTTGTTATTTTCCAACTCTCACAGCCGTATGTTAACACTGAGATAACATTTGAATTAAACAGACGAAGCTTGGTATGTATATTCAATGATATTGTAAAAAATACTATATAGTTTCGAACAGTATGACGGACAGACGATCGTCCTTGTTCATTTATTGGTAACATTTTTGGGACGCAATTTTGAAAAGAGGCATTGGCGTGATTCAAATTTGATTGGTTACCGCTAGGAGGAAGGAAGAGGCAGTAATTGTTAGCCCAAAACGATACATATTTTGCAGTGTAATAGCATGGGCAGACTGACCAACAGACTAAGAAACACACAGCCTGTTTTGGTTTTTTTTTTTCAAATTTGAATTGAATTGATAGACCCTCGCTGTGATTGGGCCAGACTAGTGATATTGGCAAAAAGCTTCCAAGGCTTGTGGCCATTTGATACAATAATTTTAGTATGCAAGCTGCGTTGAGAACAGCAGTGTTAAGTGTGAAATAAAACTTGGCAGTCTGGACAGGGGCAAAGCTGAACTTAAAAATATTATAATTCTACTGCCAGTCAACGTGTGCTTGTGATATTTTCATTGAATTGTGGAAAGAACGAATTTATTAACCTTCTTATTATAAAATTGGTGTATGGGATACTGCTGTATTGGGAATATTTTACGGCTAAGTACATAGGTCCCTTAGTAGACGTATGCAGGGCCTGTGGTGTTGCTTAAACGCAATAGAACTTACATGGGTTGTATAACTAAAAAAGATTTCCAAAGTTACCAGTGGGAAGTCTAACCCACATTATTATAGGGAAGAAGATCACTGTTCAAAGTGGCAGAGGCGTTGAAGCCATTAGGGGAGAGGAATAGGAACACTGGTATAAATTGTCACATCAAAATAAAATGGTTGAAATGGGTTGTCAACAAGATCTGACCCTTTTCTTTTAATTGAAATGTATCATGTATTACTTGTGGAATGATAGTATAGATGTGTTATAAAGAATCATAACCTTGTTTCAGGGTTTGTACTGGTACTAAAAACATAGTGCCAGACTTCTGGTGGACTGATCTTTGTGAGAGAAGACGATGTCTATTGGTACACGCTCTCTACCACAACTACCCCAGAAAAATTAAGAGATTGGCCGTACGTTTGAAATTTTGCTGGTACACGCTCTCTACCACCATCAACACAGAAAGTGGGAGAGATTGGCAGCATATTCGAAATACTACAAAACTGAAAGATAAGTGCCAGTGTGTTGGCACTAAGACAGTCATCCACTTATATTGTTAAATAATAAATAAAGTCTTTGACTTTTGAAATAAAACATTCCACAAGAGAAAAAGAAAAGAAAAGAGAGGGGATGATGAAAAACCCCAACCCACCATTAATTACCAGTGTTAACCTTATTCTATAGTGATACCTAAATATACTTAGATTTTAATATTCATTTAGATGGACAGAAGATCCATTGTGACATTTGACTTTTGTAAATAAAACAATCAATTTCATTTTGTTGTTGGTCCTGACTCAGAAAATTCTGATCAGGACAAATAAAATTGTAATATACTTTATTACCTAATATTCAGCCACAGAATTCTATAAGTTTTATCATAGATTTGTAGTTTGTTCGTGGTTGTAGTCACCCAGTCGTGTCTATTTGATAGTATTAATTTATATGTATGTTTAAGTGATCAACACAGCATACACCTGCATTACCCTAGACATCCAGTCATTTAACATATATTGTAATAAAATAATCTCAGAGTGAGATCACCTGGTGGTAGCAGATAGATACCCTGAGAAGTCATCCTAAATTCAACAATTAGACTCAGGGATTTACATAGCTCGACCTCACTCTGTTGACAAAATAATAACACATAACAACTATAACACCAAATCCACCACAGTGCATGTGTCCTAAAGATTGTTCCAGAAGGTGCAAATCAAGTATTAGGTAAGAACGAATGAACGTGGCCACGGTTGTATGGAAAGAAAGAAAGCAGGAATGAGTAACTCTTTTATTGTATAATCCATGTACTCACTGTGTATATTTCTTACTGTGTTTTTTTTTTTTTTTTTTTGCTTATACTGTTCAATTTCAGAATAGAATAACGTAAATACTCTGTTCTTTACAGTATAATCAAATTCTATACCATAGTGCTAACCTTTTGACCTTTTGGGGGTTAATTAACTTCTCTTTGTGGGATCTTGTCTCAACAGGGGGAGATAGTACTTATGGATCTATTTCTTTATTAATTCTGTACCCCTATGATGCTTTTTTTTTTATATTCGATTTATGATAATATATATGTTGTGAAGTTTCTTTATGGTAAATAAAATTTACATAAACTGTATTTACTGTGTTGGTCTTATATATATAGAAAGGGAACTGTCGGAACAACAATAATTTTTTAGTCGTAACCGATAGGCTGGGCTAGAGAAGTTTTTCTCAAATCCAGAGACAGACTACCTTTTTCACCAACTCACTAGTGAAATCTATCTATTTACCTTATCTCGCACTGAGTCATCACCTTTGTCAGTTCTATTCAGAAAGGACCTAACATTGTTCTTAATCACCTATCGAAATCTACGACACTTATATTCTTTGTTTACACTAATACATTGCGTCTTGTCGCTGCTTTACAACGATCCACTATATTCTGCTCTTCTCAATTACGCTCATAGACTCCACATGTGTCACGTTCATTAGTCTGATCATTAGTATGTTCCACTTTGACTTCCTTATTAACGATAAGAGCGTTTGCCTTTCGAGGTATTGCTACCGGTTCTGAAACATGATAGCGTCATGTTGCAGTATACCCAACTGTAAATGGGTAACTGACTCTGCTTTTGAATTAGGAAAGGGGCAAAGACAGTGAGGATGGGAACTGATCAACCCACCTCATAAACCTTGACCTAGTATAGTGAAGTCTCTAACACTTGACTCCCTTATGGCATCATCTGTTATAAGACTATCTTTATATTTAAGCACAGCCATTCTTCGTTTCCCCCCCCCCCCCCTTACCCTGTACACGGGGACACACTCCGGAATCATGTCCAGACCGAATCTCCTGATGCCTGCAGACGAGTCCGTCACAGTGGACGTGAGTAATCTGAATACGTCTGCTTGAAGATGTCACGTGAACAACATTATCCAATCACTATCCACTTGGAGGAGTAATTACTGTGTTAACCCTACCCCATCCTACAGTGCAGTGGAGTGTTACAAAGTGAGAATGAAAGTTTCCCCACCGAGCGGAAAAACCGGAGCTATGAAGTGAGAAATCTTTCTCCAGTGGCGGACCCGATAATCGTCTCCGGCCGATCTTCCACAGTGATTCTCAGTGACTCCATTTGTCCTACGAGAACACGGTACGGCAAGGGTGACGGTGATAACGAGGCCGCGGCTCTAGGGGTCAGGCACACAAAGGGCGAGAGTTTGTGGGAGGAGATGCCTATTGAGTTTAGTACATCTTTGATCATCTGGTTTCAGATTGGAGTTATCCCCCACTCGTTGTCTACGCTTTGATAAGTTGCTCTTTCTTTCTTTCCTTTTTTCCTTTATTTCCTTCTTTCTCACTTTCTTTCTTGCTTATATAATAATAATAATAGCCCCTTCAGTCATAACTGATTATGGGAATGTACCACTGAGGTGACAGCCCTTCAGTCATAACTGATTATGGGAATGTACCACTGAGGTGACAGCCCTTCAGTCATAACTGTTTATGGGAATGTACCACTGAGGTGACAGCCCTTCAGTCATAACTGATTATGGGAATGTACCACTGAGGTGACAGCCCCTAGCTGCTTATTTTGCTGGTGTTCTTTTGATATATATATTATAAATGAAAGACGTGAATGATTCTGCTTCTTCGTTGACTCTGTATAAGTCTATATCCATATTTATCTTTCATCAAATAGGCGGCCCATAGGCTTCTCTCGTCGCTCCAGCGTCTGCTATTTGTTTAGAATCCGATAAGTCTGGAAATCATGTTCTACTGTTCAATTTTGTTTTTAACGGACACGTATCCGTTTGGTCAATTTTTAATTTGCCGAGTAGATTGTATTAGTGTTTGCAGTGTCCCAGGGACAACCTCCCCTCGTTGCATCTTACGACATGGGTGATGGATACAGTGCTACTCGCCCCCTCCCCCCCCCCCTGTCTCTTAGAGATTTGGACACTACAGAGTTTATCATCAGTGTCCTGTTAGATGCCCATACAGCAACGGAGCTATCACTGCAGGTGGCCATGTTGCAGGCATCTTGCACCAATGTAGTAATGTGCTCATACAGCAACTGAGCTATCACTGCAGGTGGCCATGTTGCAGGCATCTTGCACCAATGTAGTAATGTACCCATACAGCACGGAGCTATCACTGCATGTGGCCATGTTGCAGGCATCTTGCACCCATGTAGTAATGTGCTCATACAGCAACTGAGCTATCACTGCAGGTGGCCATGTTGCAGGCATCTTGCACCAACGTAGTAATGTGCTTATACAGCAACTGAGCTATCACTGCAGGCGGCCATGTTGCAGGCATCTTGCACCAATGTAGTAATGTGCTCATACAGCACGGAGCTATCACTGCAGGTGGCCATGTTGCAGTCATCTTGCACCAATGTAGTAATGTGTTCATACAGCACGGAGCTATCACTGCAGGTGGCCATGTTGCAGGCATCTTGCACCAATGTAGTAATGTGTTCATACAGCAACTGAGCTATCACTGCAGGTGGCCATGTTGCAGGCATCTTGCACCAATGTAGTAATGTGCTCATACAGCACGGAGCTATCACTGCAGGTGGCCATGTTGCAGGCATCTTGCACCAATGTAGTAATGTGATCATACAGCATGGAGCTATCACTGCAGGTGGCCATGTTGCAGACATCTTGCAGGCATCTTGCACCAATGTAATAATGTGCTCATACAGCACGGAGCTATCACTGCAGGTGGCCATGTTGCAGGCATCTTGCACCAATGTAATAATGTGCTCATACAGCACGGAGCTATCACTGCAGGTGGCCATGTTGCAGGCATCTTGCACCAATGTACTAATGTGCTCATACAGCACGGAGCTATCACTGCAGGTGGCCATGTTGCAGGCATCTTGCACCAATGTACTAATGTGCTCATACAGCACGGAGCTATCACTGCAGGTGGCCATGTTGCAGGCATCTTGCACCAATGTACTAATGTGCTCATACAGCACGGAGCTATCACTGCAGGTGGCCATGTTGCAGGCATCTTGCACCAATGTACTAATGTGCTCATACAGCACGGAGCTATCACTGCAGGTGGCCATGTTGCAGGCATCTTGCACCAATGTACTAATGTGCTCATACAGCACGGAGCTATCACTGCAGGTGGCCATGTTGCAGGCATCTTGCACCAATGTACTAATGTGCTCATACAGCATGGAGCTATCACTGCAGGTGGCCATGTTGCAGTCATCTTGCACCAATGTACTAATGTGCTCATACAGCATGGAGCTATCACTGCAGGTGGCCATGTTGCAGTCACCTTGCACCAATGTACTAATGTGCTCATACAGCACGGAGCTATCACTGCAGGTGGCCATGTTGCAGGCATCTTGCACCAATGTACTAATGTGCTCATACAGCACGGAGCTATCACTGCAGGTGGCCATGTTGCAGGCATCTTGCACCAATGTACTAATGTGTTCATACAGCATGGAGCTATCAC
Organism: Oreohelix idahoensis; assembly: GCA_024509875.1. Classification (NCBI taxonomy): domain Eukaryota; kingdom Metazoa; phylum Mollusca; class Gastropoda; order Stylommatophora; family Oreohelicidae; genus Oreohelix; species Oreohelix idahoensis. Next base: position 26,403 of record JAMPIV010006503.1, on the reverse strand, counting down.
TGCAGGTGGCCATGTTGCAGGCATCTTGCACCAATGTACTAATGTGTTCATACAGCATGGAGCTATCACTGCAGGTGGCCATGTTGCAGGCATCTTGCACCAATGTACTAATGTGTTCATACAGCATGGAGCTATCACTGCAGGTGGCCATGTTGCAGGCATCTTGCACCAATGTACTAATGTGTTCATACAGCATGGAGCTATCACTGCAGGTGGCCATGTTGCAGGCATCTTGCACCAATGTACTAATGTGTTCATACAGCATGGAGCTATCACTGCAGGTGGCCATGTTGCAGGCATCTTGCACCAATGTACTAATGTGTTCATACAGCATGGAGCTATCACTGCAAGTGGCCATGTTGCAGGCATCTTGCACCAATGTACTAATGTGTTCATACAGCATGGAGCTATCACTGCAGGTGGCCATGTTGCAGGCATCTTGCACCAATGTACTAATGTGTTCATACAGCATGGAGCTATCACTGCAGGTGGCCATGTTGCAGGCATCTTGCACCAATGTACTAATGTGTTCATACAGCATGGAGCTATCACTGCAGGTGGCCATGTTGCAGGCATCTTGCACCAATGTACTAATGTGTTCATACAGCACGGAGCTATCACTGCAGGTGGCCATGTTGCAGGCATCTTGCACCAATGTAGTACTGTGTTCATACAGCACGGAGCTATCACTGCAGGTGGCCATGTTGCAGGCATCTTGCACCAATGCAGTACTGTTTTCATACAGCACGGAGCTATCACTGCAGGTGGCCATGTTGCAGGCATCTTGCACCAATGTAGTACTGTGTTCATACAGCACGGAGCTATCACTGCAGGTGGCCATGTTGTAGGCATCTTGCACCAATGTAGTACTGTGCTCATACAGCATGGAGCTATCACTGCAGGTGGCCATGTTGTAGGCATCTTGCACCAATGTACTAATGTGCTCATACAGCACGGAGCTATCACTGCAGGTGGCCATGTTACAGGCATCTTGCACCAATGTACTAATGTGCTCATACAGCACGGAGCTATCACTGCAGGTGGCCATGTTACAGGCATCTTGCACCAATGTACTAATGTGTTCATACAGCATCGAGCTATCACTGCAGGTGGCCATGTTGTAGGCATCTTGCACCAATGTACTAATGTGCTCATACAGCACGGAGCTATCACTGCAGGTGGCCATGTTACAGGCATCTTGCACCAATGTAGTAATGTGCTCATACAGCACGGAGCTATCACTGCAGGTGGCCATGTTACAGGCATCTTGCACCAATGTAGTAATGTGTTCATACAGCACGGAGCTATCACTGCAGGTGGCCATGTTACAGGCATCTTGCACCAATGTACTAATGTGCTCTTACAGTGACGGTTTCTGTAGCTGTTTGTTTAACATGATGATGGTACCTGTCTGGTTCTGGTCATCATTCTGTATTAATGATCTGGTCATACCATTTCAATCCTTAAAGTGTCACAAGAACAGCAAGAAAAATACACTTGAAGACGCCAAGAAAGAAGCTCAAACCACAGAGAAAGTTTATTACACAATGTCACAATAAAAGCAGTACACGTTTTCGTAGCATGATAAAAGAATAGTACAATCAAAATATATTGTAACAGCGGACAAAAGTGATTGACAATGAGATATATTATGCTAAAACGATCAAATACTGGGTGGATCAACAATGCGGGATGGAGATAAATCATCAACATTTCTCATAAACACCAACTGGTGTCTCCATGTAAAATCGTCAGATGTAATAACAAACTCAGATAGAATCTCACCGCAATCAAGGCAGATGGAAATTAAAAGACAGAATAAGGCGCATCCAAAGGAAACAGCCAGCCAGTTCAGTCAGACGTTGCTCTTGACCGAAAGCGCCTGAGTAAGTATAGAATGGGGAGGATAAATAGAATATGGAAATGAAACGTTGAAGAGAAAGTCAGAGTAACCGTGATCTCATTATGACGGTATTATCTGCCCTGCTCCAATGGCCACAGTATAATGACTAGGGTATTCAAAGATATCAACCTTAGCCTCACCATTACTCTTGGTAGAGATAACAATACAAGAATGATGCTTCTATTAAAGGGCGCCTCACATAAATTGAAAGAAACGCAACTGAGACCATCTAAGCTGTCATGAACTTTAGTATTCTTACGCCTCTTCTGTGAAGTAATATATAAATTCAGCAATTATTAATTTAATAGATCTCTATGTTTATGTATTTAAAACCGTATGATTCATACGGGTGCAGACATACACTTCACTGAAGAGTGATTAATAAAACTATAGAATTAAAGTTACATATAAACAAATTAATAATCACATAGTTTAAAAATGTAAAATAAACAAAGTTTTTTGTACAAATGAAGCGATGATATTTATTATCATCGGGTGATTTAAATTGTGGTTAAACTTGTAAAATTTTGGAAACGTCCATTGGTTTCGCTGTTATGCTACTTAGCTACCAGTGTTGGGTCCATTGGAATCTGCTTCAGACGCTGTTGGTTTCTACAGGTGCCTTGGGATGCACTTCTCTTCAAAAGTCAAATATTATGACAGCAGCACGGCTCTTGCGCTTAGGTTGTCACGCGTCTTCAAGGCCAGTCTGATGAGATATCTAGCGTCGACTGGTGGCAACTTGTACCACAAACTAAGAAGGAAATAAATGCCTCTTTTGAGTATTGGGTCTCCTGACATCATCAGACTTTTTACCTTCCTTGAGCTTCAATTTTAACTTCAATGAATCGGATGGAAGTGCTTTTGGACAGCGGAAAACGGCAGTTGAAATAAATAAATCTATATATATATATATATTAAATTTACTGAAGTGCTTGTATAATAAATATGTACACCATATCATCATCCACTCCCTGCTCTCTGTAGAACCTGGCGCCACATTCGCTGTTGGTTCCTAGTGACGAAACCCGCCGAAGCAGTCATCAACTCTTGCAGTGGTGGTTCATGTGTGTCGCGAGTATGGAAATAGAGAATGTCTGAGTTAGACAGAATATGAATGAGTAATGTGAAAATAGAGAACATTAAATTCACTAATATGGAGAGAGGTAGGACTTCTGGAGAGATGTCGCGAGAGGTTCAGATGTTATTAGAAAATATGATATCCCAGACAAAAAAAGATGTATCAAAGGATACCAGTATAGCGCCAGATAAGAGACTGGTCTTATAAGAAATACCCCCTTCTCTGAAAATAGTAAGGGTGTATCGACAATCAAGGTAGGGTTAAGCTGTATAAACTTTCAAGTATGATGATAGTGAGTGTTACTGAAGGTCTAAGTGCTACCTCTCCAGATCTCACCCTGAATAATGGTTATTATATTTATTTTGACTCTGCTAGGGGATAAATTAATTTAATAGATATGTAATATACATACAAACAGAACCTAACTCAACTTGAATAATTAAGTAAGACTGAGTGTAAATATTTACAATTTATTGATCCTATATCGTTTCTCTTTTCGGTTAGGAAAATGATAATAAAATTCAAATGCTTTTTACATAATAGAAATAAATAAGTATGGAATTTTCATTTCCACAATAGTTAAACATGATAGTTATATTTCAAATGTCAATTATTTTATTCATATGTATTTATATATAATTGTTATTTTCACTGGATTGTAAAGTTGGTATAAGTGTATTAAATCCTTCATGAGTCATCACTCTATTGTTTGTTTGATGTGTGTTTTATTTCTTAATAAACTGAGTCTGGATGTGCCGACCAGTGGAGTTATGTGTCCACCTATCTTTTATAATGCGAAGCAACTATTATAGCCAGGATAACACAGTGTCAGGATCTGCAGGCTGGGAAACAACATGGTGACTCGCTCTAAGTATCATGAGAACGTTTCGCACCAACAGAAATCCTCAGAATTGAATGTCTCGAAGACTGTTAGTCATTTCAGAATAAAACCTGGGAAATACAAATAATCTCAAACCTTGTATGGTCCAGCACTATTTTATCCACACACACACACACACAATGAACGTTACAAACAATCTCAGACAATGTGCTAACAGTTGCACATAACACTTTACTTCAGTAACACCTACAGCCAGTTCGATGTGATTACATTTTCCTTATAAATCATAAGTTCGATCCATTTGTCCATAATATGCTTCCTTACAATGATTTGGTTTAGTACAAACTATTAAGTGACACCTTGATTAATACATGTTAACAATTCCTGACATCCTTTCTTATGTTCCTGACCAGTGTGACGTTCCTTTATGAAATACTCATTCAAATACATTATTAAACTTACAGTCGTAGATTCTGCCATAATTCTCAATTATCCTACACAGTCCCAATGCTGGCTTTCGTCTCTAAAAGTCAGCACATGCTTGCGTTCAAGCCGGCAGCACACTCGTCTTGTAATTTCTTTCTTAACACATTACCGAACACACAAGTGGATTATACACAGGAAAATTACACAATTAATTATATATATATATATATATATATATATATATATATATATATATATATATATATATATATATATATATATATATATATATATATATATATATATATATATCTTACCCTCAAGTAATACACAATAGCTGTAACAGGCTGTAAAGGTGTATCTAGGTCTGCTACGTAGATACAGCGGTAAATTATGTGACAGCAAGCGTTTGCCGCTTTCGTCTCTTCAGCGTAATATTCGAAAATGTTGTGGCCTCAGTTCAGCCAAGTTCAAGGTCTTATATAGTATCGCATCGTACCTCGCGGATGGAAGGGGTAAAAGCGGTTTTGAGAATCTCAAACCAATGCGTCTTTTTGCCTTCTCGTTCAATGTGCAGAAATTTTAATATCTATTATCTGTCTTAATTGTGGACCGATTTTAATCATTTAAAGTTAGTATCATACTGGTAATTTATCTCTATCAGTCTATCTAAATTTGTTTAGTTAGCAAAATGCATTTAAATCTATGCAGCTTTTAACTAACTATATTGGGGACAACCCTGATGTATAAATGTCAATTAAAACGATTTTTCTCTTAGAATAACATACTATTCGAGGAAGTCTTTACACCTACCTCTTAAGTAATATCCCCGTTGTTAAACTAGCTATATCTTTTCGTTTAAATATCTTTAGTCTTTAAGAAATTAAATATCTTCGTATTGTCAATTACACAAAATAGGCCTCTATGTTAAGCATAAAAGGTTTCCTTATACACACCAGAAAAAGGAGCGTTCTCATTGGCTGTTATATCGGTCCGTTTTATCCTATTATTGAGAGCGGTAAATATTACCGTGGTGTAAGACAGACCAAAACACGAACGAACGAACGAACTTTATTTTCAAAGGGTTGAGAATTGGGCACGCAGGCCCGTCTGACATTCTGCCCTTCCTTTCTCTCGTCTTTTATACTGGTTTCATTTATTCTCACATACATTTTACCCATCAATTTAAGGAATTCAACGTTATAAAGGTAAAATAATAGCATACTCACATTCACAGTATCTAATTATAAACATGAAATAAAGTATGTTGAAAAATACAAACTAAGTATCACCATGAAACAAAATATGTTGAAAAACACTATCATCATCATTAAACCTACATTCGATATTATATCATTTATTCGGAAAAATAATCACATTAGGGCGACAAGAGAAGAGAGATATAATCAATTATCTTAGGTCTACTTCCCAGCCATACCCGGACTCTGTCTAAGATGTCGTACCCTCGTCCGTCCCCCAGTGCTAAATAGAATAATCTATTATAATAAGGACTATAACAGCAAACATTCAGTCACAGTTAGAAGAGAGTGAATTCTGACCGCTTAGCACATATAAATATATTTATTAAAGAAACCACAACACTGAACACACAAAAAATAAGTACTGCCTTCACTAGCTCTGAAGGGTTAGTGAATGTATCAATATCACAACCACAGAAAAATAACACAAGACTTCACTCTCAGGCAAGACGTCTCACTCCAAACTACCAACACCCGTACACTTTTTCACTCCCAAAAAACTCTTAACTAAAGAGGTTAGGCCACCAGTGTCGCGAGGAAACGGCCACTCCTTATAGAAATAACCCTGGTAAGTAAGTTACTTTCTCTGCTAGAAGAAAAACCACTACCCTGTTCCACATAGATTGAAATTTCCAGGCTATGGAGATAAGATCTCTCTGTAACAGTGTCGTAATAAATCCTATGCATTCACAATTTCTCACTCACAAAATCAAAACAAACCCCGTCTATCACCCTCTTTGCTCTGTTATGCCTAGGAAACGCTACCTCTGTAGTCCCCGCCCTAGGTTTCTGTTTACAAGAAACGCGTTTCTGACGCGCTGTGCCGCAAAGGGATCTGAGGCTAAATATATTCACACACAGGCCTACCTAGTCCCACACACTCTGATAAAGCGAGACCACTGTTAGGTATTCACACTTTTCCCTTGCTAACTATAGGGGCCTAGTGATAATCATCCAAGTAGGGAAAAGACTGAATGAGTTATGAAAAATTTAGCATTGGGCTTACACTCAATATACATCAAATAGCAAAACTCTTTACAGTAATTATACAACCAAGCGGAAAATAACAGTACAAATTAACTTTACACCGGCTCACTTTTTCTGACGTAAGATAACCCCCGCCTAGCTAACACTTAGTGGTTATGGATAGTGGCTCACTTACTAAAATTCAGAGCATCCCGGTCACGAAAAAAATTTATCTTAAGGAAAATAAAGAATGCATATATATTTAACATGACATGCAGAGATGAAGGAAAGCTTACAGAACCGGTTGGGATAAGAACAGGAGTGCGACAGGGATGCCTCTCGTCTCCATTTCTTTTCTTACTAGCAATAGACTAGGTTATGAGAACATCGACAACACACAACAGAAATGGAATCCAGTGGACTTTGACTAAGCAGTTAGATTATCTAGATTTTGCTGATGACTTGGCTCTCCTGGCCCATAACCGTAATCAGATGCAGGACAAATTGAAAACACTCGATGAGAGCTCACAGCGGTTGGGTCTGAAAGTACACAGGGAAAAGACAAAAATAATGAAAATAAATGCAGGTAATGATAACAGGGTTGAACTTGAAGAAACCCCAATACAATGTAGAATCGTACACATGTCTTGGCAGCAAAATAGACAAAGTTGGAGGGACAGACAGTGATGTCAAAATGGGAATACAAAGGGCAAGAGGAGCTTTCATTGCATTGGGAAATATATGGAGATCAAGAGAAATCGGATCCAACACGAAAATAAGAATCTTCAACTCAAATGTGAAGTCAGTCCTATTGTATGGCTCTGAGACGTGGAAAACAACAAAGACAACAACCAAAAAGCTACAGACTTTCATAAATGGGTGCTTGCGTAGAATAGAGGGATTAAAATGGTGTGACAAGGTTACCAACGTGGAACTGAGGACAAGAACTAGACAAGTGCCAGTGGAACAAGAGATGAGAAGAAGACGATGGCGATGGATAAGACACACACTGAGAAAACCTGTTGATCGCATTACAAGGCAGTCCTTGTTCTGGAACCCCCAGGACAAAAGAGGCAGAGGTAGACCAAGAAGGACATGGAGAAAAGAGCTGGAAACAGAGGTGAAAATGATGAGGAGAACGTGGAAAGAACTTGAGATGATGGCACGTGACAGGAGGACTTGGCATGTGTTTGTTGAAGGCCTATGCTCCTTTGGAAGTGGATGGTTATGAAATATATTTAACATGAATTAAAGTAAAAAGAGATCTCTATTCTGTTAGATTAAGCTAACACCCCACTGTATTAAATACGTAAATGTGTGCTTACTGGATACAGAATAATTCTTGCACTAACAACTGTTATTAGCTCTGGCGCAGAATATTACTTTTTCCAGTAGCAGAATTTTCTTGAGTGATAGAGACCTCTTGATTAAATTGCAAGATAGAGTCTGCAGGTGGCTTTTGTACATGCACTAGATCTAACGTAACAAGACATAAGGGTCTAGGGAGATGTTTCCCTGGGTGTCTTAAGATACAAGAAAAATACGTAATCTGAAGAAACACTAAGCGGTCTTGCGAGCGACCTGAGTTCGAGATTTTTGGACGCAGGCGGAAGGATGAAAAGTTTACTTTCCCGGGTCCACGATTCTCTGTAAATCAAAGAATACAGGGAACTAGCCGTTATCTACTAGAAAGGCGGAATAACAGGACCTTTAGCTAGATGCCGAGGTCCTCTGTAAAGGGTGTCACAGTAGGCTATAATTTGTGAATAGATATGTCTGAGTCCAGACAGAGTATGAATGCAAAGATGTGAAAATAGATGAGAATATAGTCACTAATGAAATTATGAGAAGAGATATGACTTCTAAGGCGTGGATCGGCCACGATTTCAGCCTGTTGTGACTTATTTTACTAAGACAATCTGCTTCTCTCCCTCCTATGCGCCTAAAGGCAGTAAGGGACAACTTTATGACACACACCGACAGTTGTAAAAAAGAAGAGATCCTGACCACAGGATAGGTTTTTATGTTTATTAAACAACACACACAAAAAACGATACCACAGCATGAACAAAAAAAAAAAAAAAAAAACCCCACAATGTCTGACAGCTACATGAATACATAAAATCGTCAAGTACAAAATATTATGATCAACACACTCTTTATCACACCACTAAGCTCAGACGCACACACGCCAACCTCGCCTCGCTACCCCTCCACGCACACTCTTACTGGCCCGCTTAAAATGTCCATATAAAGGGGTTAGGCCCCCAGCTATCAAAACAATGACAGCGGCCAAATCCTTTTAGGGCACTAAAGCTTGTCAGGTACTCTCCTACTCTGCTAAGAAAAATCACTCTGTTCCACCTAAGGTATTAGATCCTCGGAATACGGAGTTAAGCTCCCACTGGAAACAGGTAAATAAATCCCAAGAATCACACTTAATATCGCGGTTGGCCACCACTAATTCAGCGAGCTACCAGTATCCCCGACTGGAGCGAATTTCTTTCACTGATTAAAATATATATTCCAAGTGCGAATCAGTGAATTTCAGCTAGGCAATCAGATTATTCAGGAACCATGCGAGGCGTAGGCACCTCTGCTAAAGATAATGACGGCTGGAATAATCGCTGTCTTCTACTGGGTGTTGGCGTAAAAATACTCCACGATTACGGGGCGTAAATGGGTAGGTCAAGGTTGCTAAAAAATGGAAGGCAGTGGCATCAGCCAAAGGTGCTAGTGATTTGTAATATGCTGTGAGTAAAGTGTTCACTATGGACTGGCTAGTGGCTATTAACTGAAGACTGCAGTACTCGTAGACTTAGGACACATGACTTTACATGCCACTAATAAATCTGGATGGTTGCGTAGTGCCCGATCCAAGAAAAAAGAACCCAGTACCTGGGACCAGAGCTGAAATAAACAGGAAGTCAAGAAAAAGTGTATACCATAATATAGTAATTACTAGCGCGCACTACACAGTACTTTCTCTCACTTCATCACAATAACAAACACGTCCTCCCCACGTCTTTCCCTCCCCTCACTCATTCATTACAGACATCACAACCCACTAGCTTCGTTTCCCTCTTCTCTATGATAAGCCTAGACAATAAATACAGGAATTTCACCCAGGCGTGACGGCTGGCCTGCCCAGGAGCGCGCGTCTGACCTTTCACACACTCGGTATTATGCCAACATTATAAACAAATCCAGGTTACTCATTCACAACCTGAAATGGAAAAATACAAGCGCCCACATGTTAATTGGGACTGTACTGGACGTTATAAGATTAATGTAGCGATGACACACACTACTATCCAACGAGTATCAACACTCTATACAAAATTAATTATACATCTATTAAAAATTGAACATACAACACCAAAATAAAATAAATCATCTCCCCCTTTCTGTCTTCAACTTATATATCTGTCAAATATCTTCAGTCTTGCCGTGAAGTTAAAATTGGTAGCTAGAGAAAGGAAGTTATACCTCCCGGGTTATGTCCAGCAATTACTTTATATTAAGCCATATATATTAAGAGAAATACGGTAATTAAGTCTTCTAACTCTATATTATTTATCTACCCATATATATTGGAAGAATTAAAGCAATTAAGTCTCCTGGCTCTCTATGTATTAATCTACCAAGGAAAAACAAACCCCAGAGGAAAGAAAACCGACTAAGTAAAGGTGCTTACCAAATCAAGGAACTCCGATTTACACTCTCTAACTATTGTTAGCTTTCAACTCAGCAACGTCGCTAGACGACAAAATCCAAGAATCGACAACTGGTGGTGAATGATAGAAACATGAACTTAAATAGTGAGACAGAATGTCGGTGTTCGACGAACGCTTTCCCGCAAGTTTGCGGATGAAACGTAAGACAGTCATAAGAGTGTTTACGATCTCCCATTCGATGCTCGCCCCTGTTCAGGATGAAGGATCAAAGGCGGCTGGACATGAAAGAACGAGAGTTCTCCGAGCGACCGGGATCACAGAAACTAGCCGATTGCCACGTAGATACTTCTTCGGCAAGAAATTCCGCTGAAAAACTTAGAGGAGTAAAGAGATCCTTGTATTCCCCCGCACATCAAAGAGACCAGGACCCTGTTAACTTCCCTGAATGCCAACATGAAAAGATCGTTAGACATCCAGCCGCTTTGCACGTGCGAAGGGATGTGTCTAAACTGGACTCTAGCAAGATTGACAGAATTGGAGAGAAAATAAGAGCTGTTAAAATCAAACATGCCAGAATAAGTGGGCGGTAACATGAAATAGGAAAATAATAGACAGGTTAACTGCAAACAATTCTAACCATCTGTGACAAAGCGGTGGAATTAGCCTGTCAAACGTAAGATTGACATGACCAATGCCAGAAATAGCGCTATTAGGAGCTATAAGACAGAAAAGTGGGCGTAGACAAAAATTATGAACAAGACTGGGCAGACCACTCGGCTAAAAGTGACAGACATTTCAATCAAATCATGACAATGTGTCAAGTTATTTGTAGGGATGAGGTTGCCAGGCTCACATGCCACTGTATTTCCACAGGCAATTTATACATGTCAAAATGTTAATATAAAATGATAACATATACAAATTACAACTTAGCCCCGAGTTTTTCGCGCGAACACAAACTGTTTGTACAGGAAACGTCCGAATGTTGTAGGCCAAGTGATTTAAGATGGCGTATCTTTCAGGTGAGTTAAGTGTCTAACTTAGAGCACTTCAAGTTGGATCCTAGAACTTAAGTCGCAAAGTGATGTCTCTGCGGTTACTCTCTTTTAATCTTAGAACTCACGTCCAGTCCAATGGCCTGTTCCATATTTTGGGTCCTAATATTCCGTGTTCCTGACTGTCTATGATTGCTTCTTGAAGCAATTGGAAGTCAGTGAGGTAGTCTTACAACGTTGTAGAATATAAGTAAAGATTTCCGCCTACGCTCCCATGTTGTTACTTAGAGGAGAAGTCTAATCAGGAGCAGTCTATCTTAGCATCTCAAATGTCAAATCAATTGCACGTGTCTGATTTAGGTAATGTGTTATCTCCCCCCCCCCCCCTTTCCCCAGTACCCTCTCATACAGAACATTACTACATGACAGCACAAATAGAGATTTTCAAACTCCATAACCATACAGTGTCTTGCAACTTACGTTTCGCTTGTCATGTTTACAAACTCACTACTTTACAGATATAACATTATAATCCCGTCCAAGATGTTATTTTCTCGTAACTGTTTATCACAAGAAAGTCCACCTGCCGGAAGTATTACATCACTGTCTATGTCTTATTAATCTTTACCGAGATATGCGCACGTCACGTTTGCAAACTAGCACCTTATCATGCGGCAATATAGTTTCATGTATCTTCCCTGGACAAAACGTTTGAGTTTAACAATGGGAATGTCGCTCAGTGAAGACTTTTACTCAGTCTGGTGCTGGCAATAAGCGTAAAGTCAATGTGGCACCTTCGCTGCTTCGCTACGCGTCGCTGATAACAAAGGAAAAAAATAACCAGGAGATAGGGGTAGTACAGAGGTGTGGCAAGATATGATAAGAAAACTTTGAACGATGAAAGCGAAAACAACGAATACTGGAAGAATTAGCCGGAGAGGAGTGAAGACTAGAAAAAAGAACGAACGTATTTCGTGACACTTAGGGACATAGGTGAAAATGGCCCAAAATATAAAATGGTAACAAGGAAGGGTAGCAGCTAACTGCTCCACATAGAACCAACTAGATTGAAAGATGATAACAAGTTATGAGGAGTGTCGTAGATTTGTGATAGGTGATTAAGACTTAGTTTGGTCCCTTCTGAATAGACATAGACATAAGTGATAGCTCAGTGCGGGGGTGATACAATAGAAATAGATTTCACGGGTGAGATGGAGGAACTATATTAGATTCTGTCTCTGACACTCGAGAAGCTTCTCTCAGTCAGTCTATCATCTACAACAGAGTTAGATTAGTCAGTTAAATCTAATATAATATATAGTAGTATATATATATATATATATATATATATATATATATATATATATATATATATAACTCCCATACACACACATAAATGACTACAATAGACACACAGACGTGAACCTATGACAATGAAAATATAGATAATTTGGAACAAGCTGACCAACACACTGATTAAGTTTATGTGAAGTTTAATTATCATAATAGACTTCCATCACAACATATAAAATTACATCGAACATATACAAATAGTCATAAAGTCAATGAATTGCTACAAGAATGATAGACCCATTGGTATGATCCTTTCCCTCGATGTATAGCCCACAGTCCTGTTAGAAGAAAAGTGATAGCCCCAAAGAGTCACGGATACATATGATTTAGTCTAAGATTTCCCTTTACAGGTATGAACAGACTTGGATACTCTGATCTATCCTAAGGAAAAATATTGTTAGCAACAACACTTGCATAAAGAAATTTAAGACAGCAAACAATGGGTGCCAAAATACAACAATAAAAGAATCGCTCAGTCCTCCATTCCCTCTATTCAGTCAGCCGTGATCACTAGCTTTCGTTCGTACTTACAGCTTTGGTAGCAACTTCTGGACAAACAATTTTTAGGACATGCACATACAGAATCTCCAGGGTTAGACATTGGCCAAGGGAACCCCAGCTCCAAAAAGATAGGTTGAATTCGCTTCTTCAGGGAAAGTTTCCTTGGTATTTCTTATTTAGGGATATCTGGTTCTGGCACATTAAAATTGTCCAGGCACGAACGTTAACAGCGAGCAAAGTGTCAATAGCTTAGATTTCTGGTAACTAGGAATGTCAGGTAACTGCCTTCTCTCAGTATAGGATTTTATTTGGTCACACCACATACTAGTCACAACTCCGTCGGAATGTTTATTTATTGTAATATTTTACTTGCCACAAGGGCTGAAATGTACTTGAGGTTTCTCTCAGGAAGAATTAAATCTGGCGCGATAGGCCCGTTACTTTATTTAAATCTTAAAGTTTATGGAATGGGTACTCTGTCGTTCTGGATGCCAATGCAATGCCAGACAGGTTTTACTTTATACACCCAAGTCTTTAAGAATAAAATGTTTATATTCTTCACAGATACTACTCAGTACTCAACGCTGGCAAAGTTGGGTCACCCCAGTTTCACTGAATAAAGAGAAAACAACATATAAAATACTTATACATAATATTCCCTCGGTTATAACTTACAATATAAACTGCAAGCGTAGAGCTTGAATTATCATTTAAATCTCCCGTGAAATAAGTTATATACGTAAAATCAATCATCATGAATTAGAAATACAGTACATACGTATTTCGTCAATACTCAATGATGAATCAGTGCAGTTATAAGTTAGTTAAAATATTCTCGACTGATTATTCGCAGTTTAATTTAATTCATTTACAGCTGCATGAGTTTAAGCTAGAAATTATAATATATTCCTGCTTTCCACTGTAACATGTCGACTAGCGAATATAACAGACTCAATATTAATTTCTTCTGCACCGAAATCTAACTAGTAAAATGAAAATAAGCGATTTATCACTAGATCACTCAACACAATAGATATTATATATTTACCTCCACACAGAACTACAGATTAATATCACGAACTAGAATCCTTCAATATAATGGTAGTCTAGAACTCGGCAAAATGTTGCCAAGAAACTCAGAACTTTGCAATATACAAGATATTTCCTAGCACGAGTGATCTGTCTACTGCAGATTTAGGAGTATGAATGACTAGTCTAAAACTCTCTCGGGTAGATATATCTTAAACAGACAAAGGATCCCACGTTATTTCGCAAACCCCCCGTCTCCCCCTATCCTCTCTTAACACTTAACTAAGACGCAGGCCATAACTGCCACAACGCGTCTTTAACACCTCCGTCTAACTATTCTCAGTCCTGAGCGATGCAGATGGCAGTTTCCACACCTCATGCCGAGAACTTTAACCATAGAGCGCCCTGTCAGATGAAAATGTTAGACGATATGTCTGCCATCCCATGTCTATCGAGACGGATTTCGCAGTTATTCGTCTAGTGCAGTGACTGACACATTATGTCATAAAATGCGTTTCTAGTATGAGAAAAGGAACGGTAAAGTCAGAATGGGAAAATATATTTTGTCGCAAACGAACGAATGCGAAAAACAGGAAAAGGATAAAAGAGCGATAATAAAGTAGAGGACACGGGTAGAACAGAAAAGAATATAGAAAATTTATTGATCATAAATCTCTATGCGACAAGGAGTCGTGTTCATCAACAACTGTCGGTAAAGCTGTTGAAGAAGAAGATAGCTTTATTGGAAGTGACAAATACTATATCAGAAGTGAAAAATGCTATACAAGAAGTGACAAATGCTATATCAGAAGTGAAAAATGCTATACAAGAAGTGACAAATGCTATACAAGAAGTGACAAATGCTATACAAGAAGTGACAAATGAGACAATATTAAACATGATCTCCCTTTCTTCTAGTGAAACCACGAAAAATACCGAACCTGTTTGTGCTCAGCGGTGGCCGGGAAAATTATCTGATGATGGGCTATGACTTGAAATCAGCACCAGCGTGAAAGTCGAGCACGGAAATATCAAGAAGAATGAGGAAGATTTCAGGGGTGTGATCGCCGTCACGGTCCGAAACTGTCTGACAAAGATCGCTTGTGTTCACGGATCAACGATAGGTTGTTAGAGGAGCCACACAATTAGAGGAAGGCTTCGGATTTTCCCATTGAACTTGACGGGAATCTGTCTACTCGACCTCTCATTATTATTTCGCCAGACAAATGATAACACGACAATTTTTGTGACGGGGTGGAAATACGGGCCGGGTGTTCTGTGATAACAGGCCGTGTTTGACTGACTGCCTCCTCGTTATTATGTTAACCTTAGTGAATGTTTCAGACATTCGAAATAGCACTGCGCTGAACAAGAATTTACATTAGTTGTTCCTACGTCCATTTTTTCTCCTTCTGTTTACTGTAATAATGGAACAGTCTGGTATGTTCCATGCAACATCTTTTTAGACTATTAGGTATATTTCGTGGGATATCTTCTAACGCGTTCACTGGGACACATGTCTGGCATGATTCCATTCGGCATATTTTTAGACAACAAGGTTTCTTTTGTAGGATATCTGTCTAAGATGCTTACTGCGGCATATGTCTGGCATGTACCCTATTATATCTGTCTAACATCTTCAGTGAGACGTATACCTGGTATATTCCTTGGCATATCCATCTGACTTATTCAATGGAAGATCTGAGATTTTCCACGTTGACACTTTTCTGACATGTTTCATGGACATTACATATAGCACCCACGTTCTTACCTCTCGCTCGTAATCTTATCTGCAGTACATCGCCTTATAGTTTACTCTTTATCTTACCTGGTGCAGGCCCTTAGTTTCGCTCCGGCATAATCTTGTAGCCAAACGCCATGTCATATTATACTCATCATCTGTTCGGTGTCATGCCGTGGTCTTATCTGCAGTATTCTTATTTCCTTCATCTAATCGTATCTGTAACACGCTGTCTTATCTCATACTTGTCACTTACGCTGTCTTATCTCATACTTGTGACTGTATTTGACCCAGCAATCTTCTCTTCTGCGCTTCGCTTTATTTGTTAGATCATACCTATTACGTAATCTGTCACACACCATCTTATATCGTACCTGTTATGTAATCTGTCACACGCCATCTTATATCGTACCTGTTATGTAATATGTCACGCAGCTGACCTTGTACCCGCAGACAAATGTCACCGTGTAGAACTCTAGATAATAAACACACGTGTTAGATGTGGACGCGACTCTTGCATCCGTTGACACACGTCTGCCAAACAAGTCTGAGCGCAGAACCCGTATAAATGCGGGCATTGAGCTTGGTATTACAGGATTATCCCCCCAAACAAACAGTAAGCAAAACAATCGAAGAACAAGCCCACACAAATATGATCAAGGTCGATACAATGAGAGAATCTCGAAGTTCCTCCGGGAAAAAGAGGTTTATTTTTGCAAACATTCTCTGTAACGTCATGTCAAGTATTAATTTTCATTTTCCTCTTTGTTGTATCAAGACAGGAAAGTCTGAGTTTGTTGATTGTACATTTCTTGGTCTCCTTCCGTTATGTCGCGTTCTCAACTTAAACATACTTGCATGATTTCAGATTTAACACTGAGCTGAACTCCAAGTACTTTGTATTTTGGCAACATCGTGTTTCTCATAACAGATAGTGTACTTACGTTGCGCAGGATTGTGGTTTCTTACTGCAGGTGCAATTAATTTAAATTGGTAATATTGTATAAGGAGTATAATGCCGAAACACTTGTTCGACGGTGGGCCCTCATCTGATGATCAGATTGCCTCCTGTTGTATCGTTCTGTATAGAGTTTCCTATCTTACTGTTGTTGCTTAACTAGGGCTGCTGAGCTTCTCTCTCTTTTGCAGCCAATACCAAGTTGAAGCCTCCTTGGTATTATCTACACTGTAGATCTAGGCTTTTTCTGTGGCTTTTCTGCCATTTCGAAACTTGCTGAGTTGAAGTCATAAGCTCCAGTTTCTCCAGCTTGGCTTGCATTTAAAGGATCAGCACATCTGGTCCCACACTAGGAGTAAGAGTAGAGGCATATTGTGCATTCCCCGCCATCCAAGGAGGCCCTCCAACTATGCAGAGCTAAAATACAGTGCTCTGGTTCTGGGCTCTCCCAAGGAATTGTCACGTCCTAAACAGGGCCACTTCTTAGCTCCCCCTACCAAGCATGGGCCCGTAGTGAGATCCTCCTGCATGCAGCCAATCAGGTAAAAGCCAGAGTTAACATCTGGGGCTCAAGTGACTCCCCCAAGCTTAGTGTGCAATGTTGGGTTCTCAACATGTTTGACCACAGAGGGAATCCCTGGATGTATGTGGATGATTTCAAGAGTCAATGAGGATGAAATTAACCTCACAGACAAGTTCACTTCCACATGTGAATACTGTAGCAGTGTGCATAGCTTGTGGTCATATTAGGATAATTCCAAATATGCCTCCATGCATAAAATGGTAATATTATGTTCAACGCCCTTGTCCACACGAGGCTAAAAACCACTGTTACACATACACAGTATATGCCAGGATATCCAGGATTTCATG
Organism: Oreohelix idahoensis; assembly: GCA_024509875.1. Lineage (NCBI taxonomy): Eukaryota > Metazoa > Mollusca > Gastropoda > Stylommatophora > Oreohelicidae > Oreohelix > Oreohelix idahoensis. Next base: position 8,800 of record JAMPIV010006503.1, on the reverse strand, counting down.
TCTGCTTTCTTTTACTGTTAATAGAATTGTCTACTCACATCCTTTCAGCCCAAACGTAGGAATAAACAAAATGGAATTTGACAATGCCCAGTACTAAACATGGAGAACAACAAAAACAGTTACCAAAAAGATACCGACTTTCATAAAATTGGTGCTTGCGTAGAATAGAAGATTTGACAAGTAGGACATTGATCACCAGTGTTGAGATAAACTCACGTGCAGCCATTCACGTTAATAGTTCTGATTATAACTGTGTTTGCGATTGCCAGGTACTGCTAACCGTTAATGCAATATGGAATATAAAACTCTGCTTGCTGTAGAGGATCGTAGAATTTAAAAATAAAGTAGTTGTCTCTTCCCTAATTATTAGGTGTGAACATCCGATTGTATTCCGTGTGATTTCTTCCTGTTTTTTTTAAAAATGATACTGTGGTTTTTTAAAATCAGTTTAATCATAAACGTCTTTCTCTGTCACATTTGAAAGTTTCTGGCCGTTTCTTCTACTTATTTTTCGTTTTTCGGTACTTTTTTCCCCCTTAGTCTTGTCTTATTTGAATGGAAATAATAACCATTTCATCATGGCTGGTGTTTAACTCTTTCTGCTACATTGATGTCGACTTCCGTTTATTAAAGCCCACGTCAATCACATCACAACATCGTGCAGTGTTGTTTTGTGCAACAGTTTTTTTAGCATACGTTTACACAAGTTTTTTTTTTTTTTTGTCTTTTTTTTTTTTTGTTTTTTTTTTTTCACTTTTATTTGTCGTTCTTCCACTTTACAAAAACAGGTACATTTTGCATGACATACCAGAAAAATACATTGTATATTACATATGAAACTTCGTTCGCACTCCCATAAATAAAGTTAAAAAAAAATATTTAAAATAATAATAAAGTAATATACTAAAAAATAAAAATGATTTATAGCTAATTCAAATTCCTATGTAGTTCCTAGTATTTAAACATATTTATAAAAAAAGCTTACACTTGCTCACACTTTCCACTTTGCAAAAACAGATACATTTCTCATGAAATACCAGAAAAAAAAAAACATTGTATATTACATTTGAAACCTCGTTCGCACTCTTACAAATAAAATTTAAAAAAAAATATTTTAAATAATAATAATAAAGTAATATACTGAAAATTAAAAATGATTTATAGCTGATTCAAATTCCTATGTAGTTCCTAGTATTTTAACATATGTATAAAAAAAAAGCTTACACTTGCTCACATTTAGCAGTATCCCGCTTCCTTGTTCCAAATATAATTGCCCTGGGTTTCCAATAGATTTTGTACCCACTTCATATACGTGATAACACGGCTGGTAGAGTACATGTCACTGACATAGCACTGACACGTCGTGATCGTGATCAAGTTTGACAGTTAACTATGTGGAGCGTAACACAGAAATAATAGATGAAAACCCAAGGTCAAGTATGGTAGTTAACTATGCCGAACATTACACATAAATAAAAAGAAACTGAAGGTCAAGTATGAAATTTAACTGTGTGGAACGTAACACAGAAATAATAGATGGAAACCTGAGGTCAAGTATGGTAGTTAACTATGCCGAACATTACACATAAATAAATAGAAACTCAAGGTCAAGTATGGAATTTAACTGTGTGGAACGTAACACAGAAATAATAGATGGAAACCTGAGGTCAAGTATGGTAGTTAACTATGCCGAACATTACACATAAATAAATAGAAACTCAAGGTCAAGTATGGAATTCAACAGTGTGGAACGTAACACAGAAATAATAGATGGAAACCTGAGGTCAAGTATGGTAGTTAACTATGCCGAACATTACACATAAATAAATAGAAACTCAAGGTCAAGTATGGAATTCAACAGTGTGGAACGTAACACAGAAATAATAGATGGAAACCTGAGGTCAAGTATGGTAGTTAACTATGCCGAACATTACACATAAATAAATACAGAAATAATAGATGGAAACCTGAGGTCAAGTATGGTAGTTAACTATGCCGAACATTACACATAAATAAATAGAAACTCAAGGTCAAGTATGGAATTTAACTGTGTGGAACGTAACACAGAAATAATAGATGGAAACCTGAGGTCAAGTATGGTAGTTAACTATGCCGAACATTACACATAAATAAATAGACACTCAAGGTCAAGTATGGAATTTAACTGTGTGGAACGTAACACAGAAATAATAGTTGGAAACCTGAGGTCAAGTATAAGAACGAAATGAAGATGACGTTAGGCAGTAGACAAGAAAAATAAATAATAGGTACTCCAATTATTCCATGTTCGTCAGAACGATGCCATCACCTCGCTGCCAGAAATGAACCAAGTTAAGACAAACGTCTGTATAAGCACTGCCCCCCCCCCCCCTCTCCCTCCTCAGCAACCCTCACTCTCCTCCTTTTATCCCAACAAAAGTACAATGACTGGGTTTTCCACGTCAGAACTGGCAACTATGGAACTTAAACCTGGCTGTTCCAGACATTGTTAAAGACACTAATACTTCCAAACTTGTCTTTTCTGACATAATTTTCATTATTGTTACACGTGGACACATGCACATATACTTACACACACACACACACACACACACACACACACCAAGACAGCTTCACACAGTGGCCTTTCCGCGTTATCTGGTGCAAAAATCTTTATGAGAAAGGACTTTTCACGCCTGAGATATAAGCATAGCTTACTGACATCATTTAGACAGTTTTAATTGAGTTCTGTCTCCGTGTGACGAGGTCAAGTACGGATGTTCACGTAACTGACAGGAGCATGGGCACTGCTTCACCTTTCTATCGTTTATTTGTTTGATTTTATGTTCCTACCTGTTTTGTCTCTCAGTCTCACATAGATTTGTACTTTCTCTTTATACCTGTTGTGTCTCTGAGTCTTACATAGATATATACTTTCTTTTATTCCTATATCGTCTCTGAGTCTTACATAGATCTATACTTTCTCTTTATACCTGCAAACAAGTCCCAAGTCTTTAATATAATCTAATACTTTCCACTTATACCTGCCTTGTCTCAACCGTCCTACATAAGATCTATCACTTACATGACACACTCTCACTTTTTCTTTTTATACCTGCCTTGTCTCGAGTCTTACATTGATATATACTTGCTCTTTATACCTGCCTTGTCTCAAGTCTTACATATATCTATACTTTCTCTTTATACCTGCCTTGTCTCGAGTCTTACATAGATATTTTTACTCTCCCTCCCCCCTCTCTCTCTCTCTCTCTCTCTCTCTCTCTCTCTCTCTCTCTCTCTCTCTCTCTCTCTCTCTCTCTCTCTCTAACTTGTTAAAGTACACCTGGCTCTGTTGTCCCCTGTTATCCATGTTTGTCCCGTCAGTTTTATAAAGCTTTGTATCTGTTATTTTAAAAAAATATCGTTGTTATTTTGTTAACATTATTTTCTGTATGACTTTCTAGCCCCAGATTGATGACGGAAGTTCGTTTTTACACGGGGACCACAATTCTCTTGTCAGGAAAGGTAGGGGCTGTAACAAACAATGTTGATAACAAGGGCTAGGATTTTAATGACCTACAAATTGCTAGAAAATGACCCATCAAAAATGCCTTATAAATAAAAGAATGACCAAGAAAACTAAACTAAAATAAATTGTTTATTATTAAAAGAAGGAAGTGAACAGCATAAAACAAAACAAAAAGAAACTGAAAGTATTATTTAAATTACGTTTAGTTGTTGCTGTGACAAACTGAAATCCTTCATGTTACTAACAACTACAAACATGACCAATAAAACAAAACAAAAAAGAAACTGAAAGTATTATTTAAATTACGTTTAGTTGTTGCTGTGACAAACTGAAATCCTTCATGTTACTAACAACTACAAACATGACCAATAAAACAAAACAAGGAAAAAAACGTAACAAATACAAACTTCATTTTTTACAGTGTCTGTGCCAAACTAAAAGTCAGTTTTAATAACGAAAAACATGCAGCTTAAGACACACACACACACACACACACACACCTTAAAAATGCAATTTAAATTTTCACTGTTTCTGTGCCGAACTGAAAGTCTACATTATTACCCAAAACATGCAGTCTAAAACACACACACACGCACACAAAGACACCTTAAAAATGCAATTTAAATGTTCACAGTTTCTGTGCCAAACTGAAAATTTTATTTTTATTAACAAAGTAATTCTTTATTTTAAAAATAACAAAACACACACACAAAAAGACATAAAATTACAACTGAATATATTTACAGTTTTCTGTGGCAAACTGAAAGTTTTTATTTAATGAATTCAGAATTTAAATACACGATGACAATCATGTTCACATTTTCAAATTAAAAGACAAATATTTTATTAAATAAAATTTTGGCATGTTTTGGCGAAGCGAGCACCGTTCAACCAAGATACAGGGCCCATTGGTTATATCAAAGCGTGTGTCCAAATATAAAAGACCTTGTGGTCTGGTTTAAGATTTTCAAAAGAGAATAAATGTCTATTGTCTGCTAACAAAGCTGTAAACACTGAAAAGTTCCTTTCCACTACTACTAATTCCAAAGGAGCATACTTGAAAGAAAAAAACTACACCAGGAAAATCTGCTTAAAATTCACCAGGGACAAGTTTTTCCCCCGATAACACATCTGAAATTATGCACAGCTTTTCATATCCCACATTTATTTTTTCAAAACTTTTCTTTTGCACATCTTTTCCCTCGTCTCTCTATTCACATGAAATCATTCATCATTTTCTTCATCAAATCTGATCTAGTAATAGAACTGCTAGGGAGCCGCGCTGGTGTAATGGCTACAACGTTGTACTGGCGACCAAGTTTTCATGGTTCAAACCCGGGCGTCAGCGTTTGAAGGAATGTTTACGACCGGAAATTTGACTGAATAACCTGAACGGCTCCTGCACATAAATCCTGTGTGGATGGGAAGGAGCGAAGCTCCTGACCGGGTTGGAAGGAAAGTCCACTGACCCCCCAGCCTCGCAATGACATGTCATTGGGCCAAAAAGAGCTGGAAAGCTCGAGTGCCGCTGGTTAGAGAAAAAAAAAAAAATAGAACTGCTAACTTCTCCATGGAAGAAACGGCACCAAGCAGACATTCAAAATTTGACTATGTAGGAAAATTGACCAGCAACATTTGTTTTGAGAGGTTTAGTGGAAATTATTAAACAGCATAAGAAAACAGTGAAGTCAAGAAATTCGTCAAGAGATACACTAAGTAAGAATACTTTAACACTGAAAAATGCCTTTTGTTTTAATTGCAAATGCCAAAATATGCAAAATTATGACTAACCCCCCCAACCCCCCCCCCCCCCCTCCCTCCCCACAAACATCTTTTTTAAATGACCGAAAAATCTCATAAAATGCCTTAACATGCCAAACATGGCCAAAAATGCAAAATAATGCCGTAACAACGGCTCTTAAATCAGCTTAGTTTTTTTTTTTTTTTTTTTAATGAAACACATTTAATTATATTCAACTGAGCAACGTTTCGGTTATGCCGAAATAAAGATACAAAATCATTAAAATTCTAGCCCTAATGATAAGTGCTTGTGTTGTGTTGTCATCGCTAACGTTGTTTATAACTTTCTTCTTGGTCTTGCTCATCGTTGTATTCACACAATAATTTTTGTCTCTTACTTACAGCACAATCATTCATGTTTATTAAGTTATTATCGCTGATGTTCATAACTGTATTGCTGATGTTGTTTAAAGTATTGTTGTGTTGTTACTTATAACACAATTGTTTATGATTGTTCCGTTGTTATTGTTGATGTTGTTTAAAGTATTGTTGTGTTGTTACTTATAACACAATTGTTTATGATTGTTCCGTTGTTATTGTTGATGTTGTTTAAAGTATTGTTGTGTTGTTACTTATAACACAATTGTTTATGATTGTTCCGTTGTTATTGTTGATGATATTTATGATATTACGAGTAAGTCACCCGCCAAAATATCGTAGCAAATAATTATGTTGTGCTCTTTCTGCTGTATGCCCTGATGACGTCACTAAATTCTCCTATGGTCAGTTCATTCATTTACATTTTTCTTCAGAAGTTCAGAAACGCGGAAACAGTGGCGCGAAAGCATAGACGCTTCATCTATGAAGAGCAGTGAGGCTACACTTACAGTTCGTGTGTGTGTGTGTGTGTATGTATGTATATATATATCAGAAAAGTCGCCACTGAAAAGCAACAGAGGCAGGAATATTTCGGTTAAAAAACACCCGTTCAACAGGCGAGCAATTTAGTTCCAATCCCAAAATATACGCCATGAAAAAGATGGAAACTTTGGTGGGAAAAGATGGGATTAATAATGTGACGCACTGATATAAGAGAATTATAAGATTTAATTGCTGGCGATATTAATCCTAAGATATGTCTTATTCCATCTTTACGTTATTATATTACATCTTTTCCCATTGTGACCAACTGGCTAAAAATTATTCCGTCAATTTTGCCCGTAGAGAGACGCCAATTTCTCGTCTGTGATTCTAGTACTTTCCCTTCCTCTTTATCTTTTTTGGGTCTTATTCTGTTGTACAATCCCAGGTTTCTTGGTGTCAATATTATTAGTAACTTCCCCACGTTTCATTTTATTTGTCTATACTTCAATCCATGACTTCGCTGACTGCCAGGGACAGGATTCGGTAATACCATTCCTTCCATTCAATAGTTTTGCTACTAGCCAGTAGTGGTCGGTTTGACCCAAGCGTTCTCTGTAAGACATCTTGGCATCCGAGCAAGAAAGCTCGCCTCATCAACTTGATTTCTAGTTCAATTGTTGTGAGGGAAAGTGGATGAATTGATTAAGCATTCCTCCCTTTCACTGGTTGGATAATTTTGTTTTTAAATTTTTTTTTCGTTGAAATCAGACGTGATCATCAGGATTAGAAGTAAACAGATAATTTCACAGGATATTCAGTAAACAATTCAACAGTGATCCGGCCCTTGATTGTTTACCTATGACTCGGACTACATAATTATTGTTCTGAAGTAGCACATTTCCGGAAATCAGGATAACGCATTACTCCAGTAGTCAGTATAGAACTTCATTTACCTGTATTCAGCTGATAGTGTATATGTGTGAATCGCTCTAGTTCACCAAATTACCTTGGTGCCCTGACGAGATATAGGGAGGAATGACAATTCAGAGAATATTACATTACCAGTATTGTTGGATTCTTTGTCCTGTTTATGGATCTTAATTTAACTTTTTCTTTTCTTTAGGGAGTGTGTACTTCATGTCATATTTGTAGAACGTTGTTATTCCTTGTGATTTATTGACTGATAGGGGGAGTCATATTGGGACATTGTTTGCCCCTGTATCTAGATATTTTTCTAATAAAATCATAAAAACGTACTAGCAGTCATAATTACCCAATACTATCTTCATCTATCAGCCTAAAATCTGATTTTCCTTCTTCTTACTATGTGTCTGTTGTTGAAGACTCAGAGAGTGAGTGAATCTTACGACATAAAAAATTACGAGTGACTAGGAGAGCGAGAGTTAATATACCTATATCTTTTCTCATTGCTGTCGTAAGACACCCTATAATCACACTTAGTGAACTAGTCTTCTTTACTATCAAGCAGCTCACTTGAATAACCATTTCCTTAAATAACCCGATAACACCCACCAAAGTTGCATTCTTTTTCATTGCGCATTTTCGGTATTAAACTAAATTGTGCACCTGTTGAAAGAACGCACGTGTGTTCCCAGTACACTACATGACGCTGGGTATATTTTTTTAAAGAAACATTCATGTCTGTATTGCTTTTCGGCGACACAATTTCTAGAATTTTCCTTATTTATATTATGGAGTTTCGATAAGTACGTAAAAGTGTCTCCATCATATATATTTATGTCATTAGCCAGTAAAGCATCACTGGTCATCATAAGTGAAGCTTCTGTTTTCGTGCCACACTGTTTCCTTACTTGTGAAGCAAAATAGAAATGAATGAAGTGACAACTGAGGAACGTAGTGCCGCCATCAGGGTTAGCAGTAGACAGAGCACAGCATAATTATTTCTTGATATGTTTTGACGGGTGACTTACTCGTTTAGGATATTTTTTTCTTAATTCAGTTTAATAACTTTGGTGACTGAAATACCATAACTTTTTTTTTTTTTTGGCATTGTTTCTGACGTTATTATCGTGTTTGTATCATTATTGGTGGGCGGTGCTCATAACATTATTGTGCATCATCATCATCATCATTTTCCGTGTCGCTCACTGTGAAGTATGCCCCCCCCCCCCCCCCCCCCCCCCCCCCCCCACCCACCCTTACAGGAAGTCTGCATTCAAAGCATTCTTGTACTTTTGGCAGCGCTGGTTCCTGTAGCAACCTGTTTGACATGATGACGTTGCTATCCTCATACACAATCTCATATTAGTCGACTCATACGACATGCAAGATGGAGCAGTAGTCACATTCTTTCTTTATCTCCCCGCAGACGTCCAGGAACGGCACGGGACTACATTGTTGTTAGTGTTAGTACGTCTCTTTTTGTCTTTATAACTTTCTTGTGGTTTAAATAATCTTGTTATTGCTGTGGGTGGTGGTTATTGCACTGTTGTTGGCGTTCAAAATGTTGCATGTGTGCTTGTGACGTCATCATCCTCATCATAATCATCATCATTATACTTCAACAGCTTTTAGGCCACACGTTTTCAAAAGCAGACGCCAAGCCTGTGGCTTGTCCTGTACCATCCGTTACATGTCTTTATACATCTTCTTATCCTTGTTATGGTCCGTCTCAAATTCCATTCTCTGTTATTGTATGTCTGTCTA
>JAMPIV010006502.1:232500-509598 GCA_024509875.1 Oreohelix idahoensis | reverse complement strand
TTACGGCGATGTCTGTTTATCAATACTTATAGTTGTTTCCTCCTTTATTTCTCTATTTTACCATTTAATCTCGTTCATCACGCCCAGTAAAAGCTCGTCAATTTCTTGTATTCTTTCTGATTAGTCTGTATCAAACTTTCCCTCCAGAAATGTCAATACCTCGTGTGTTAACATGATATGGGGTTCAGTTTCTCTTGGAATGCCATCTATTGCTTCCTTCAACTCTTCTGCGCTTGGTTCAGCTACTTTGATAATTTTCTTCTTCTCTTCCGCTCCACTATTAACTCTCTTTACTTTCTTCACCTTGCGACTATCATCGCTATCTCTCTCATTTCTGTGCTTTTTCCCTTCTACCACCGCAATGGGTCTAAATGGTGTGCTTACATCCTTCATTATTCCTATCTTGTCTTACTTCGTCGTTCTCTCCGGAATTTTTAATAGGTCTCTATCTCGACCTCTACTTGTACTTCTAGTATCCTTATCTCTCCTCTTTGTCTCCTCTCTGCTACTAGATCGGTATCTCCGTCTTTCCTTGGTAGCATCTCTTCTTCTACTACTGCTTCTATTTCTCTCCCTATCTCAACTGTTGGATCGTTAATCCCGTCGATCCGTATCTCGTCTTCTACTGTTATTTTTCCTAATTCCCCCTCTCTCTCTCTCTCTCTCTCTCTCTCTCTCTCTCTCTCTCTCTCTCTCTCTCTCTCTCTCTCTCTCTCTCTCTCTCTCTCTCTCTCTCCTCTTGGATCGATAATCTCTTCGATCTCTACTTCTACTGTCTTCTCTCCTATTTCTCTATCTTTCTCGACTCTTAGATCGGTAGTCTCTTCGTTCTCCAGTTCCTCTTCCGTTCTCCCAGTTTTTCAACTCTTTAAATTTTCTATCGATATATCCACAAAGTGCATCGATCTCCTTTTTGTTTTCATTCCTCTGCTTTGCCTCTGCTCATATTTCCATTTCCTGTAATGTTTTTTGTGGGGGTGGGGTTAACCGACTGGTTTTGCAAGTATCGCTGCCGTTGTGGCAATCTGACTACTCCTTAATGGGTGTCTATGCTCTCCGCTGGTGGTATTCTCCTGTGATGTACATGTCTCGTTTCTGTTCGGTACTTCCGTTTGTGTGCCGATGTATCTCTATGTTTCTGTTTGCGTACCAACACGGACTATTCTTCTCTGTATGTTGTCCTGTTTCTGGACTGTTGTCCTAACATGAGCGTTACCCTGTCTGTTGCTATGACTTTCACATTCTGTTATAAAAGTTGGTTGGTAACATCTGTTCTTGTTGTTTCGCTATTATCCTATTTCTTCCACAACCATCTTCCAGCCATTCTCAGTTCTTATCCGACACCTTTGTTGATTTCCTATGTTGATGTTGTTTATTTCTAATGTCTTTCCTTCCTAATTTTTCCCGCAAAATTCTTCAGAGCTTTTCTAGTTCTTCTCTGTTTCAGGCTATCCCAATGTCCTGATCCATTGTTGCTGTTGAAACTTGGGAGTGTCTTCTCACTGTTATTGCATGTTCTATGATCTACCTGCTTATGCTGATATTTGTTGCATTTCCAGACGATCCTGTAAAATGGAAGTGAGTAATGAAAAGGTTAGTAAACATGCGTGCGAAGTACAGGCAATTTTAGATATGTTTATCAAAATTTTAGATAATTTAACAGGCGATATAATACGACAATTATTTACACCAATTTGGTGTTTATGTTAAATAAAAGTAGGCTGTGACGTTACTGCAGTACAAGCAGATCATTGGTTCGGTTTGGTTTTAAGGACCATCTTCATTGCACATGGACACCTCTATCAGTGCTCCGATCTCCTCCCTTAGATCACACAAGGAGGATCTCAGCACAGTGCAGAAACTCCGTGGCATTGGCGAGAATCCCAATTTATGCATATAGGAATCATACATTCTATAAATATATTTGGTAGGTAGGCTTCTAATTTTTTAAATTTTACCAGGGCAGTCGCCTTATGGCCTACTCTTTACGATTTCCAACTGCCATGGGATTTTTAACGTGCGCAACTTGCACACTGGACCTCCTATTTTTCGCCCTTATCCGAGAAGGCTAGGCATTCGATCTCAGTACCCAGGAGACTATGGGGGAGTATGACATCATTAGGACCACTGGTTCTGAAAAGAATTTCCATAAATCATATTCCATCTACTGGGAATCGAACTCAGTCCCTCTAGAATTCGAGGCATATCCCAAACCTCTAAGCCACTCCGACCCCAAGCAGATCATTATTATCTGCTATGCGTCAAAGTGATTAATGGATAGGTCGTACTAAATGACTGAAAACGTTCGTAACAGCAGTGGTTTTCAAAAGATATAGGAAATGTCTTTAATTTTTATATGATGCTAGTAACTATAATAAATTTAGAAGTATCCATACGTACTTGCTATTCTATAATGATACAGTCAGCAAGAATTTGATCAAATGTGATGCCTGTCAACAGATAAAACAGCGCGTGAGAAATGTGAACGTCAAATGTAGAATATAAATACTGAGGTCACGTTGATAAGAGGGAGAGCAGTATGTAATGAGCAGATGTACAGAACAGAGCCAGCAGCAAGTAGAACAACATTTTAGATACCATTCATCAACATTTTAGAATTAGAAAAGGTACGAAGAAAATCTATCCAACACTTATTAGACAGCAATCTTCAACATCACCAACTGCACCTTATGTGTGAGTTTTTCAACAAGGAGCGGTAACAAGTGTCTATATATTATTAGTTGTGCTACTCAACATTTTGCTGCAAGACATTTATAATCTACCAACAAAACTTGTATTTCGTGTAATCTCAGTTTCACCGATAACGCAGATCATTACATCAGGAGAAAAATAATACTACTGCTCGTCCTAAAAGAGTAATTTAACTTATTTCATCACTAGAAACTTTATAAACTGCAAACGCAGAGGTTATGGAAAAGAACTATTGCAATGATATTTTTATGAAGTTGAGACAAAATTAATTTTTCCTTAATAAATTGTTACAGACGATGAACAAGAAAGAACAACACTGACTGACATTTTTAAGAACGCCCCAGCCTCTAAGGAAAACAATCAAAACACTTACTTCATTGTCATCAAAATTGTAAAACTTCTCGAAAAGAAACGGGAGAAATTGTTTTGCCGAATTTTTAGATAATTGTCACGTGTGCATATATTTTCCCCTTCTCTCACGAAAAATTCATGCGTTACAAACGCAAAAATGTCTTGTTTAGAAGTCACTGTAGCAAAATATTGAAAAACATGCTTAGTTATTGAACGACAGAAGGAGCCATGAAATCCTTGTGTATAATTTTGGTTTGGTTCGATTTTTGCCTTCTTGTGCCGAGGCGCGTTCCAAAAGTAAGTGAACACCGTTCACTACTAACCCGATTAGCGTTGATAGATACTAAGTCCTGAAAAGAACTGACATTATCTATCTGCTAGCGTAAAGCCCTAAAAAGGACTCGCCAGCTACGCCAACGCTGCCGAGCTAAAGCTTGTGTGTAAGACATGGCGTGAAATATTTATTGGAAGTATTTATATATTTATTGGCCAATCACAAGGCCGCCTCGCTCTCACTAGTTAGTGAGAGTCTACAAGGGAAAGCTAATATGGCGATCTCACTGTGGTATTTTCTGGACGGAATTAAATTCGCTAGGAGCCCATGCGTATTTAAAAGTGTTGAAAGTTAGTGAATTTCTCAGAGGACATATCTAGGTATGTACATTTCACCGGAATTTTGGAAGAATGAAGTGGTTGGAGAGAAAATTGAAGTTAAACGTAGTTTGCACATCAAAGACTTGCAAGACGAAGGACTTTTAAATTCTCGTATATTTTATATATGAACCAATTTTAAGTTTGATTATATGGAAAGAAAGCTCCAAGTAGTGGAAATAAAAGAAAGTAAAGAAGAAAGTGATAGACAGAAGAGTGTAGTTGTGCAGAGGCAAAGTTGGTAAGGGAAATCGACAGTTTTACTTGGAAGGATGAAAATCTTCGAGGATAAAACGATCCAATCGTAGGAGTTCCCTTTTGCATCCGCGCTCTGTGTATAAATGGAGGCGCGTTTATTCAAACACTGCACACTTACTCAAGGAAAGCCAGACGAGAAAAACTGCTGAAGGGAGAGCTGCCAAGGTTAATGCTTGCCATACTGTATGCCGTGCAGAATAACTTCTCGAAAACCAGTCTATAGATATCTGAGCTTATATTGATCTTTATGTAGCCTTACTGTAAATATTTGTGAAATTAATACCACTTTTATTTCAGGAATTAGGTTAAGAGCTGAATGTATTAAGCATAATATTTGTATTCTTGAGTATGATTGCTGAAGATGGAAACCGCCAAATATAACCTCCACAGTCCTTGTCATGACTAATATAACCTAACAGTCCTTGTCAGGGCTAATATAACCACCCAGTCATTGTCAGGGCTAATATAACCTACCAGCAAGTACATCACTTTTCAGAGCTGACTTGGCATGTCAAATGTGGAAGGCAAAGGTTGCATCATACTCATGTAAACATATTTATTTGATTTTGCATGTATTATATTATTTGAGAAAATGTTCTGCAAGACCTGTCTTGTCTCACTATTATTGAATCGTAATAAGCCATATATCGTTCATCACACATGCAACATCTGAGACACGCTCATATCATTTACATTAGGGGAGGAGTGAGCTCCATGACACGGTATAGCCACTTGTCACTCCCTATTTACAGGTTTAATTGAATAGTTCAAATCTGAAGTCAAGTTTCAGTTCAGTCCAGCTGCCTGAAACCTCACTGGAGCACAGTGGTTGAAACGGCACAATATCCTTAGTCTCCCTCATTGATTGGGCGGGCTAGGGTGAAAACGATCAGCACATGTGTTAAAGTGTCATTGCTAACCAGCACAGAGATTATTCAAAGATGAGTTCACATAGAGACATTTCCAGCAATATCGGTGAGAAGTCATAGATAGTGACAGTGATCAGTTATAGTGTGTGACAGTGAGCAGTCCTAGTCAGTGATGATAAAAGTCGATTCTAAAAGAGACATAGACTAGTGTAACAGCACAAGGGGATAAATTTGTCTAATATTAGTGGAAGATCCAAGATGAACGTTTTCTTAATTTAATTATAATATTATCAGATGTAAATGTACTTCCTCATTCATAACCATCTTCCAACATTCACCATTCAGCACACCAGTAGATAGTTGTACATATTAAACATGGAAATTGTATTTAACTAACGTTACTTTTATAAGTATTGCAGTTAAGCATTTTCTAGTTTAATTACATACCACAGGTGGTTACTAGCGAAGGGGCGACGTATGGTCTGAAGTTCTGAATACTACTTCCTAACTCAGATCATTCACAAACGTAACTATCTTTTGATACCAGTGGTCTTCTCCTACACTGGGACTTTACTATTTTCTGCAGAATTATATTTCTGTTCTATCAGTAATTCTACCGATTCTTATAAAACCTACCGCTACAGTCACCATATATGGTATGCCAGCTTCCGCCTATTATCGGTCATGTTTACACTCACGACTCCATAATCTATCACGGGTAATCTCTTTCAAGATGGAAAATTATTCTCCGACCCGTCTTATCCAAAAATTGTTATCTCATTTACCTGGTCTCTTCTACACACGGTCTGCTCGTAAATGTGTTACAACATTTCACTCCACAGATTCAGGGTCAATATGGGTTCAAACGAAAGTTATTTATTACCCTAATCAGCAAAAGATGGTCGCTGAAGTTCCGACATGACAAGAATTGAGGGAAGGGAGTGCAAACAATAATTAAGTAAAGAAAATGAGACGTACGTAATAATGTCGGCGATAAACATGAATAGTAGGAAAAGAGAACGGACAAGTCTGTCACAATAATAAATATATAAAAGGCATACGTATTTTGTGAAATATTGTACGTACGTTTGTTGTGACGTTGAAAAGATAAATGTCGTCATGTTTTTATTGCCGTGGATTGTGTTGGTGAAAATTTGTTTTAGTGAAAAATAATTGCTACAGAATAAAAATTGACTGCCGTTAGGCTGCTCAGGAAAAAGAGCTAGGAAATGAGGTTCTACCATCGCCTCAAACATACAGATAGCCTTTATTATCTCAGTTGTTAACCTGCTACCATCTAAACCATTAAAAACAGCACGATCACATAATTAAAACAAATAACAAGATAGGCTGTATCATTTGAACATCTTGAGAAACATCGACAAATGAAATTTCTGCACTTAAGATTATCAGATTTATTCAGCTGAGACACAATCACCAAAGAACATAATTTTCCACCGAAGAACAAGAGACTTCTTCAACAAAGACTAAACATCTTACACGCCATCAAACACACCTTATTGACAAATCTACGCAACAACAGACAACAAACACTACACACATCTACACATGCAAGAAAAGATCTGGAGGTCACAGAGGTGTGGTTTTACAAAAGAATACAATGGGCAGTTAAAAAAAGTGAGGAGGGTGCCCTGAATGAGGCCGGTTTGCAAAGAAAACTTATTAATCACATTAGAAGGAAGCAAGCCACGTTTTGGGGGCATATTATGAACAGATTAAAGCTGGAATACACTTTGACAACTGGAATGATTGATGAGACCGAGCGTGCTCTGCACAGTTTGACTTCGTGGCATGGAAAGAAGTCAACAAGAGAACTGATAGAAAGCACGTGACAGGAACTTGTGGAGAGACATGATTTCCTACGCCAACTGGCGTGGTGCATTAAGGAGAAGTTACTTTCAGCTACATGCTTCGTCTAAAGCACATTATTTCTTACAAATTTAATTTGATATTCACCACAGATATCTCTGGGCATTGGGACAAGATGTGGCAGTAAAGCGTTTCCGATGTATTTGACCGAGGGTTTGGCTGATTTGATTAAGGTCATAGGTTACTCATGATTAATCGGATGTCATCGGCATATTAATATGTTATGAGAAATGCTAGCGTGGAAGATCGAGAAATAATGAGCGAAAATAATTCCAAAAAAGTAAAAAAAAGAAAAAAAAAAAAGAAATAGGAACTAAAAAATGCAGGCAGAAGTTGGAGACAGATTAAGATGTAGTGAGATGAATATATCCATGCTAAAATGACAGATGGACAGGGTTACATATGAGAAATGGACCGGTCAAAGGTCAGAAAGACAGAAATACAAAGAAGAGAACTACGAACTTCTAGAGAGGATAAAAGATGAGTGGAACCACACGAGAATTAACGAGAGGAAGAGAGAGCGAGCGAGCGAGAGAGATAGATAGATAGATAGGTAGATAGATAGATAGATAGATAGATAGATAGATAGATAGATAGATAGAGAGATAGAGAGAGAGAATTAGAGAGAAAGAGGGAGAGCTATGTTGTCAAAGTATCGATATCTGGTATGCTGGCTCGTCTAATAATCATCTCTCTTATTTTAATACTCGTATCTGTGTTATTTTTATTAAAAAAATGTGAGATAATTTAAGTATCGTCACTTATTGAGTTTTTTTCCCTATTTGTGGCAATAGCCACCTCGTTCAACCCAGACACAAGTGCAACTTTCGGTTGTATTGCGGCGACTTTCCAAATGTAAAATACTTTGTGATCCTGTTAATTAAGCTATTTAAAGTTTTTCAGTTATTAGATATAAAACCAATAACTACATAAATAAATAAACAAATAAACGAACATAGATAAATTGCAGGCATTCGTAAGAGCCTAGCTATAAAAAAGGGTAAAGCATCCCGTTACACGCCCATTGAGGCATATTGAGAATATGGTGTTAGGACCATATTTTCTTGCCCACCGGCACACTTAGGGTGCTGTGGTCAGCATCACGACGGCCGCCTTAACCTTCCCAGAGTTGCTCTGGTACCCAATTATTGAGGCTGGGTCGACCCCGGATCCGTTTGCGGTCTTAAAAAATCCCTCAACTGGGGATCGAACCATGGACCACCGAGCTAGGAAGCCAGTGCACTAACTTATGCGCTACCTCTGCTCCCTAACTAGGTTTCGTGGGAATTAATAACAGGATAATATCCATACGATCGTAGGAATTAATAACAGCATAACAGTTATAGAATTGTAGTAATCAATAACAGCATAATAACTTTAAGATAGTAGGACTTAATAACAGCATAATACCTATAGGATTGTAATAATTAATAACAGCATAATAACTATAGTATCGTTGGACTTATTAACAGCACATAAATTATAGGTTTGTAGAAATTAAAAATAATAACTATATGCTCGAAATAGAATAACTTGACAAATAATTGTTATATGTATATTTGCTTCAAGCGGAATAAGTTTTTAAAACTAATATTTAAGATGTAAAAGATGCTTTATGTGTTTAAAGGCAAAGCCGTCTTTCAGCAGATGAATTTGAAGAGATTTATTACATTTTAAGCAAAAACAATTGATTTTTGAGGCAATGAAGGCTAGAGAGAAACAGAGATTTATATGTAACAGAAGATAATCTGATTATTAGAAGAGCAGAAGATTCTCGCCTCGATCAATATTTTATTTAGATTCTTTACATTATCGGGGGAAAGTGGAGGGGTGAGGGGAAGGCGTTGACGATTTTGATCAGGACTAAAAGTTCACTATTATTATGTATATGTTATTTATTAAAATATTAAAATATGATGATTTTAAATTTGGAAAAGTTAACACGTAGACAACACTTTCCTTATTAGTTATGCTGGAAAAACGTGTTTGCGAAAATTACAGAACAAAGAAAAATACCAGTGGTAAAATTAACACTTAGCCTAGCACAGTTGGGATTCAGAAATCAAAACGAGTACACTGACGCCATACTCGCACAGAGTCGGGTTAGGGAACATAGGGTAGGTGCCTAGTTGGCAACAAGAAAGTGCGATTCGCTTCCGTAGCTAAGCGGTGGTGCCGTTTAGAATGTCCTTGGTTCGATTCTCCGGTAATCCTCAGAAGTATAGTATGTACGCTACGATGCGGATTCAGGTGGCGCGCAGGTGGCGCGGCAGGTGGCGCGTGACGTTTTATATAAGGAAATACTCATTGCGCAGGTGGCGCGGTGTGGAGGAGGAGAGGTCTTGTTATATAGTAATATATAAGTTCAATAATGGCGGGCGTGTTGTTGTCCTGGTAGTGTGTTGATTATTTTACAAACAGTTAAACGTATATATTACAGACAGGTAGACAATATTTATTTTACAATAGTTATACGATATATATTTAGACATATATTACAACAGTTATACATACATAGGTAACAAAGAAGGGGGTGACGATGTATGTTGGCGGTGTAGCTGGTGGTTGTAGGTTAGGAGGGAGTTGTGTGTGTTGTGGTATTGTGTTGTTGTATTGTGTGTTGGTGTGTTTGTTTATACATATATACATACAATATATATAAAAAAATATAAAAAAGCGATAATGTTGGATTAGGTTACTAAGAGGGTTTTTGAAGCGAGTGGAGCCTTTGTGTGCTGGCGTGGGTGACGATGCATGTTGCAATGTAGATGGCGGGTGTAGGTTAGGGGGATTTTTGTGTGTTGTGGTATGGTATTGGGGGTGGAAGAGAGATATTTTAGATGTTGAGGGGAGATGTGGTGACATTGTCAGGATGCACCGGTGGTGTGTTTGTTTATATATATATATATATATATATATATATATATATATATATATATATATATATATATATATATATATATATATATATATATATATATATATATATATATATATATATAAAAATATAAAAAATCGACAATGACGGAACATTTAAAAAAGAACATCGATAATGTTGGATTAGGTTCCTAAGAGGGTTTTTGAAGCGAGTGGAGCTTTTGTGTGCTGGCGTGGGTGACGATGCATGGTGGTCTGTAGCTGGCGGGTGTAGGTTAGAGGGGGATTTTTGTGTGATGTTGGGTGTGTTATTTAGACATATATATATATATATATATATATATATATATATATATATATATATATATATATATATATATATATATATATATATATATATATATATAAGCGATAATGACGGAAAATTAAAAAAAAAATCAATGATGGCGGCTTAGTAGGTTACTAAGGGGGTTTTTGAAGCGAGTGGGTTGTGCCGGCGCGGGTGACGATGCATGTTGGGTTGTAGCTGGCGGTTGTAGGTTAGGGGGAGTTTTGTGTGTTGTGGTATTGGACTGGTAGTGTGTTGTTGTGTGTTGTTTATGTTTTTTTTATGCTGGCGGGGGTGACGACGTATGTTGGGTTGTAGCTGGCGGTTGTAGGTTAGGGGTTTTGTGTGTGTGTGACTCAGCAGTGTGTTGGTGTGTTCTGGGAGTGAAGTGTTAAAGCCTTGTCTATACTAGGAACAACAGTTTTCATATTTCGTAATTTTTACAGACCAACATTCACACTCCCATATCTTAATTTTGCAACACAACATTCACACTTCCATTTCTTACTTTTCGTATCAGTTTTCACATTTCCACTTCGTAATTATTGCAGCATAACCTTCACATTTCCATTTCATACTTTTGGTATCAGTTTTCATATTTCCACTTCATAATTTTTGTATCGGTTTTCATATTTCCATTTCATAATTTTTTGGTATCAGTTTTCATATTTCCATTTCTTACTTTTGGTATCAGTTTTCATATTTCATAATTTTTACAGCACAACATTCACACTCCCGTATCTTAATTTTGGCACCACTGTTTTCATATTTCCACTTCATACTTAACATCGTAATTTTCATATAGGCATTTCATACTTCTGTACTATAATATTCATATCTTGCAACTTTCTTAGCATAATTTTGAAGCACACTTTTGTTGTTTTATATTTTTCCATTTTACAAATGCATAATTTTTACCTATGGAATTACAGAAATAACAATACAAAATAATAAAACATTACTGATACGGGACAAAGTTGGTTTCCAATTTGTTAAGTTCATAGTTGTGTCATTACTAGATGGCGAGTTTCCACATATTTACTCGCTACCCAGACGCAAGCTAATCCTTCGATTTCTAAGGCTTTGTCTTTGGTCTCTTTCTACCTCTATATATCTAACTAAAATATCACCCATCTCGTATACAATATTACTGATCATTTTTTACAATAAAGCGGCACACAGTTAAGTTCTTAATATACATATATTGCGCAGGCGTGAGCGCGGTTCGTTTTGTGACAAACAGAGAGAATAATATTGTCTGTTTTTTAAATTACACTTATACACAGTTATTTTATTCAACGTGAGAACCCCTGTTTTCAACAACGTGAGACCCACTTTCTTCGTTACTCACTCAGTGTAAACCTAACAGTGCGAGAATCACTGCCCCGTGCTAAAAACGTTACTCACTCAGTCACACAATCACGTGAAGTTTTTGTCATTCATAACAAATATAATCGGCTGTTTTTGCCACATTATTTTTTAGTCAACAGACCATAACAATATTAAAGATTTGCTTTTTTAAAAGTTGCTTTTTAAAGGTTGTTCTAATAAAGTGTTAAGTTATATACTGTCACACAAACAGACAAACACTGTCACACACACAAAATATCTAGTTTGACAATATATATTTGTACATACAACATTAACAAACAGACAAACGCACAAACACTAGTACGGACACACAGTTATATCTTAACTAAAAAAGCGTAGTTCTAGTTTGACAATCTAGTGTCGGTGAATGTTTGATCGTAAAAAACCCCATTAGCGCTCTTCCACACCTGAACCCAATTAATTTTTCATGAGCACCTGCATCCATGAATGTGAGGTCACTTGATGTGTACGTATTCCTTACTCATTGTTACAATGGAAGAGAGGCGGGCGAGGCATAGCGTTGAAACATTGTCACTGAGTGGCAGGAGGTGATAGACATCCTCATAACTTTACTCCTCACAGCTACATTTCACTCCATTCACATTCTACACTCACAACCTTCACATTTCCATTTCATACGTTTGATATCAGGTTTCAAATTTCCACTTCATAATTTTTGTATCGGTTTTCATATTTCCATTTCATACTTTTTACAACACAACATTCACACTTCCATTTCTTAATTTTGGTATCAGTTTTCATATTTCCATTTCATAATTATTGCAGCACAAACTTCACATTTCCATTTCATACTTTTGGTATCAGTTTTTCAAATTTCCGCTTCATAATTTTTGTATCGGTTTTCATATTTCCATTTCCTAATTTTACAACACAACACTCACACTTCCATGTCTTAATTTTGGTATCGGTTTTCATATTTCCATTGGGTGTGTGTGTGTGCGTGTACGTGGGGTTGTGTATGTGTGCGTGCTTGCACGGGTGGGCTGTAGGGGGACAAGGGTTGGTGTTAGGAAACCAACTCGGTTCTGGCAATATTGGTTGATAACAAGTGGAGTTGATGTAATGGTCAAACGTGTTACTGGGGCAAGTAGTAGGACAGGTATCCGTGTTTGGTGTTGTGCGCTAACAGAGAGTTGATTAGTTGAAAAACTAATCGATCGTTGACGCGTTGTCGATGTGAAAAAAAAATCTTGTGTGCGCCGCAAGTGTTAGAGACATGACCAGGTCCAGCGTCGAGATGTGGGAGTGAAGTGTTAGAGACGTCACTATACTAGGGCCAACACCTAGAGGTGGAAGTGCAGTGTTAGAAACTATACTAGGTCTAGCATCGAGAGGTGGGGAGTAACGTGTTAGAGACATGTGGATATGTTGTAGTCTTGTTACAAACAACAAGTAACACAAATACAGAGATATAAAAAGCAACATACGTTTTTTGGAGGTGAGCTTGACGTGGTCTGCTTTCAACGGTTGATTTTTTTTCAGAACGGTGGTCTTGGTCTGAGACGGTTTTTGATGGTCCACTGGTTATAACGTGAGGTGATAGAAAGGTGCCCGTGAGGTGATATAAATGTACCCGTGAGGTTATAGAAGTATGCCTGTGAGATGATAGAAATGTGCCCGTGAGGTGATAGAAATGTGCCCATGAGGTGATAGAAATGTACCCATGAGGTGAAGGAAATGTGCCTGTGAGGTGATCGAAATGTACCCGTGAGGTGACAGAAATGTGCCCGTGAGGTGATAGAAATGTGCCGGTGAGGTGATAGAAATGCACCCGTGAGGTGATAGAAATGTGCCCATGAGGAGATAGAAATGTGACAACCGGTTTTGGTAGGAAACTTTAGATATGACTCACCAAAGTATTTTCGCACGTGTAACAAATGCTGGCCTCGGTAAAAACTTACAGTTGCGGTCTTCAGCCCGCTCTCCAACGGTTTAACCATTTCATCACTTCTTGTCATGTACACCCAGTTGGTGGGAACAATGGAAACCACCTTCAACGAGGTATGAGCGCTAGTGTCTGTCGTTATCACACCACCTCTTCAGTAAAGTATGACCATGAGTGTCTGGGTGTGTGGGTGTGTGTGTGCGTGTGTGTGAGAGCGCTCGCGTGAGTGGTTGTGCGTCTGTGAGTGTGTGTGTGAGTGCGCGCGTGTGTGTGTGTGTGGGTTGTGTTTCGGTGTGTTGTATTGTATTGTGTTATGTGTTGTTTATTGATACAACAGTTATACGTACATATTACAATATTTATTTTACAAACAGTTATAACATCTAGAGGTGGGAGTGAAGTGTTAGAGACATGACCAGGTCCAGCATCGAGAGGTGGGAGTGAAGTGTTAGAGACGTCACTATACTAGGGCCAGCATCTAGAGGTGAAGGGGAGTGTTAGAAACTATACTAGGTCTAGCATCGAGAGGTGGGAGTGAAGTGTTAGAGACATGATGTGGTGAAAATTACAGTGATGCAACGTTAAAATTCCTCCAATTATAAAGATAACGGATAAGATAACATGTAGGGATAAAATTGTCCGTAAGGTACGAGGATACATTCTCGCCTACGCCCGCTTTTCCTAACGCCATTGAAACTAACTAGTTGTAACATGCAGACGGGAGGGAAACGGAGATAAAAGAAAAATTATTATGACGGTCTGAACACGTGTTTGAATCTAAAGGGCAAAAAGACGCAATTTGTAGTTTAAAGGAAAAATCACGCCACTAGTTGACACAATGTAAGGAAATGGACAAAAAAAAGACCTTAGCTCTTATTAGAAACAGTCGTATCTTGGACGTTTTTACGGTACTTGGTTGTTTTGTTTGAATCTAGCGGCAAACGCGTGAACGAAGGTTCAAAAACAAATTTCAAAACTAACCTTGAGAAAAGTAGGTTTTTCTTTAATAATAAAGTTAGGAAAATAAAAACTAGCTAGTTTGATAGCCCATCTTAATCTGAGAAATAATATACTTTTAATTACACAAACGGACAGATAACACGGAAGATATTGACGAAAGACTGTATTGTTCGATACAGACTAGCAAACAGTTTTTTTGTGCATATTTCACTAAAGTTACATTTTCACGTCCTTGAAGACGGGAAATGCAGAAAAACATTACCCATGAACTAGGGGCAAAGAAGGGGGATAGTGGCTAAAAATAACTTAGTGGGGCAGATTTGTGTAGTTTTTACACAAAAAAACAAGTATAATTTTGGAAAAAGCCAAAATGTGACCGACGTACATTTGAAAAATTGAGATGTACTTTTGACTTTATTTTCAACATTCAAATTGAAAAGCTTAGTCTTCCGATCTGATTGGCCAACGCATTTTTATATTATTGAAAACTTAGTTGGGTTTTTTGCCATTTTGATTAAGACTGTCCAGAGACACAGTTCGTTTATGATAGAAGTGTAAATCCCCAGGAAATATTATATATTCTAAGTGGGACGCCTTCATATAGCCAGCAGCTCAGCTGAGTTTTGCTATTTCAACATATCTGTGTTCTCAATTCTGAATTGTGGTAAGGGAAAAAAAGCATTTATCTTGTGTATTTTAATATTTTGAGTGATTGATACTGCCATATCATGAAAATGATTACGACAAGTGAGTGTTTACTCTAGGTCCCCAGCCGCAGTCCAGGGCCTAGAGACAAACAAAGAAAAAAATATGAAAACATATAGAAGACTATGGAAGACAGAATTATATTTGAGATCAGTGGGAACATATCACCCACCTTATTGGATGGAAGAGGAAACTATTGAACATATTTAGGATGCAATGCAGTCTTGGGAGACTAGTACTACTGGATAACAACTGGGTGAGATGTATTGAGTTGGTCAGAGAGATCTGACCCAATCGTTGTAATGTGTTTCGTTGTTATATGTGTAGAATTGGTGCAGTAAGCAGTGTGTGACACATGGCACAAATTTTGATTTCAGAGTTTCTGATCTGGTGCTACGCTAGTGCCAAATTTCTTGTGTAGAAGTACACAAGTAGATGCCTGAGCAGCCTAACATTACTCCAGATATTGTGAGGAGTGGGCCACTGATATTCTGTACTGCATCTTCACAGACCAGACAAGTGAACCTGGTCTGCTGAGAATTCATCAACAGTCTCCACTATAAAACAAGAAATAACATCATATTGTATAAACATAACTCATTCCATAATTTCAAGGACAATAAACATTACAACCGAGGTTGGGCATGATGACACCACCCCAACTAAACATCCAGTGCTAGTTCTCACAGACTCTGTATTTTATTATTAATATTACCCAATGTAATAATATATTTATGTACAAAATTTTCATGGTGATTATTCAATATATCTATATGCACTTTTATTGATAAAAACATATTGTTTCATATGTCCTGACCAGAAGAAACATTTGGTTCAGGACTAAATAAATTCAAAAAGATTGTAAACTTAAAATTTAAAAGCCAGTGTTCTTTAATTTGATCATAGAGCTTATTATTATTATTAGACTTAGTATTTACATGTGTGTGTCTGTGTATTCAATTACCTACACAACACTTTTCATTACCCTAGACATTTAACGTAGCTAACATTCATAATAGGAGAATAGGTCTGTTTGAGGTCGTAAGTGGTAGCAGAAAGGCCTTCTGTACTCACATAAACTTTTATCTCAGGAGCCTTCACAGCTGACCTCATCCAGTACACTATTTAACATAACAATCATACAATAACATCAAAAACCACTACACATGACCAGAGCCAGCAGCGAGAAGTGGGAGTGAAGTGTTAGAGACTTTACTAGGTCTAGCCTCGAGTAATAAAATCTACTCACCCCAATGTCCATCTAGTGTTATGTAAATGACCCGTACACAGTCGAGGTTTCCAACATAAAAAATAATTTCAAACGCCAGGTTGGACAAGGCCAAATAGACAGTTTTATTGAACACAACCGTAGAGATATATGTCACAGGCAGACTAGATTATGGCGCCAACTAGATACTCCTTAGTGTTACAGGTTGCAAGCGGGACAATATCGAGGCCAGTTTCAACCATTTTAAGAAAACCCAACACGCACGTGCTTTTTACCACTCGTTGTTAAACTCGATCGATGGTCTGCGCTCGCAAGGAAAACATTATCAAATGTAATCGATGAATGAGTCTTACTGTTTGTAGTCGGTTAGGGTGGGTGACGTCAGCGCTAAATATAGACTATCGGAAACAAGTTTATGTTCTTTTGAGCTTGTAATATTATTTTATTATACATAAACTGATACCAAAAAATTATGAAATGGAAATATGAAAACCGATACAAAAATTATGAAGTGGAAATATGAAAACTGATACCAAAAGTATGAAATGGAAATGTGAATGTTATGCTGCAACAATTACGAAGTGGAAATGTGAAAACTGATACGAAAAGTAAGAAATGGAAGTGTGAATGTTGTGTTGCCAAATTAAGATATGGGAGTGTGAAGTTTGTGCTGTAAAAATTACGAAATATGAAAACTGTGTTCCTAGTATAGACAAGGCTCTAACACTTCACTCCCAAAACACACCAACACACTGCTGAGTCACACACACACACACAAACCCTTAATCTACAACCGCCAGCTACAACCCAACATACGTCGTCACCCACGCCAGCACAAAAAAAACATAAACAACACACAACAACACACTACCAGTCCAATACCACAACACACAAAAATCCCCCTAACCTACAACCGCCAGCTACAACCCAACATGCATCGTCACCCGCGCCGGCACAACCCACTCGCTTCAAAAAACCCCTTAGTAACCTACTAAGCCGCCATTATTTATTTTTTAATATAATTTTCCGTCATTATCGCTTTATATATATATATATATATATATATATATATATATATATATATATATATATATATATATATATACATATATATATATATATATATATATATATATATATATATATATATATATATATATATATATATATATATATATGTCTAAATAACACACCCAACATCACACAAAAATCCCCCTCTAACCTACACCCGCCAGCTACAGACCAACATGCATCGTCACCCACGCCAGCACAAAAAGGCTCCACTCGCTTCAAAAGCCCTCTTAGTAACCTAATCCAACATTATCGATTTAAACATTTTTTTTTCCGTCACTGTCGATTTTTTAGATTTTTTATATATATTGTATGTATATATGTATAAACAAACAAACCACAGGTGCATCCTGACAATGTCACCACATCTCCCCTCAACATCTAAAATATCTCTCTTCCACCCCCAAAACCATACCACAACACACAAAAATCCCCCTAACCTACACCCGCCATCTACATCGCAACATGCATTGTCACCCACGCCAGCACACAAAGGCTCCACTCGCTTCAAAAACCCTCTTAGTAACCTAATCCAACATTATCGATTTTTTAAAATTTTCCGTCATTATCGCTTTTTTATATTTTTTATATATATTGTATGTATATATGTATAAACAAACACACCAACACACAATACAACAACACAATACCACAACACGTAACTCCCCCTGACCTACAACCACCAGCTACACCCCCAACATACATCGTCCCCCCCCCCCTTCTTTGTTACCTATGTATGTATAACTGTTGTAATATATGTCTAAATATATATCGTATAATTATTGTAAAATAAATATTGTCTACCTGTCTGTAATATATACGTATAACTGTTTGTAAAATAATCAACACACTACTAGAACAACAACTTGCCCGCCATTATTGAACTTATATATTACTATATAACAAGACTTCTCCTCCTCCACACCGCGCCACCTGCGCAATGAGTATTTCCTTATATAAAAAGTCACGCGCCACCTGCCGCGCCACCTGAATGATACCTATTTTTCCTTATATAAAAGTCACGCGTCCCCTGCCGCGCCACCTGCGCGCCACCTGAATCCGCCTCGTAGCGTACATACTATACTACTATCCTCTGACTTCACTTGTCTTTCTGTTATCTGGTTTTCTACTTCTTTATTTCTTACGAGTGCCTGAAACATACCTTTATGTGTGTATCATTTATTTAGCAAGAAGATCGTAATGTCGCTTTCATAAATCAGGAGATAGCCCTTACCAACTAAACAGAAACATTCTATGAAAGGTGTTAGAAGAACATGGACTCAAATGACAGCTTCAGAACAGAAACACTTCATATGACTTACGGGGGCATAAACACCAAGAAATATACAAAAAAGGTTATTTTTGATCTGCATACAATAATTGTGTTTTAAATATTTATAAGCCTTTTTACTTCGATATTCTTTTTGAATTATGTGTTAATCTGTAATAGTTTATGAGTTATCAATGTTCAAAGAGAATCAGATAAGTGTTTTAACATTTTAAAAACTAAACTTTAACGAAAACAGGGCCTGCGATTCACAGTTCCGGTGATATTTTCTACAATATTAAAGCTATAGCCTTCAAATTTTGCACACTTATAGCCCATATTATCCTTTATGGCATGAACCTCTACTTTTTTCTTACATGGTATAGAAACAGAGATATTGCTATACAAAGTTCTAAATTTGTGCTATTTAAAAGGGTCATATTGCAAGAGGCGTATCTACAAAGCTCATTGGGGTAGACATTTTTGGGTGGTTCATGCCATAGGTAGGGATGTTATGCACATCATCTGCTGGTTTGGCATTCTTTGCACTTTTTATGTGAGTGAAATTCATTCCCAGGTGCACTGGTGGTTTTTCTTTCATTATTTTTTCATCACTTCATGTTAATTAATTATTTTCACATAAAACATTAAAATTTATAAAGTAAACTTTGTTCGTCATAAAATATAATATCACTTGTAACATGTGGCCAAATTTTATGTCAACAAGTTCGTTAGTTATTTTTCTGTTAATTTTTTAAAAAGATAACCCATTTTTGGCTGGGTGTGCAATCTTAAGTCCGGTCTTACACGAGATCTTGGTGGTCCCATATTTTCACTGTCGTTCTCGACTGGACGTGATTGACATTTTAAAAAATTGTGCTCAAAACGGTACAGTGGCATACTCTGCAAATAAATAAAAGAATTTATAAAACATTATATATATATATATGTTAACAGTAGATTCCTTGCCAGATATAACAGTCTACCATAAAGTAATATCTCCATCATCATGTCCCTTCTTGCTCCCTGTGGAGCATAAAACCACCACTGCAGCTGGTCCTCTTGCAAGAAGCCTACCTCAGTTCATTCATACACTTTTGCTGCAGTTATTTCAGCAACGATTCATTTGACACGATGAGGTTGCCTGATCCATACACAACGTCATTTTAGTTGCCTTATACGACATATCTGATGTAGCAGTAGCCCCATTCTATCTTTATCTTCCTAGAGACTCCTGAAACTAAACGCGGCACTGTTGATGATACATAATATTTTCAATATCGTTTATAAGTTTTTAATGTGTTGGGGGTCGGAGTGGCAAAGAAGTATTACGTCTGCCTCTAAGTGTAGAGGTACCGGGTTCGATTCCCAGTAGAGGGAAAATTATTGATCGCCGGGGGCACCGAAGCAGTGACTATCCAAACGGAGACATCGCGTCGCTGCTGGAATGACATGTAAAAGAGGACGTAGTCCCTTCAGGAAACCTTCACTAAAATATTCATGTGCTCTTGCTGCAGTGGCTTCTGAATCAATTTTACATAAAGAGGAGGTTAGCTGAATACACAACCTCATGTTAGTGGCCTTTTACGACATGCCTGAGGGAAAAGTAAATATGTTTTCTCACTGTCTCTTCAGAGTCCTCGCGAACTATAGGGGGCACGTGTAATATGAATCTCACTTAATGTTATACGTGAAACGTAAGTATTTTCAATTCTTAGCTACTAATATCTATATAAATAAATAAATAAACGAACATAGATGAATTGCAGGCACTCGTAAGAGCCTAACTATAGGATCCTTGGAATTAATAAAAGCCAAATAACTAAAGGATCGGAGGAAGTAATAACAGCGTTATGGGATCGAAGAAATTAATAACAGCATTCTAACTATAGTATTGATGGAATTGATAAGAGCACAATATTAGTATATAACAGCATATATTAAGCACTTATAAGAATTTTCATAGCACAATTTAAGAACGCATTCCAAAATTGTTTTCGTCTTTCTTATTTTGTTATTTCAAAGGTAGAGGTAAACCATAGCAGATATTGCCATATTCTTCTTCTTCTTCTTCTTCGTACACTCTCAGACGTCCACTTGAATGTTCTCAAAGAAAGCAGTAGTCAGTTTGAGGCTATTTGAATCACCGTAAAGCGTTTCCACAAAAGCAACTGGCGTACGGCCATATGAGAGTGAAGTATTCAAGGCTTCACTATACCAGGTCCAGCTCTGTCAGTTTCTCAGGGGTGCCTGGAGAGACAAAGAAAGAATAGGACTATTGCACCCTCGGGCATATCGTACCACTCGACTAAAACAAGGTTGTGCATGAGCTTCGCAACCTCATCATAAAAAACAAATTGCCACAGAAACAAATGCTGCCACAGCTTGGTACAAGTTTCCTGTTAGGGGACTAGCTGCAGTGGCGATTCTATGCTCTGTAAGCAGCGCAAAGGAAATTGATGATAATAATGATGATTATGTCGTGATTTGAATGAGAAGCGCTGGAATTTTCGTTTGAATGATCTGCCCGTCATGGTTTCTGCTGTAGTCTCCTCCGACGTTTCTGTATAATAGCTCCTACAATCTCTATTTCTCTGCATTAGTCATGTCATTCTTACGTTGGACAGGCTAAATTCCACTCCTTTATACATGTGCATCGACATCTAACTAAATGTCCTTTTATTCTGCCTTTCTTGTTGATGACGGCACGTTTCCTGATTTCTTGATTTACAGAGAACCCGGGGACACAGGGAATAGACCTTAACCTTTCATCTGTCCGAACGCATCGTTCGAATTACCGCCTAAGTGTCGCTATAGATTACGTCTCTTTCTTTTGTCAAGGGATGCAAGGGAAACAGCTCCCGAGGTCCTTAAGTCTTTATACACCGTTCTCAATGCACGTGCGACCCCACGCAAAGAGCACCTGCAGACTTTATCTTACTATTTAAGCTAGGCGTCTCTAACACTCCTTGTCATTGTGTTCAGAGATAATTTTTGCTATCTTACAAAGTGGATCACTGTTAAGTGCCAATCTTAATTGTATTGAGTTTAGGAATATTCTTTCAGTCTGTAAGCACACATTTACTTAATTAATGTAGTAGCTTAGGCCGCCAGGTATTTTAACTTAATTTTTAGAATAGAGATCCCTCGTTACTTTGTTTCATCTTAAATCTATATACATTTTTACTGAAGAAAAATTTTTCCGCGACAGGGAAACTCCGAATTTTATTAAGTGCGCCACCATTCATAAACACTAAGGGGTTAAGTTAAGAGTGTTTTTCTTAACACAGAAAGATTGAAGCGGTGTATAACAGTACTATCAATTTTGTTCGCTTGGTCTGTGTAAAATATTACTGTAAATAGTATTACTATAAATATTGAGGATCAGCTCAGTGCTATTTTTGTAACTGGACCAGTGTTATTACTTACTGAGTAATTTAACCACGGGGCAACTTTTTATTACCTTGGGTTGTGGAGATAACCTTAACAGTACGATTGTGTTCGTAAATTGTGTGTCTGGGAAATACGTTGGCTAACGCAGCCACTATCATATGATTGGTCGCATCATATATATATATATATATATATATATATATATATATATATATATATATATATATATATATATATATATATACATATATATATATATATTTTTTTTTTGAGCTAGTGTAATTGTCACAGCACTTGGCTGTTAGTATCGCCTTAAGTCAAAGGCACCTAAAAGCATCTGCATTTAATTTATATTTGCCACAGTGAGAGCTGAGCTCCATCGCCTGAGAACATACAATTAGTGGGAAAAGTATGGTATTTCCTAGCTGAGGAGTAATTTATCTTCCCGGACTTATTAACAACACAGGAGCAACTGTTTTCGTCAAGAGAACCAGGGACCTCCCCTGTTAGTTAGATTGTCTTGGTTTTGTGTATAATTTTAAGTGTAGTAGGGGTTTGCCTGTGTTCTTAAATGCGATACAAAATCACTGGCCTAACAATGCTTGTGAGATTATTAGATTTTATTGTCTTTTTGGATATTTACGTAATAAATACAATTATATGTTCTAAGCGGTCGGAATTTAATTATTTTCTACCTCTCACTTGATGTTTGCTGTTGTAGTCCTTACTGTAATATATTAACCTTTTTATCAAGAGAGGACAGATGAGGTAAACATCTTAAACATCGTCTCGAGTGTGGCTGGGAAGAAGACATTAGATATCTGATTATAACTCTCTTCTCTCCAGAAGTCATATCTCCCTCCTTATTTTCATTAGTGACTCTACTTTTCTCTACTTTCACATTACTCATTCATACTCTGTCTAAACTCAGACATCAGCTCTTCCATACTCGCGACAGATTACTAGAGCTATGTTTAAAACAAATGTCTCGCTGAGTCATGAAACACATTGATGCAAATGGCCCCTTGAAATAAGAAACACAATTCATATTCGTAGATCATTATCTCCCCTCCTTTAAAATTCTTATTTTGTGTAGTGTTACTTCTATTTTGTTTTAAATCGTTTTAATTATCATAAAAAACTGGATGAGTCAAAGCCAATCAAAACTTGATAGATTAAAATGTACAAAGAAAGGCCCCTGAATAAGAAGAACATAGATGTTTTGAGCATCAAAAATTTGAAACGAGACAAAGAAATAACGCTTAGATGATCTTAAAGAAAAGTGGTGAAAAAAAGAGACGTTAATTCTTTGTCAAGGTCGTATAACTGTTATGTCAGATTTCAGCCCTTGCGTAGAATAGAGAAAAATACACCATCGCCAACCTTTTTTTCACGTCTTTGCTGGATATATATATATATATATATATATATATATATATATATATATATATATATATATATATTATATATATATATATATATATATATATATATATATATATATATATATATATATATATATATATATATATATATATATATATATATATATATATATATATATATATATATAAAAATATAAATATATATAAATATAAATAAATATAAATAAATAAATAAATAAATATATATATATATATATATATATATATATATATATATATATATATATAAATATATATATATATATATATATATATATATATATATATATATATATATATATATATATATATATATATATATATATATATATATATATATATATATATATATATATATATATATATATATATATATATATATATATATATATATATATATATATATATATATACAGGGTGTCCATAAAGTCTCTTTACAATTTAATAAATTTATTACAAAGGCAATTGATGAGATATCTTAATCAGATTTGTTCTATGTACTCAGTGGTTATCAAAGTTTTTAATCACATACCTTTATCGTATTTCATGTACCCTGTTGATGAAAGAGGTACTGTTAAATGAACCCCTAAAAATGGCTACTCCTCGAGAGAAGGCACAATGTGTATCATGGTTTATTGAAACAAAATCGGATAGGCAGACTCAGCGAAACTGCATAAATAAGTATGGAAGAGATCCGTGAATTCGTGCATGGCACAAGAAATTTATGGAGACAGGGACAGTGTTGGATAAAGGGAGGAGTGGACGACCAAGAACATCTGAGGAAAACATCGAGCTTGTAAGACAAGCCTTTTATCATTCTCCCACAAAGTCCATCCGTACTGCTGCCAGACAGTTAGAGCTATCACGTTCAACAGTGCACAAATTCCTACACAAGAACTTGCGATTGTACGCTTACAAAGTGCAACTCTTACAGGCACTCGAGCCAAATGATAAACCAAGACGAAAAGAGTTTGCAGTTAACATGCTGGAACGAATTTCTGAGGATGAAACGTTCCTCACCCGAGTTTGTTTTAGTGATGAGGCAACCAATTCCCTGGTCACCTCGTTCACCAGATATCACTCCCCTGGACTTCTTTCTATGGGGTTATGTTAAAGATATCGTGTATCGAACAAAGATACGGGACATCACTGACCTAAAGCAAAAGATCACTGACACCATTGATGAGGCTATGCTACAGCGAACATGGCAAGAAATCGAGTACCGTCTTGATGTGCTTCGTGCAACTAATGGTGCCCATATAGAGGTGTATTAAATGAGGCAAAAAAACCTTCAATATCTACTTCTCATTTTGTAATAATTTCCACATATTTGTCTTTTCATTTGCCTTTGTAATAAATTTGTTAAATTGTAAAGAGACTTTATGGACACCCTGTATATATATATATATAAGCGATATATATATATATACTATATATATATAAATATAAATATATATATTATATATCCATATATATATATATATATATATATATATATATATATATATATATATATATATATATATATATATATTATTTTTATATATTATATCCCATGTAATGATATATATATATATATATATATATACATATATACAGGTTACCGCATGGAAACCGTAAGTATCAAGTAACGAAGCGAGAGATAAGGTAAACTAATAAGTAAAAAATCTTGATAATGAGTCTGACGATATCTGAATACGTCACTTGAGATGCAGTGTTTCCACAAACATTTGCAAAGATAAGTAAGATTATCGGTGCTCGGAACAAGCGAACCCCATAAAAAACCAAATTAGAATTCACATGGGTTGAAATGCAGATTTCATGTATGAGAAATACCTCATAGTATTTGTACATGAGCTAAAAGAAACCAAACAAACAAGCGAACGACCGAATGTACTAAAATCTTTTGTTTTTTAAACAAAGGGTGAATGGACAAGGCATTTAGATCTCTGGTATCTCTAATCTGGATTACAGACAAATTAGTTGTGGTTTTTGTTTTTGTTTTAAGAACTATCTTCATTATACACGGACAACTCCATCAGTGCTAGGATCTCAGCACAGTGCACAAACTGCGTAGCACCGGCGAGAATCCCAATGTGTATATAGGAATGGGAGCCGCGCTGGTGTAATGGCTTCGGCGTTGTACTGGCGACCAGGTGTTCATGGTTCAAACCCGGGCGTCGGCGTTTGAAGAAATGTTTACGGCCGGAAATTTGACTGAATAGCCTGAACGGCTCCTGTGATAAACCCTCTGTGGATGGGAAGGAGCGAAGCTCCTGACCGGGTTGGAAGGAAAGTCCTCAGGTTCCCCAGCCTCGCAATGACATGTCATTGGGCCGAAGGGCTGAAAGCCCAAGTGCCGCTGGTTAAGGAAAAAAAAAGTATATAGGAATAATACATTCTATAATTTTTTTTTCTGGTGGGAAGATTTCCAATTTTTAAATTTTGCAGGGCAACGGCCTTATGGCCTACTCTTTACGATTTCCAACTGCCGTGAAATTTTTTTAACGTGCGCAATTTGCACATGGGACCACCTATTTGTTTCGCCCTTACCCGATAAGGCTAGGCATCCGATCTCACTACCCAGGAGACCAGGGGGAGTATGACATCATATGGACCACTGGTTCTGGAAAAAAAAAAATTTCCTATCTCTTTTGTTACTTTTATGTTGGATAGTGTTTGCCATCTTTCTTTCTTATGAGTCACATACCTATTTTCGATTATTACCTCCTGCATGGGGTTCAGAAGCAGTGATGGCCTTTTGCTCCACGGGTCGCGAAACGGAAACTAATGGTGAATGATGATGATATTTGTCACATAATTATTTTGGGTCGATCTCTGCTTCACTCCGGCAGTAATCAGTTAGATTTGTTGTACTGACTTCTTACATGCTTTTCATGGTCGGCACCTTTTTCTTTCTCTGCTGTGTAGCAGATATTTTGTGTTTTCAAACATTCTTACACTCCTCTCAACGATAAGTCGTCATTCCTGTTTGCTTACCTGTTTCTCCCTGCTGGGGAAGGAACTGATAAGATAATGTTAGCCGACAATCATGTTTATTAATTTCGGGTGTGCCCGACATCAGGCTACGGAGTAGCATTAAAATCGACCAGCGCAGTTGTTTAATCTCTGATAAGGCCAGGGTGCGTTCTCTGCCAAGATGGTTAAGAGACGGATTTTATGTGCTCAAGCGACAGATAACGAGATTACTCGTCTGTGCGACACATTTTGGACAGACATGTATGACATCATTGTTTATAATATATATATATATATATATATATATATATATATATATATATATATATATATATATATATATATATATATATATATATATATATATAT
The DNA here is from genome assembly GCA_024509875.1 of Oreohelix idahoensis. Taxonomy (NCBI): domain Eukaryota; kingdom Metazoa; phylum Mollusca; class Gastropoda; order Stylommatophora; family Oreohelicidae; genus Oreohelix; species Oreohelix idahoensis. The sequence continues at coordinate 482,989 of JAMPIV010006502.1, read as the reverse complement.
AAATTGCCACGTGTTGCGTGATAAATTCTCGCAACATCGTTTTATTTCAATATCTATTTTATAACGCAAGGGCAACAACTGCTTGAAATTTATAGTCACTTTTCTCGGTAAGCATTTGTCTTCTCGCGTTGGTATCGAATGCAGTTAAGTTTGAGCTGTGGTCATTTTGCGCTGGACTGCGCATGACTTGTCTTGCTTCTTGGTCGAGCGGTTTCCGCCCACCACTAGTGGAGTGAGCGATTTGGAATGGCGAAAGAGATGCCTCGTTGAAGAGGGGATCTCCGCTATTTTTTGTTCTGTCAGGGATGTGTAGTCCTCTTATGGATATTTCAAGGACCATTACTTGCTACTTTGTTAAATGAACTAGGTTTGGAAAACCTTTATTATCTAGAGGATATTTTTGAGGACATTATTTATACTTCGGCAGACGTGTCTGTCTTGCTGAAGTCAAACTAAGGAGAGTGAACTGATCTCATACATCTGGTTATCTCCTGGCTGTTATAGAAAGGGATGGAGTTTTTCACCTGACTACATTTACAGCACTTTGAAATATAACATGCATCTGACTCATCATTGTAATGCTGTCTACCGTCTATTGCTGTATTGAATGTTGCTGTAATAATGACTGTTTGATGTGTCTACATATTTGCGTAACCATTTTGTCACTGTGGCGTCCACAATAAATAATGAAGAAAAACGTCAACGGCTGTTACAAGAATCATTGACTTTATACGTCGTGAGTTTACTGACGTCCTATGTGGATTGCCCTGTTATTTTTTTGTATGAACATTGTTTTGACTGAACACATCTGCACACCACACAAAACCAGACATGCGGATACCATCCATCATCATATGGCATCACGCATCATTTGGTGGCCATAAGCTGGTTTGATTCTGGTACCAGCAAACACGGGGTCCCTTACCCACTTCATTTTCAACAAGAATTCATCAGCATCCTTCAAGAAATTAACATTCTTCAATACAGTCAACATCTTCAAAATTTTCAAAGTACTCGGCGTTGCCCGGTAAAAGTCAAAATTTCAACTTTTTGACGGAAACAAGAATTTGACAGTACCCGGCGTTGTTACATGTTGCCGGATAACTCGGACTGCTGTTATCTTTTACGCAAGTCAAGCAAGTTGCTGCTGTCAAGGTTCCAGTGCTGTCGTTTTTGTGAAGGTCAAGTGCCGGTTGAAACGGGTTGTTTTCTGAAGAAGGCCAAGTACCGATTTCCATCAACTTACTTTTGGATTAGAAGGTCAAGTGCCGAAACAACTCAACACACAGTATTTCAGAAGCTCTTGTACCATCGTGTTAGCAGTGGAAGCAGTTCAGATGTGCCATCATCGTTGGAGCTTCGCTCTTTAGGACGTTGATTGACATCCGTTTTTTCTGCTGTTCTACGATTGGAAGCCTATAAGTTAAGTGGCCTGTTTGTATGTAAACTGTGCCCTTATACTTCTGCTGAGTCTTCTGTGTATCATCTCATTCTATATGTTATATGTTTATATGTTATTTGTATATTTATATGTTTATATTTCAGCGGGTTCTCGGTTGGGTGGTGTCTCCGTTAGATTATGCCACGTCATAGAGGTCGTCTATTGTGAGCGTTTTCTGTAAGGTTTGCAAATTTCCGATACTGGAATTTGCTAAGCGACTTCTGTTGCTATTTATGTTAGCTGTGATGACATGTTTTAATATTGTTTTCGTTATTATTTCGCATTCTTTAGTTTTGTTTTGATTTGTTTGTATTTGTTAGCCTACTCTTGTCTATAATTTAGTTTCATACAACATTTGTGTTTATACACTGTGGTGTCATGTATTTTGTTTAATTATAGCGCAGATATCGTCACATTTTTTGTGATATTTCATTAATTTCTGCTTTATTTTTAGTTGATTTCTGCGAAAGTTTTTGTATTGTTGCTGATCTTTGTTATTGTTTACATTGTTATTGTTTACATTGTTTGTATTGTTTACATTTTCAATGTTTACATTCTGCATGTGTTTACATAGTCATTGTTTACAGTTATAGTAATTAGTTAATGGGCTATGCTAATGCACTGTTACTACTACACTGATGATAAATGATGATGAATAGTGTCGTGCACTATTGAATGAGAAGTGCACTTATGATCAAGAATTGATTGTTGATATTTCATATACAAGTTCTTTGATTGGAGACTTGTTTCCCACAGAGACTGGGATAATATAAGGTGATGTGAATATACAAGTGCTTAATTAAGACTTGTTACACTTAGGTTTGAAATAAATTAGTTAATTATTTCAGGTTTTGGACTCATATGTTAGACAACATGTCTACATTTGAGCACTTTATTGAGCAGGGTAAATTGCTTGGGAAGACTGGTGATAAGTTAGAAGAATTTGCAACTGCTCGATATGATAAAGCAATGGAAGCTGAACAAAAGAAACTGCATATGGAAGCTGAACAAAAGAAACTGCAGATGCAGGTGGATGAAAAAAGATTCCAAATGGAAATGGAAAAACAAAAAAGGGAATCAGAAGCTGAGGAGAGAAAACTCCAGCTACAGCTAGAAGCTGAAAGACTTCAAAAAGAGGCTGAGAATAAAAGACTTGAAAAAGAGGCTGAGAATAAAAGACTTGAAAAAGAGGCTGAGAATAAAAGACTTGAAAAAGAGGCTGAAAATAAAAGACTTGAAAATGAAGCTGAAAATGAAAGACTTCAAAAAGAGGCTCAGGCTGAGGAAAGAAGATTACAGAGAGAGTCTGATGAGAGGAAAGAGAAAGCAAAAATGGAACATGAAGAAAAGGTCTTAGCTTTAGAGTTGGAAAAATTGAAATTGACAAGCATGAGTAATGGTAATGATTCAAACAAGGGTTCATCTTCTGGTAAGGCTAATAATGATACTTTTAAGATTAAGTTACCAACATTTAGTCCTTCCAGCGATGACATAATGTTCTATCTGGACAGATTTGAACAAGCATGTACAGCTCATAACATAGACAAAGCAAAATATGTTTATCAGTTATCAGGGATACTGACAGGTAAAGCTCTAAGTATATTAAATATGGTGGATGAACCTGACAAGAACAATTATGAGGTTGTCAGGGCCGCTTTGTTAAAGAAATATCAGCTTAACGAAGACGGCTATCGTCTACAATTTAAAAACATGTTACCTGAAAATGGAGTTGAATTCTCCGAGTTTATTGCAAGAATACGCATTACTTTCTCACGATGGGTTGAACTATCTAAGACGGAAAAAACTTATGAAGGACTTATGGACTTAATACTTAGAGACAAAGTCATGTCGTCTGTCAATGAGTCTTTCCTTGCTTTCCTTCATGAACGTAAACCTAAAACAATAAAAGAAATGGAAGATTTCTGTTGCCAATACGTAACTGCGCACCCACACATAACCATGGGTAACTCTAAGGTGAAAGAAGGTTTACCAGTTGCTTCGGCAGCTCCGTATGGCCAAAACTTTGCTCGTAGATTCCAACAAAATTTTGATAGAAAGAGTAGCGGTAATTTCTGTCAAAATCATGGAAATCAATTTCATGGTGATTCTTCTTCGAAGAATTGGAGACAACCTGATAGTACTCGTTACTATCACCCTAATAATTATAAGCATTTCAAAAGAGGATATGGTAATAGAGGTTATTCCTGCCGAAGACCTCAGAACCAAACAAATAGATGTTCGCATCAATGTGAACATGATAGTAATCGTGGAAACTGGAATTCGAACCATTATAACAATTACAATAGAGACAATAATAACTGCAGAGATAATAATAACTTTGATAACTTCAGAGGTAATAATAGTCGGGGTAGATCTCAACACAAAAAAAAAGAGATATCAGCAGGCTAATGCTGTACAACAGGAAACTGAGGGAGCCTGTAATCATGTTGTTGATAGTAAAAACTTTGACGCTGTCACTGGTTCTGCTTTTGACTTTGAGAGAGCAAACAAATGCCCCCAATGCAGTACTTTATTCGAACCGGGTACCATAACTACTTTGAGTTGTGGTCACCCACTTCCCGCTCTTCCTGCTGCTGTTGCGCATGACGGGAGGGGTTCTTTAATTCTACATAAGGGTCTTGTTAATGATACTCCGGTCTCACTACTTTTCGATTCCGGATGCACCACTATTGGTGTTAGACAATCGCTTGTAGATCCATCTTGTGCTACAGGAAGGGTTATTAAATGTGTCACATTTGGCGGCACTCTAGAAAAATATCCTACTGCTGTAATTCGCATTGCCACTCCTTTCTTTACTGGAGATGTGCATGCTTGTCTCTTACCTAATCCTATTGCGGACCTTATTATTGGTCGTATTCACGGAGTTAGGGAGTGTACCCCACAGCAGATTGCTGCTTGGGAAGATAATAACATGCAAGCTACAAATGCAGTAGTTACAAGAGCACAAGCTCTACAAACACCCGAAACTTCACTGAATAGTGATAATGAAGTTGATAGCCAAGATAGTCACTTAGTAATCACTCGTGACTCTTTCATAAAATTGCAAGAAGAAGATCCTTCTTTAAAAAAAAATTCTTCGTTCTTGCGAAGAAAGGTGATCCGAATCAGGATACAAATAGAAAATCTTGGATTGCAATGAGAAACGGCGTACTTGTACGTATGGTACAAGATTCGACTACGTCGGCACATTCGCAAATTCTTGTTCCCAAGAGCATGAGAGTCCAAATATTTCAACATGCTCATGACTCGCAATGTGCTGGACATATGGGTTTTTCCCGTACGAAGTCGAGAGTCCTTGCGGCTTTCTTTTGGCCTTTTGTCAATAAGGACATTCGTATTTACTGCCGATCATGCAAGGTATGTCAGGAGGTCAAATCTAGAGGACCACGACATGCTGCGCCTATCCAGGCTGCTGACATTCCTATTCGGCCGTTTCAGAAAATGGCCATAGATATTATTGGCCCTTTTAAGGTCAAGTCGGCCAGAGGACATCAGTTTATCCTTACATGTGTCGATATGTGCACACGTTGGCCAGAGGCTATTCCTCTTAAGAGCATATCTACTACAGATATCGCAGATGCTCTTTGGTTGATATTTTCTCGCTTGGGGTTCCCCAGAGAAATATTGTCAGACCATGGCACTCAACTCATATCTGACACTATGTCACAGGTAATGTCTACCTTACATATTGAACGATCTCTCAGTAGTATCTACCATCCTATGTCTAATGGGTTAGTTGAGCGTCTGAATAGAACGCTCAGACTTTGCTTGGTAAGATAACTGAAGATCATCCTCAAGATTGGGACAGGGTTTTACCCGCGGCTCTCTTTGCCTATAGAGAAGTCCCTAATGAACACACAGGATTTTCTCCCTTCGAACTTGTCTTTGGCGCGCGTCCACGCGGCCCTATGTCTTTATTACACGATCTCATCACTGCCGATGATATTAGCGATGAAACTCAATCCTCATATGAGTATGTCATTGCTCTTAGACAAAAGATCATTGAGGCATGTAAGCTAGCAACTGCTTCATCAGAAATTGCTAAAGAGAAGGCAAGGCAGTTTGCTAACAAGAATAGATGTCTACGACAACTTTGTCCAGGTGACAAAGCATTCGTCCTACTCCCCAGTAGGGAAAATAGACTTCTTATTGCATGGAAAGGTCCGTATGCAATAGTCTCTCGGATTTCCGATGTTGACTATGTGGTCGATATTGATGGAAAGCATAAAACTTTCCACATAAACATGCTTTCGGAATTTCACGAACGTCCGGACTATTTGCTGCCTATTTTCCAGGCAACGGATGATGCTCCTGCACCTCACGGTCATTATTCATCCCTGTCTGTCATTCAGGATGAGGAAGCTACCTTCTCTGATGTCAACCTTCCCCTTCCAGTGGTTCCATTACATTCCACGGAATCTTGGAAAAAAAACGTTTCTGTTTCTCCTAATCTTTCTGGTGACGAACATCGACAAGTCTCGTCGATGTTACAAACATTTCAGGATGTTCTCACTGACATTCCTGGACACACAGATGTCATAGAACATGACATAATTCTTACCGACAATAATCCAATTAGGGTTAGGCCGTATCCTATTCCTATACACTTTCAGTCGCAAGTGGAAAAGGAATTGGATGAAATGATTCAATTAAATATAATTGAACCATCGACTTCACCATATTCTTCTTCCATGGTTATGTCCGGAAGAAGGATAAGAACATACGAATTTGCGTTGATTATCGCAAATTGAATCAGGTCACAAAGTTCGACGCTGCACCGATGCCTTTGTTAGAAGATCTACTGATTAGACTTTCTAATTCTAGATTCTTCACTAAACTTGACTTGTCTAAAGGTTATTGGCAAGTGCCTTTAGCAGAGCATGCCAAACCTCTTACTGCTTTTTCTACACCTAGGGGTCTATTTCAATGGAATGTTATGCCTTTTGGTCTCATGAACGCCCCTGCCACTTTCGTTCGCATGATGCGTCGAATTCTGTCACATCGTTCGGATGTCATCGCATACTTAGATGACATCTGTCTCTTTCAGTGATACCTGGGAAGATCACTATTTAGGGTTATATGACTTACTGTCCACTTTACGTGAGAATAATTTGACAGCAAAACCTTCTAAAGCTTTTGTTGGTTTTGGTGAAATCTCTTTCCTGGGTCATCGTGTTGGTCATGGTCTCTTGAAGACAGAAGACCACAATACTTCCAAAATCCTGAACATCTCTGTTCCTAAAACGAAGAAACAAGTTAGGAGTCTCTTAGGTTTAATTCAATTTTATGGGAGATTTATTCCAAATTTATCTTCGATCATGGCACCTCTCTCAACATTGTTGAAGAAAGGTTCGCCTAATCTGGTCCGTTGGTCTGAAGAATGCCAATCTTCACTAGACCAAATCAAGAATATATTTTTTTCTCCTCCCATCTTAAGATTACCTACTCTTGATAGGACTTTTGTTCTTCGGAGTGATGCTTCATCCACTGGGATTGGAGCAGCACTGATGCAAGAATATGCAAATACTCTGCATCCTGTTATGTACATTTCTAGAAAACTAAATGCGGCAGAGAGGAACTACTCGGTTTTAGACCGTGAGTTGTTAGCGATGGTTTTGTCAATTCTAAAGCTACAAAGATTCCTCCTGGGCGCACATTTCATTCTAGAGACTGATCAGAAAGCTCTTACAGCTATTCAGACTAAGAATTTGAAGAGTTCGAGATCCACTCGATATGCTATAGCTCTTCAACCTTTTCACTTCACGGTACGAGCTATCCGTGGTGCGGATAATGTGATGGCTGACATTTTGTCTAGATGCCCACATGACTCCAACTAATACTTCTGTCCTATATTTCCATATATTACAGAGTCATAACACACCTATATTTCTACAATAGATTAGCACATCTGTACTTACTTTATATGTACACACTATCGTGCTTTGTTGTCATCTTCTTCTGTTCGTTTTTTAAGATGATAGAGGAGGACTGAGTAGTTAATATAAGGGCCGTTAGTTTACTAAACAGCCACAATTATTAATAATGTATTGTACCTTATGAAGCATATTAGTTATTAATTAGCATTATATTGCTTGTACTTTCTCAGAATGTCATTGTTGAGCTGAGGACTTACCTTACTAGTATCAAGCATGACGAGTTCTAGATTGTGTACTTACCCTCGGAATACCAGAGCATATGTCCTGGATCGTCATGTAGTTTAACTTTACTATGTACTTATGTCATTACATGTCAAAGAATGTACTATTTAAATTTTCCTATCAGATTTGTACATCCATTTTTAAAGACAATATTAGAGTATGCTGTTTAATGAAGATATTATAGTAACTTGCATACGTATATTGTGTTTACATGCTAACGTGATGTGTGTTGGTGACACCTCCCCGATGTGAATATTTTTTTTGAGACATATTTATTTTTCTGTTGAGGTATATCCTCACCAGACACTCTATAATTAGCCTATTGTTTGGCAATTTAATTAATTATCAGCGCATAATTCGTGCGTTTTGAGCCGCTTATCGCATGCTCTTTGATATTGAAAAAAAAAAAATATGTTCCACATTTTTTTTTTTATCGGGAGGAGGTGGTGATATGTTGCGTGATAAATTCTCGCAACATCGTTTTATTTCAATATCTATTTTATAACGCAAGGGCAACAACTGCTTGAAATTTATAGTCACTTTTCTCGGTAAGCATTTGTCTTCTCGCGTTGGTATCGAATGCAGTTAAGTTTTGAGCTGTGGTCATTTTGCGCTGGACTGCGCATGACTTGTCTTGCTTTTTTTGGTCGATCGGTTTCCGCCCACCACTAGTGGAGTGAGCGATTTGGAATGGCGAAAGAGATGCCTCGTTGAAGAGGGGATCTCCGCTATTTTTTTTTGTTCTGTCAGGGATGTGTAGTCCTCTTAATGGATATTTCGTTTATTCGAGATAATACCTCTAGTGTTTCCCACATGTCGGGAGGCGTGATATTTCTGTGTATTTCCTGAAGGCAAGGTAAATTGACTTTTTCATTAACTCTATCGATTTTGGGTCGTGAGCGATTTCGATTCATAGCCTGTCTTCGAAAGTCGTCGTCACGAGATGTTTTTCCCAGCTCACATGTCGCTGCATTGTACTGCATCGGTTGATGCATGTACCAAGGACCATTACTTGCTACTTTGTTAAATGAACTAGGTTTGAAAAACCTTTATTATCTAGAGGATATTTTTGAGGACATTATTTATACTTCGGCAGACGTGTCTGTCTTGCTGAAGTCAAACTAAGGAGAGTGAACTGATCTCATACATCTGGTTATCTCCTGGCTGTTATAGAAAGGGATGGAGTTTTTCACCTGACTACATTTACAGCACTTTGAAATATAACATGCATCTGACTCATCATTGTAATGCTGTCTACCGTCTATTGCTGTATTGAATGTTGCTGTGATAATGACTGTTTGATGTGCCTACATATTCGCGTAACCATTTTGTCACTGTGGCGTCCACAATAAATAATGAAGAAAAACGTCAACGGCTGTTACAAGAATCATTGACTTTATACGTCGTGAGTTTACTGACGTCCTATGTGGATTGCGTGACTGCTTTATTACTAGTTTCTTAAAGAGAAATAAAGGCATAGGTAGTACCAAGTTTCATATGGAGCAGGGAGGGAAAGATGAAAGAAATGATGTACATTCTAATTATAATATTTCATTTTCAAACCAGTGTAAATAAGTTTAAACATATGCATTTTAAAATTAATGAAAGTTTCAGAGCTTTTCAATCAGTATAGATGTAAATGAAAACATATACAATCTATATTGTGAACACTTTCCAATCAATGTAAATGTTAATGTAAACATATTATATCTATACTATTAACATTTTCATTTGAATGGAGCCGCGGTAGCGCAGTGGTTAGTGCACTGGCTTCCTAGCTCGGTGGTCCATGGTGTCGCGTTTAGATAGGTTTTAAGTTACGTAGGGTCCCGCCTGAGTATAGGAGATGGTGATGATACATGAGAAGTGAAGGTGTAAGAAATAGATTTTTCACTAGTGGATAGTTTATGATCTGTCTCTGGACTGAATAGTTCCTCTAGTCCAGCCTATTTGTACGACTAACATTTAGTATCAGACAATCTTTCACCCCCTTATATTGAGAAATATAAGTTAAACTAAACACGCTAACACAATTATGTGACAACAAGACACACAAACGTGAAAAAACTATGGTAAAATTGGGTATGGGTCTGACCAACGCTCCAAGGTACGTTTTTGTTGTTTATTATCACTAAACTTTACAACATCAAATATTTAAGAGAAAAAGCAAATACATCAGAATTACATGCATAGAAATATACAGAATACCTATGCCCTCCCCTCCTTGAGAAGATAAGAACCCACCAAGTTAATAACCCCAGAGGTTAAAGGTTAGTACTAGGTCATAGCATAGACTGTGAAGAAAAAAAAACACAAGAACAAAGTTCCCACTAAATGTCACTCCGTAAGTACACAATAGTTAAGCAAAAAAAAAAAAGACCAGTGATGTTATAGGTTATGTAACTAAGAAAATTATTCATTCTGTCTGTCTGACATTCAGTGACCACTCAACCACGCTTACCTAAATCTGGGCGATATATCCCGTGGCACTGTGAGTATACTGCATATAACTTCCAGTGTTTTTCTATTTTCCAAATTTGGCCCCAGTCCTTCCTCTCTGACACATAAGATTTCTATGAGGGGGACGCCAAATTTGATGGTTGATTACACAGCCCTACAAAAAAAAAAAATTATTGGTGCCAAACATTTTACTCTTGATTGTACATAAATGAGGCCTGCTCAATCCAAATATCACATTTACTTGTCTGTAGAAGCTCTAGTTTTTGAGATACAGACATTTTTTGTATTTCATTAATACAGGGTAACCCAAAACAAACGGGCCCGCCCGCACACTTATTGTGCGCGCGCGGGCCCGGGTTTTTTGTGGGTCACCCTGTATTATTACAATATTTTCTATATAAGGCTATGTAAAAAAAACTATTGCTGTCTAGTCCTTTACAAAAGAAAACTGCTTGTTTACTCTCAGTTTCAGTTTTCCAAGAATCTTCCCAGAATTGCCTTTTTTAGATTTTAAGCCACTGCATGCATGTTAGTATGCTACTTATTTTATTACACTTCTAACAGAGAATGGCATCATCTTCAAGAAGATCATATTTTCTTTCACCGCATTTATTTTGTTATATTTGTGGAGAATTGTTACGGTATATGATATTAACGCCGTCTGCTAAAGGTTAGCGGACGTGCAATTGTAAAGGTTAAGGCATTTAATATATTGCGATAGATGTTTCAATTGTTGAACGCTCCATACACGATCGATTATGACGTGTATAGCGTTGTTTGGGTCACAGTCGGTAACTAAGAAACGCTACCCTTTGTTACTTGACCGCCAAGCTGAATAGCTGCGTTTTTCTAACCTTCCAATTCAGTGGCATGATATAGCCATATATATGTGTATTTTTGATGGACCAGGGTCAGTCCTAGAACTCTATATGAGAGGGAAATTTATGGAGGTTAGTATTTAACTAGAATTCTCAGAAGGAGAAGAATAATCGTCAAATTCGTATGAATATATTCAGACTCGCAGTCTCACTGTCGGCAGGTAGCCATGTCTAGCTGCGCGTGCATATAGCTGTGATGTTCTGACGACAATACTGCATTATATCCTTAAACGGACATTGACACGTAAACCAGCAGTCTACGTTATTGATTAAATTATGCATGACTTATATGGACTTATGCTCTACTCTTATTTGAAATGATCATCCTGTGTGTACAACTGTGAATTAAATGTATGGACTCAATGAAATGACTTATCAAATCAATCGTATTCCAAGGTTCAAGTATTGTTCGGAATCTTCCACCCCCGCATTCGCTTAATCTTCCATCGAAGGCACGATGCACTCACTATCACTGAATAAAAAAAAACCTAACATATCAAAGAAGAAACAATGGCCAGAAATTTATAATTGTTTTATTCATATCACATGGAACATTGTTCAGAGCAAACCACTTGTAACAGTGGTGCCCGGTATGTGGGGACGAAAAACAACCAAAAAACCAAAAATTTTTTCATGACTTTCGAATGAAATATTTACGATCAAGTTTCGATCACATGACCATTACGAAGCTGACGTGACGCACGTGATCATGAATAGCAACATGACGTCACTGTTGCATTGTCGCAGTGAAGAAGACATCTTTTCAACGCCTCTCTAGTTCGCTTCAAATTGATCAAGATGCACAAGATGGACTACCGTTGCCTGCCCATCAGGAGCAGACAGTCAAAGGCACAGGCCTAGCTGTTGACGACCTCTAGCACTGATCTAAGCAACGGAAAAGATAAGTCTAGGTGTTTAACTGTTGTTATTGCAAACAGTGCTAACTGAGTCCATGCCCTCTGCCTACATCGGCATGTTTTTACCTATGTTTAATGTACTTTTTGTTGTCTTAATGTGTTGTTAATTCGTGGGAGGTAGGGAGGATGAACCGAAATTAGATTCTGTGGCTCTCACGATGCCTGAATTGATTTCGGTCGTTTCTTAAGGCAGTTAAACGATTGCACTTTTGGAAGCCCCATTGAGGTTTGCCATTGGACTGTCTGTCCAAATCTGCTGTCGTTTGACGATTTGTGTTAGCTGTACCGTTCCGTAGATAACTGGTGTATTTTATTCGTACTCAGTTAACAATTTTATTCAGTTCTGTACCATGTTCGTTAACTATTTCGTCCAGTCTCCTCTTACTATCATTTATTTGATGATTGTTAAATGGTCGTCCGTTATGAGTCCTGTGATGTCATCATTTTTTGCAGTCATTTTTTTTTTGTGTACTTTGAATATTAAGTTGACCTCGGGTCAGACCTTGACCCTTCATTTGGCTTGTAACACTTCCGCTTGTTTTATTTAGTTCATAAATTCATTTTTAATTGTGAAAATGTCTTGTTTGCGTCTTAACATTGTTTGTACCCTTTAGTTGCATCATTGTTTTGTTTGTCCTCATGATATATGTTAAATACTACATTAATAATATGATATTATATGCAATAATACACTTGTAATTTAATTTAATTATTTTTTTCTAATATTTAAGGTTAATATGGGACATTGCATAATTATGCAGTGATAGTCCAAGAAAGTAGCACTACAATTTATAAGAGATGCCTAGGGCATAATAATATAATATATATATTGACCAAATAAAATAATCTTATAGTTTACCTTTGAGGTAATAGACCCATTGTATATTATTTAATATACTTTTCTGGTACTAAGAGAGTGACTTAGTACATTGAACAATATAATTACTAGGAATCATACCCAACATTATTGGATATTAAGATTAATTGTGTGAAGTAATTACATAATAGTTAACAGATATCATAACTATTTATGATATAGTATTATTTAGATACAATATTGTTACAAAATATTGTCTATTAGTTGAACTTAGACATTAGAGTTCAGTACTATTGTGATTATTTATATTGAATATTTCTAAGTTGAGTAAGTATAATAATTACTCTGAAGCTACTATTGACTATTTTAATCAGTAATTATCAATAATTACTTACAGATAAAAGTCAAAATGCTTACTATAGACCATTTCGTTAAAATTGGTCGGGAATATGGTTATAAATCTCAAGAACTTCGTCAGTTTGCTGAGGCAGAACTGGAAAAACATGAAAGAAAAGAAGCAGAGAAAAAGCTGCATTAAAGAAAGAGGAAGAGGAACAAAAGGCTGCATTAAAGAAAGAGGAAGAGGAACAAAAGGCTGCATTAAAGAAAGAGGAAGCAGAACGTGAGATGAAGCAAATTGACAAGGAAAATAGATTGAGAGAGATTGCTCAACGTGAAAGAGAAGAGCAAAGAGCAATCGCCAGACAGGAAGAAGAGAATAAATTGAAACGAGAGGAAATTATTTTACAACAAGAAATGGAATTGGCGCGTATTAAATTGGAGACAGCAAGATTACAAGCACAAAGTGCTGATGCAAACCAAAATAATAACGCACAAAATGGATCGTCATCCAGCCAAACTAAACATTTCTACAACTTTAAATTACCCACTCTCAACTTGAACGTGGACGACCTTTCATCGTTCCTGTCACGTTTTGAACAGACTTGCAAAACAAATCATTTGCCTGAAGAGTCATGGGTACTCAAATTAAATGAATTCTTGGTTGGAGAACCACTGACGGCTTCTCAAAATGCTGACCCATCAATAGCAAATAACTACGGTGCTATTAAATCCTTGCTTTTACGAAGGTTTCACCTGGACGAGGAACACTGTAGGTTGAAATTTAAGGGAATTTTACCTGAATCTCCAAAAGATTTTGCAGGATTCATTGCGAACATACGCAATATATTTAATAGATGGGTTGAACTGGCAGAAGTCAACAAATCATACGACAAATTAGTTGATTTACTACTACGGGATAAGGTATTATCTTCGGTTAGCCAGCCATTTTTTGCATATTTGCAGGAGCGTAAACCAGGTACTATGGACGAGTTAGAAAAAATTTCTTTAAACTACTGTTCGGCACATCCGAATGCAACCATTTCTAACTCCTTATTAAGAGAACCTCTACCTGTGGCGTCTAATATGGCCTACAATCATAATAACAAACAAAGACATCACAGTGTAGACAGAAGCAGGTTCCAAAGAAATCACAATGTTAACTTTCAGAAGGAACATAATAATGATTTCAACAATAAAAATGAGTTCAACAGAGGTAGATCACGAGATAGAAATTATTCACCTCAAACAAACTACCACAATGGTCAACATAACACTAATTATAATCGATCACATACTCCCAATAATAATAGTAACTGGAATGGTAATAATCATGGCTCGAGACCTCGAGATAATAGTTACTATAGAGGACGACGAGATAATTCTAACAATTATACTCGGAATCGATCTCATTCTCGGGGATCATCTCATTACAACCATAATACAGGGGCGGCAGTTACAAATAATACTACCCCTATAGCTCAGGTCCCACTTGACAATAATACAACACAGTCTTCTGCTGCATGTTTTGCTATTAATTATAATGTGGCAAATAGTTGCCAACAATGCAATCTTATTTTTCAGAAGGCGAAAGAAACAATGCTTAACTGCGGACATATTACACCAGAGGTAGGTCTTGCAGTCAACGATGGAACAGGCCTACTAATTTTTAACAGGGGATTAGTTAATGGATCCGTCGTCTCAGTGCTGAGGGATTCAGGATCCACAACGATTGGTGTACGACAGTCGCTGGTACATCCTAGCTGTGCAACGGGGGGAATATGTCCGTTGCATGACTTTTGGGGGAACTATTGAGTTTTACCCCACAGCTATTATTCATCCTACCACACCTTTTTTCACAGGGAACGTAAAAGTATCTATGCTAAAAACGCCCATAGCTTCTCTCAGGGTTGCTCGTATACACGGCAGTAAAGCTTGCACTCCTAAAGAAATTAATGATTGGGAGAAAAAAAATTTGCATTCTTTTAGCAACGCTAACGCTGTTGTTGATATGGCTACACTTCGTGCCAACAACATAAATACATGTGGCACAGCAGTTTCCAACTTCACTCTCAGTACTATCCTGGAAATTGATGAAGATGATAGATCTATTGGACAACATACTAAGGATATAACTGATCCTAATAAAACTGTTGACGTTGTCAACATTGACAAAAACATTATGAGGAAGAATAATAGGTTAATAATAATGCTGGACTTAAAATGTAAACATAAAGTTAACACAAATAATTATGATGAAAAAGCTTTTACTTTGCCCAGTAAGGACAGGTCTACGACATGTAGGAAACTTAATACCTTTGGTGATGATAGGTATCATCCTCAGTCCAGTCAGGATGATACGACATCCAACAGAAAGACAATGTCGGTGTTGAAAGGGAAGGTTAATTCTTTGACAAAGAATACATATCATCATTGTCCACTATTTCGTGACAATGATACTACATATATTGGGAAAAGTGCGTATTCTCGCACAGTGTTAGTGCGAAATCTGCCGCAGGATACTACATGGCAGGCACTTAGAATTTTTTTTGATTATGCAGCGAACGTCAAGTTTGTTCGTCTTCTGCCATCATGCAATGGGCAGAATAGACAGGCGATGGTTACATTTCGTAACAATCGAGACGCTCGTTGGGTAATCAAGCGTGATAATGGTGTTTATTTTCATCACCGTTATCTAAAGTTACAATTAGTACATGATTCTGCGCCACGCAGATAATGGTGTACGCTCACCCTTTTGTCTTATTTCTTGATGACTCAGCTCTAGTCAGTCATCATTTCTTTTCCTTATTGGTCATTTATTCTTATACGTCTTAGATATCAAGGGACACAAAAAGATATTTCATATTAACATGCTCAAGCAATTTCATACACGTCCTGAACACTTACAGTCAATTTTTTTCATGAACTAGATGACAACACAGTATCTACTTGTTATTATTCTAACTTATCTGTCATCCAGGAAGAAGAATCTTCTTTTCCTGAGGTACAGTTACCGTTACCGGTACCAGTAGTTCAACCTACTGAATCTTGGCGGGATGTAACCATCTCTTCAACGGTTACACCGCAACAGCGTCTACAGATTGCTAATCTATTACAATCTTATCCAGATGTATTGACCGACGTCCCGGTCGCACATCGGCTATCAGTCATGACATTACTCTCAATGATGATACACCTATTCGTGTACATCCCTATTCTGTTCCTTTACATTTCCTTGCTAAAACTACTAAGGAACTTGAACAGATGTTGTCTCTGGGAATCATTGAGACTAGTAATTCGCCATTCTCTTCTCCATTAGTGATTGTCCGGAAGAAGGACAATAACATCAGACTATGTGTTGATTATAGAAAATTAAATGCTAAGACTATAGTTGACAGCGAACCACATCCACTTATCGACGACTTACTGCCACGTCTATCCAACGCAACTATATTTAGTAAGATAGACTTAACTAAAGGTTATTGGCAGATACCACTGACCGAAAAGGCTAAGTACTACACCGCATTTTTCCACTCCACAAGGTCTATACCAGTGGAATGTGATGCCTTTTGGGCTTGTTAATGCGCCAGCTACCTTCATTCGCCTGATGCGACAAATTTTATCAGGTAGACCAGACGTTATTACATATATTGACGACATATGTTTGTTTAGTTCGTCGTTTGAGGAACATGTTTCGGGATTTAGATATGTTTTCGACACTCTAAGGAATTATCATCTAACTGCTAAACCTACAAAGGTGCAAATCGCGTGTAATGAGATAACCTTTTTGGGACATATCATTGGATCGGGATATATCCGAACGTTACCTAGTACAGTCTCCAAAATTCTAAACATAGCAGTTCCTCAGACGAAGAAACAGGTCAGGAGTTTGTTAGGACTTGTTCAATATTACAGTAGATTCATACCAAACTTGTCATCCATCACGGCTGTATTGTCTTCATTGTTAAAAAAAGACATGCCGGTGAAGGTGACATGGACTGGTACATGCAATGAAACTTTCAACAAAATTATAAATTTGTTCTCGCATGAACCAATTTTAAGACTTCCCGATGCTTCCAAAAGATTTTTCTTACGAACAGATGCTAAAAACTACGGCATTGGTGCATGCCTGCTCCAGAACCATGATGGCATTCTACATCCTACCTTATATATATCAAGAAAGCTAAAGCCTGCAGAAACAAAGTATTCAACAGTTGACAAGGAACTTTTATCTGTGATATGGGCAATAACTAAACTCGAAAAGTTCCTGCTTGGTGCTCCCTTCACCATACAGACGGACCAACGTGCTGTAGCATCCTTGCGTCGATCTAATCATAAAAGCCAGAAACTCGCCAGATATGCAATCATCCTACAGCCATTTGAATTCTCCATTGAACATATTCCTGGCACTGAAAACATTGTGGCGGATGCGTTGTCACGTAATCCTATTGACGACGAATAATCAACATTAACATTCCTAAAACATATCAACTATAAGGGAACTAACCTTGCCTTCAATTTAAACTTTATAAACACTATATGCATCACAGAATTGAACTAAAAGACAATCAAGGTATACATATTGACATTGAAACTTCGTCTAACGTCCATACACGATATATGAATATTCGTTGAACAATCATGGAACAATATCTGACGACAAGTCGAACTTATTATCCTATGTGCACTTAATTCTTGGATGCTGGGATAAATGACATTTCTTTCCAACGTAAACGTTTGAACATTTTTGCCTAAAAGAATTCATCAGGATCAAGACTACGGATGGATCATCATATCCTATACTAATTAATAAGTTAACTTAACTTCTTAATTGAATTTATTATCAATAAAATGAAATGTGAGAAAAAAATGAAATGAAAGAACAAAAAAAGAGAACGAAATATAAAAAGAAGAAATTATGAAAAGAGAAAATAAATCTCACACAAGTATTAGATTAATATTTTTTTTTAAATGTACCTATACATTATTTAGTTAGGTAAATTAGATAGTTATTATTCACTAACACTTAACACACACAATTAAGTTAAACTTATATTCGAATTTCTTTCTATTTCTTCTCACTTATTTTGTCTTTTCTTCTCTCATAACATCGCGTTACATTAGAATCTTAATAATTTATCTCTTAGTTTAATTAATTAATTTAATTTTAATTAGTCAAATTAATTCCTATATGACATACTAATACGACAGACCTTACTTTAATTTAATTCTATCATTCACTGTTAACATTGGACATTTTATTTAGTTGATATAATAATATGTATAATTGATATATAATATGATTAATGTTAGATGACTATGACAAATAGTTAGTTGACATGACCGCAACACGGTTCTACTCAGAACATCGTCGGCCATATGTCACAATTGTGTTAAATTTTTTTGAAAAATTGTTAAGTCGGATAGATCTTGAAAAAAAATCTATCGATTTTTTTTTTTCCCCGGTGTACAGGGAATTGTTACGGTATATGATATTAACGCCGTCTGCTAAAGGTTATCAGACGTGCAATTGTAAAGGTTAAGGCATTTAATATATTGCGATAGATGTTTCAATTGTTGAACGCTCCATACACGATCGATTATGACGTGTATAGCGTTGTTTGGGTCACAGTCGGTAACTAAGAAACGCTACCCTTTGTTACTTGACCGCCAAGCTGAATAGCTGCGTTTTTCTAACCTTCCAATTCAATGGCATGATATAGCCATATATATGTGTATTTTTTGATGGACCAGGGTCAGTCCTAGAACTCTATATGAGAGGGAAATTTATGGAGGTTAGTATTTAACTAGAATTCTCAGAAGGAGAAGAATAATCGTCAAATTCGTATGAATATATTCAGACTCGCAGTCTCACTGTCGGCAAGTAGCCATGTCTAGCTGCGCGTGCATATAGCTGTGATGTTCTGACGACAATACTGCATTATATCCTTAAACGGACATTGACACGTAAACCAGCAGTCTACGTTATTGATTAAATTATGCATGACTTATATGGACTTATGCTCTACTCTTATTTGAAATGATCATCCTGTGTGTACAACTGTGAATTAAATGTATGGACTCAATGAAATGACTTATCAAATCAATCGTATTCCAAGGTTCAAGTATTGTTCGGAATCTTCCACCCCCGCATTCGCTTAATCTTCCATCGAAGGCACGATGCACTCACTATCACTGAATAAAAAAACCTAACATATCAAAGAAGAAACAATGGCCAGAAATTTATAATTGTTTTATTCATATCACATGGAACATTGTTCAGAGCAAACCACTTGTAACAGTGGTGCCCGGTATGTGGGGACGAAAAACAACCAAAAAACCAAAAATTTTTTCATGACTTTCGAATGAAATATTTACGATCAAGTTTCGATCACATGACCATTACGAAGCTGACGTGACGCACGTGATCATGAATAGCAACATGACGTCACTGTTGCATTGTCGCAGTGAAGAAGACATCTTTTCAACGCCTCTCTAGTTCGCTTCAAATTGATCAAGATGCACAAGATTGACTACCGTTGCCTGCCCATCAGGAGCAGACAGTCAAAGGCACAGGCCTAGCTGTTGACGACCTCTAGCACTGATCTAAGCAACGGAAAAAGATAAGTCTAGGTGTTTAACTGTTGTTATTGCAAACAGTGCTAACTGAGTCCATGCCCTCTGCCTACATCGGCATGTTTTTACCTATGTTTAATGTACTTTTTGTTGTCTTAATGTGTTGTTAATTCGTGGGAGGTAGGGAGGATGAACCGAAATTAGATTCTGTGGCTCTCACGATGCCTGAATTGATTTCGGTCGTTTCTTAAGGCAGTTAAACGATTGCACTTTTGGAAGCCCCATTGAGGTTTGCCATTGGACTGTCTGTCCAAATCTGCTGTCGTTTGACGATTTGTGTTAGCTGTACCGTTCCGTAGATAACTGGTGTATTTTATTCGTACTCAGTTAACAATTTCATTCAGTTCTGTACCATGTTCGTTAACTATTTCGTCCAGTCTCCTCTTACTATCATTTATTTGATGATTGTTAAATGGTCGTCCGTTATGAGTCCTGTGATGTCATCATTTTTTGCAGTCATTTTTTTTTGTGTACTTTGAATATTAAGTTGACCTCGGGTCAGACCTTGACCCTTCATTTGGCTTGTAACACTTCCGCTTGTTTTATTTAGTTCATAAATTCATTTTTAATTGTGAAAATGTCTTGTTTGCGTCTTAACATTGTTTGTACCCTTTAGTTGCATCATTGTTTTGTTTGTCCTCATGATATATGTTAAATACTACATTAATAATATGATATTATATGCAATAATACACTTGTAATTTAATTTAATTAGTTTTTTCTGATATTTAAGGTTAATATGGGACATTGCATAATTATGCAGTGATAGTCCAAGAAAGTAGCACTACAATTTATAAGAGATGCCTAGGGCATAATAATATAATATATATATTGACCAAATAAAATAATCTTATAGTTTACCTTTGAGGTAATAGACCCATTGTATATTATTTAATATACTTTTCTGGTACTAAGAGAGTGACTTAGTACATTGAACAATATAATTACTAGGAATCATACCCAACATTATTGGATATTAAGATTAATTGTGTGAAGTAATTACATAATAGTTAACAGATATCATAACTATTTATGATATAGTATTATTTAGATACAATATTGTTACAAAATATTGTCTATTAGTTGAACTTAGACATTAGAGTTCAGTACTATTGTGATTATTTATATTGAATATTTCTAAGTTGAGTAAGTATAATAATTACTCTGAAGCTACTATTGACTATTTTAATCAGTAATTATCAATAATTACTTACAGATAAAAGTCAAAATGCTTACTATAGACCATTTCGTTAAAATTGGTCGGGAATATGGTTATAAATCTCAAGAACTTCGTCAGTTTGCTGAGGCAGAACTGGAAAAACATGAAAGAAAAGAAGCAGAGAAAAAAGCTGCATTAAAGAAAGAGGAAGATGAACAAAAGGCTGCATTAAAGAAAGAGGAAGAGGAACAAAAGGCTGCATTAAAGAAAGAGGAAGCAGAACGTGAGATGAAGCAAATTGACAAGGAAAATAGATTGAGAGAGATTGCTCAACGTGAAAGAGAAGAGCAAAGAGCAATCGCCAGACAGGAAGAAGAGAATAAATTGAAACGAGAGGAAATTATTTTACAACAAGAAATGGAATTGGCGCGTATTAAATTGGAGACAGCAAGATTACAAGCACAAAGTGCTGATGCAAACCAGAATAATAACGCACAAAATGGATCATCATCCAGCCAAACTAAACATTTCTACAACTTTAAATTACCCACTCTCAACTTGAACGTGGACGACCTTTCATCGTTCCTGTCACGTTTTGAACAGACTTGCAAAACTAACCATTTGCCTGAAGAGTCATGGGTACTCAAATTAAATGAATTCTTGGTTGGAGAACCACTGACGGCTTCTCAAAATGCTGACCCATCAATAGCAAATAACTACGGTGCTATTAAATCCTTGCTTTTACGAAGGTTTCACCTGGACGAGGAACACTGTAGGTTGAAATTTAAGGGAATTTTACCTGAATCTCCAAAAGATTTTGCAGGATTCATTGCGAACATACGCAATATATTTAATAGATGGGTTGAACTGGCAGAAGTCAACAAATCATACGACAAATTAGTTGATTTACTACTACGGGATAAGGTATTATCTTCGGTTAGCCAGCCATTTTTTGCATACTTGCAGGAGCGTAAACCAGGTACTATGGACGAGGTAGAAAAAATTTCTTTAAACTACTGTTCGGCACATCCGAATGCAACCATTTCTAACTCCTTATTAAGAGAACCTCTACCTGTGGCGTCTAATATGGCCTACAATCATAATAACAAACAAAGACATCACAGTGTAGACAGAAGCAGGTTCCAAAGAAATCACAATGTTAACTTTCAGAAGGGACATAATAATGATTTCAACAATAAAAATGAGTTCAACAGAGGTAGATCACGAGATAGAAATTATTCACCTCAAACAAACTACCACAATGGTCAACATAACACTAATTATAATCGATCACATACTCCCAATAATAATAGTAACTTGGAATGGTAATAATCATGGCTCGAGACATCGAGATAATAGTTACTATAGAGGACGACGAGATAATTCTAACAATTATACTCGGAATCGATCTCATTCTCGGGGATCATCTCATTACAACCATAATACAGGGGCGGCAGTTACAAATAATACTACCCCTATAGCTCAGGTCCCACTTGACAATAATACAACACAGTCTTCTGCTGCATGTTTTGCTATTAATTATAATGTGGCAAATAGTTGCCAACAATGCAATCTTATTTTTCAGAAGGCGAAAGAAACAATGCTTAACTGCGGACATATTACACCAGAGGTAGGTCTTGCAGTCAACGATGGAACAGGCCTACTAATTTTTAACAGGGGATTAGTTAATGGATCCGTCGTCTCAGTGCTGAGGGATTCAGGATCCACAACGATTGGTGTACGACAGTCGCTGGTACATCCTAGCTGTGCAACGGGGGAATATGTCCGTTGCATGACTTTTGGGGGAACTATTGAGTTTTACCCCACAGCTATTATTCATGTTAACACACCTTTTTTCACAGGGAACGTAAAAGTATGTATGCTAAAAAAAGCCTATAGCTGATCTGATGGTTGGTCGTATACACGGCAGTAAAGATTGCACTCCTAAAGAAATTAATGATTGGGAGAAAAAAAATTTGCATTCTTTTAGCAACGCTAACGCTGTTGTTGATATGGCTACACTTCGTGCCAACAACATAAATACATGTGGCACAGCAGTTTCCAACTTCACTCTCAGTACTATCCTGGAAATTGATGAAGATGATAGATCTATTGGACAACATACTAAGGATATAACTGATCCTAATAAAACTGTTGACGTTGTCAACATTGACAAAAACATTATGAGGAAGAATAATAGGTTAAATAATAATGCTGGACTTAAAAGGAAACATAAAGTTAACACAAATAATTATGATGAAAAATTTTTTACTTTGCCCAGTAAGGACAGGTCTACGACATGTAGGAAACTTAATACCTTTGGTGATGATAGGTATCATCCTCAGTCCAGTCAGGATGATACGACATCCAACAGAAAGACAATGTCGGTGTTGAAAGGGAAGGTTAATTCTTTGACAAAGAATACATATCATCATTGTCCACTATTTCGTGACAATGATACTACATATATTGGGAAAAGTGCGTATTCTCGCACAGTGTTAGTGCGAAATCTGCCGCAGGATACTACCTGGCAGGCACTTAGACATTTTTTGATTATACAGCAAACGTTAAGTTTGTTCGTCTTCTGCCATCATGCAATGGGCAGAATAGACAGGCGATGGTTACATTTCGTAACAATCGAGACGCTCGTTGGGTAATCAAGCGTGATAATGGTGTTTATTTTCATCACCGTTATCTAAAGTTACAATTAGTACATGATTCTGCGCCACGCAGATAATGGTGTACGCTCACCCTTTTGTCTTATTTCTTGATGACTCAGCTCTAGTCAGTCATCATTTCTTTTCCTTATTGGTCATTTATTCTTATACGTCTTAGATATCAAGGGACACAAAAAGATATTTCATATTAACATGCTCAAGCAATTTCATACACATCCTGAACACTTACAGTCAATTTTTCATGAACTAGATGACAACACAGTATCTACTTGTTATTATTCTAACTTATCTGTCATCCAGGAAGAAGAATCTTCTTTTCCTGAGGTACAGTTACCGTTACCGGTACCAGTAGTTCAACCTACTGAATCTTGGCGGGATGTAACCATCTCTTCAACGGTTACACCGCAACAGCGTCTACAGATTGCTAATCTATTACAATCTTATCCAGATGTATTGACCGACGTCCCGGTCGCACATCGGCTATCAGTCATGACATTACTCTCAATGATGATACACCTATTCGTGTACATCCCTATTCTGTTCCTTTACATTTCCTTGCTAAAACTACTAAGGAACTTGAACAGATGTTGTCTCTGGGAATCATTGAGACTAGTAATTCGCCATTCTCTTCTCCATTAGTGATTGTCCGGAAGAAGGACAATAACATCAGACTATGTGTTGATTATAGAAAATTAAATGCTAAGACTATAGTTGACAGCGAACCACATCCACTTATCGACGACTTACTGCCACGTCTATCCAACGCAACTATATTTAGTAAGATAGACTTAACTAAAGGTTATTGGCAGATACCACTGACCGAAAAGGCTAAGTACTACACCGCATTTTCCACTCCACAAGGTCTATACCAGTGGAATGTGATGCCTTTTGGGCTTGTTAATGCGCCAGCTACCTTCATTCGCCTGATGCGACAAATTTTATCAGGTAGACCAGACGTTATTACATATATTGACGACATATGTTTGTTTAGTTCGTCGTTTGAGGAACATGTTTCGGGACTTAGATATGTTTTCGACACTCTAAGGAATTATCATCTAACTGCTAAACCTACAAAGGTGCAAATCGCGTGTAATGAGATAACCTTTTTGGGACATATCATTGGATCGGGATATATCCGAACGTTACCTAGTACAGTCTCCAAAATTCTAAACATAGCAGTTCCTCAGACGAAGAAACAGGTCAGGAGTTTGTTAGGACTTGTTCAATATTACAGTAGATTCATACCAAACTTGTCATCCATCACGGCTGTATTGTCTTCATTGTTAAAAAAAGACATGCCGGTGAAGGTGACATGGACTGGTACATGCAATGAAACTTTCAACAAAATTATAAATTTGTTCTCGCATGAACCAATTTTAAGACTTCCCGATGCTTCCAAAAGATTTTTCTTACGAACAGATGCTAGTAACTACGGCATTGGTGCATGCCTGCTCCAGAACCGTGATGGCATTCTACATCCTACCTTATATATATCAAGAAAGCTAAAGCCTGCAGAAACAAAGTATTCAACAGTTGACAAGGAACTTTTATCTGTGATATGGGCAATAACTAAACTCGAAAAGTTCCTGCTTGGTGCTCCCTTCACCATACAGACGGACCAACGTGCTGTAGCATCCTTGCGTCGATCTAATCATAAAAGCCAGAAACTCGCCAGATATGCAATCATCCTACAGCCATTTGAATTCTCCATTGAACATATTCCTGGCACTGAAAACATTGTGGCTGATGCGTTATCACGTAATCCTATTGACGACGAATAATCAACATTAACATTCCTAAAACATATCAACTATAAAGGAACTAACCTTGCCTTCAATTTAAACTTTATAAACACTATATGCATCACAGAATTGAACTAAAAGACAATCAAGGTATACATATTGTCATTAAAACTTCGTCTAACGTCCATACACGATATATGAATATTCGTTGAACAATCATGGAACAATATCTGACGACAAGTCGAACTTATTATCCTATGTGCACTTAATTCTTGGATGCTGGGATAAATGACATTTCTTTCCAACGTAAACGTTTGAACATTTTTGCCTAAAAGAATTCATCAGGATCAAGACTACGGATGGATCATCATATCCTATACTAATTAATTAGTTAACTTAACTTCTTAATTGAATTATTATCAATAAAATGAAATGTGAGAAAAAAATGAAATGAAGGAACAAAAAAAGAGAACGAAATATAAAAAGAAGAAATTATGAAAAGAGAAAATAAATCTCACACAAGTATTAGATTAATATTTTTTTTTAAATGTACCTATACATTATTTAGTTAGGTAAATTAGATAGTTATTATTCACTAACACTTAACACACACAATTAAGTTAAACTTATATTCGAATTTCTTTCTATTTCTTCTCACTTATTTTGTCTTTTCTTCTCTCATAACATCGCGTTACATTAGAATCTTAATAATTTATCTCTTAATTTAATTAATTAATTTAATTTTAATTAGTCAAATTAATTCCTATATGACATACTAATACGACAGACCTTACTTTAATTTAATTCTATCATTCACTATTAACATTGGACATTTATTTAGTTGATATAATAATATGTATAATTGATATATAATATGATTAATGTTAGATGACTATGACAAATAGTTAGTTGACATGACCGCAACACGGTTCTACTCAGAACATCGTCGGCCATATGTCACAATTGTGTTAAATTTTTTTTGAAAAATTGTTAAGTCGGATAGATCTTGAAAAAAAAATCTATCGATTTTTTTTTTTCCCCGGTGTACAGGGAATTGTTACGGTATATGATATTAACGCCGTCTGCTAAAGGTTAGCGGACGTGCAATTGTAAAGGTTAAGGCATTTAATATATTGCGATAGATGTTTCAATTGTTGAACGCTCCATACACGATCGATTATGACGTGTATAGCGTTGTTTGGGTCACAGTCGGTAACTAAGAAACGCTACCCTTTGTTACTTGACCGCCAAGCTGAATAGCTGCGTTTTTCTAACCTTCCAATTCAATGGCATGATATAGCCATATATATGTGTATTTTTGATGGACCAGGGTCAGTCCTAGAACTCTATATGAGAGGGAAATTTATGGAGGTTAGTATTTAACTAGAATTCTCAGAAGGAGAAGAATAATCGTCAAATTCGTATGAATATATTCAGACTCGCAGTCTCACTGTCGGCAGGTAGCCATGTCTAGCTGCGCGTGCATATAGCTGTGATGTTCTGACGACAATACTGCATTATATCCTTAAACGGACATTGACACGTAAACCAGCAGTCTACGTTATTGATTAAATTATGCATGACTTATATGGACTTATGCTCTACTCTTATTTGAAATGATCATCCAGAACATAGGAAGCATATTAATGTTTTTGTGAAAAAGGCATACTTTGCTTACTATAAAGTAAAACTAGGTGACCAGGACAAGTCTTGGGCTCCTCATATTGTTTGCAAAACATGTGTTGAACACCTGCGACAGTGGACTTATGGGAAAATAAAATGTTTAAAATTTGGAATTCCAATGGTTTGGAGAGAGCCCAATAACCACTATGATGACTGTTATTTCTGTGTTGTGAATATTAAGGGAATTAATGGAAAAAATCACAAAAAGTGGAAATATCCAGATTTAGATTCTGCTAGGCGACCTGTTCCACACGGAGATGACATACCAATTCCAACTTTCAGTCAGATTTCGGATTCCCTGCTATTTTTTTTAAATAGAAGTTGAGACAGCAGTGGCATGTGGAACGACAAGTGACAGTGATAGTGATTTCGAAAATGATTTTTCAAATGCTCAACGCTTCGACCAGCTTGAACTAAATGATCTAATCCGAGATCTATATCTCTCCAAGGAATCTTCAGAACTTTTGGCTTCAAGATTGAAAGAAAAAAACTTACTGACTGCTGAAACAAAGGTTACATTTTATCGCAGCAGAGAGCACGGTTTTATTCCATTCTTTTGTAAAGAAAACAACCTTGTGTTTTGTACTAATGTAGGAGGTCTTGTTAACAAAATGGGTGTAAGTTATACACCAGATGTGTGGCGACTTTTCATTGACAGCTCTAAAAGAAGTTTGAAGGGTGTTCTCTTAAACAATGGTAACAAATATGGCTCAATTCCAATTGCTCATTCTACTACAATGAAGGAGGAGTATGCTACAATAAGCACAGTTCTGGAAAAATTGAAGTATTAAGAACATAACTGGATGGTTTGTGTAGATCTTAAAATGATGAACTTCTTGCTTGGCCAGCAAATGGGATTCACCAAATATCCATGCTTTATATGTTTGTGGGATAGCAGGGCAAAAGATATGCACTGGACAAAGAAACAGTGGCCGTTGAGGGATGAATTTAAAGTTGGAGAAAAAAAATATTGTCAATAAGCCTCTCATTGATCGAAAAAGAGTTCTACTGCCACCATTACATATAAAGCTTGGCTTGATGAAGCAATTTGTTAAGGCACTGAACAAAGATGGTACCTGTTTTAATTACTTATGCAGAAAGTTTTCAGAATTGAGCATAGGCAAACTTAAAGCTGGAATTTTTGATGGACCTCAAATTAGAAAGTTAATAAACGATCCAAATTTTATTGATTCCATGAACAAATCAGAGTCCACAGCCTGGTCATCATTTGTTTTAGTTGTGCAAAACTTTCTGGGTAACTTTAAAGCAGACAATTATTCTGAATTAGTTGGAAACATGCTGTCGAGTTTTTGTGAACTTGGATGCAACATGAGCATAAAATTGCACTACCTCCATAACCATTTACATTTATTTCCGGAGAATCTTGGTGACTTTAGTGAGGAGCAAGGTGAAAGATTTCACCAAGATATAAAAACAACGGAAGAGAGATACCAGGGACTTTGGGATGCCCACATGATGGCAGATTACTGTTGGACCCTTAAGCGTGACTGTCCGGGCATATCACATTCCAGGAAGTCCTCGAAAAGATCCTTCTTGCGTGTTGACTAAACAAGTGCTAGTGATAAAGTTTTATTACATTTTTGGTAATATATGCACAGTAATTACATATAATAAGAATGCACACTAAAGTCAAAATGCCACTGATAGCACCTAACTCTAGGATTGTACATAACAATTGCCCTACTAATATGGTCATTCTTAGTTATCTCAAAAACTAGAGCTGATTAAAAAAAATCTGATTACATTTTTGGAATCAGCAACCCAAAATTACCCAAGAACAGCTATAAAATTTAAGGCACCAAAATGTGTGTATACCAGTGTTATCGGATGGACTAAAGTCACCTTGGATAGTTAATGTAGAAGAATAACTCCGCGATCTGTGTTCACTGTAAACAGTAGTAAATGTTTCTAGTCTTTTAAGTTAAAACCTCTGGTTGCTAAAAAGAACTGTTACCAGTTATAACTGATGATGATAGATCTTATCGACTGACTCTGGTGTGAGTGTCGATTTTGAAACAGTGTAACGTACTGGATAAATCCGAGAATACAACTGTCAAACATTAGATGATACTGTTATCTTTGGTTACGCCACACTGGGCTGATAAAAATGGAATGAATATCTGGGTAGATTTGAGTCCAGTTTACTTTACTTTAAAATGTTAATTTTTGCCTCTTTGGCCGGCCCTGTTCACAGCTGAACTTGGGGGACACTTGAGCCAAGTGAAAGACAGCATTAATCACTCAGTAGATGAAGAAAAGGACCACAATAGCCCAAAAAGTAGAAATAAAGTAGAAAACCGCTGGTAGCCGTTTGATCACGTCTAATCTGCTAGAAATAGATCAACATTTATGAAAAACATGCTACTTTTCTATGTCTCTACCTATACACACGGAACGAGACGATCTCACATCCTCTTCTTCAGTCCTGGTTAACGCTAAAAGGTGCCCGGTGTCGCGCGTCGCTTATCAGCACATGTTTGATTAAGGCATGCAGCCTTTCCCCGCCCGCTTCGGTCAGCGATCAGCGAACAATGTCTATTATGATTTAATTCTCCCTACGCGTACTTAACAAATATCGCCTGTTGTTAATAGCTATTAGATTTTCGGCGTCTGGTCTAACTAACATTCACTGACTACAATTACACAAAATGGAATAGACGGGAATCGTATCAGTCACTATAGTCGCACTTTAGAACATGTCAGTCACTAAGCCGTATCTTCTTGTGGTATAGAGCGGGTGGTTAAATTATCATTAAAACTGAACTATCTGGAACAAAATAGCTACGCGTTGTTTATTTCACTAGGTTTTAACGCTAAAATCACAGTGAATTATAATGGTAACGTATCACATTAACACGCTTAAGCACA
The DNA here is from genome assembly GCA_024509875.1 of Oreohelix idahoensis. NCBI lineage: Eukaryota > Metazoa > Mollusca > Gastropoda > Stylommatophora > Oreohelicidae > Oreohelix > Oreohelix idahoensis. The sequence goes on along the minus strand of JAMPIV010006502.1, from coordinate 453,171 downwards.
AATTTATATTACCAGAAAAAAACGGAATAAGATCCCCACGAAACTATTAACACAACTGCCACAGTGGTTCTGGAATAACGTGCTTAGATTATCCGAAATTTCTGAGCGATGACTGATAAAGATTTGAGAGAGACGCAGTTTATATAGGATCATGTTGTAATGATCTCTAGATGATGTGAATTCTCACACTCTGCTTCCCAGCCGAGAAATCTGAAACTACGTTTCTCCGATCAAGGGTTTAACGGTCGCTTCTGTCGGGCGCTGCTAACGACAACAAAGCTTAGTCCGTGTAGCGGGCTTTTCCATGAGATTTCTGTTCGCTTCTGAGATCAAAGAATTTATCTCCCCTTGGGTGTATAAACATCAAAGGATTAGCTCCTTTATTGAGAGAATCTTCAAAAGGCCATTAACCGTTCCCACGTGTTTCCCACGTGCGATTTGTTCGTCATCGTAATACTGACAGCTCAGCTCGCGTGAGAAATTTGTGTAAACTAACGTGGTTCGCTCCCTGCTAGGAATGACAGGTTGCGAAGGTTGGTAAACAAGCTCGTTTGTTTACAACTCTGTGGTGGGTTTAGATGTTAAGAAGAATGGTGTGCATATAGTTGTACTTGAGTGAGATCAACTGTGAAGGTCTCTGAGGTAAACAATGGACAGCTGTGTTACAGAGTATCTTTCTTGTTACCACCCTACGATCTCACTCTAAGTTATATTTTTATTGACTAGCGTGACTGAAATCTACATAAAGAGTGTTGTTAAAGAATCTCAATACAAAAACATATACAAACATATACTAAATACTATGAGAAACTCAACTAACTCCAGCTGGTAAATTTTATATTTAAAATTTCTTTTGTTAAACTTTATTGGTCCTGAGCCTAAAGTTGTTTTGGTCAGGACTACAGTTCAAATGAAAATCAATTTAGATGGATAGATATATTTACAAATATATATAAAGATATTTACATACAACAGACAATACGTCCATAGTACATTGTTACAAATTTTCAAGTTGATGTTAATTACTTTATTTACTACTGGTACTAGAATGCAGGTTGGGGATTATCATCATCCCAATGTTCTTTTGTTTCACTAGGATTGTTTATGTTAGTCTTTTGGAGGATCGTTTTTGTTTATACGGGAGATTTTTCTTTATTCGTGATAAGTTGTCCCAGGCCAGATATTGCACTTATCTGGATCCTGGAATCACAGCAGTTGTAGTTGGTTTGGCCAAACACTTCAGTCTCCTCTGGTCTTGAACTTCTTTAATACCAGCAGGTACCAGCGACTCTTAAAAATCGTGCTGAATTTCTCTATCATCGAGTACTAGCACCAGACAAGTGCCAGCAGGAACCCCTGTCAATGCAAGTTATGGTTCGGTCTTAATATCAAACTAATTCCTCCTAATTTACATGTAAACATACATTCAATACAAAAGAACATGGTCAGCTCTCTCTGACAACTCTGCTTCTCCACTTTAGTTTGATGGAACAAATGGTACCAGTTTTCTTTTCTCTTCCCTAATAAATGCTACGCCTCTGTCATTTCTGCAGTAATCTTTTCCATGCAATAAGATAGGTGTAATGAACCTGGAGAGCACTGGTTTCTGCCTTATGCGCCGTGTTTGGTGCTTAAAGAATTTATTATTATTATTATTATTAATGATCCTGTATGACCATCATATATATAGTCCTGTAGTTTTCAACATTCTTAGATAGTCCCTTATATGATGGATCAACATCTAGGCCATGCCTAAGTCTGCCATGGAACCATTTAATTACAATCTTTTACATGGCCTTTTCTTTTTTTACACAACCCTTTTTTAATTAAAAAGTCAATAAAATCAATCTTACCACATATCAATGAAATATAAACAAGTAACGATGAATTAGGCAATAGAATATGGCACACTTTCATCACTGCCTCTGCTCAGACTGCTTTCTGTTGTTAGTTATTTTAAAACAAAGCACAAGTCTGCTCATCGCTGCTTGTTCCTCAGAATATTTTGAAAAAATGGCAGCGAGCAGCTTACTATTTCGTTAAAGTAAAAGGCTTTGGCCAATGAGACCAAGCATCTCTTTTTTTTAATGAAACTTTTTTTAAAAAAAATATCTCAAACCACTATTCGTTACTACTACCAACTAGATTTGTATATTTAGGTTAGCCAATAATTTTTAGGCTTCCTTCAAATTGCATCCAATCCACTTCATCGTACTATCTTAGCCTTTCTTTCACCTAATTCCCCCCCCCCCCCAAAAAAATGCTATCCAATCTAAGCAGACATGACTTGACCTGACAGTATCTCCGAATCTCTATGTATTATTACCAATATTTGATTATTTAATGGACTATTTAGATAATTAACAACATATTCTTGGTCAACAAGTCTTCAGGTACACGAATATATGATTTTTATGGGGCTAAGTGGCTTGGTTCAAAATTCTATCTTTTTTTCTATGTTAGTTGTTTATTTTAAGACTACCTCCTGTTCAATTCTTTTTCCATGTACTTTCAAGCTAATTACGAGTCTCTCGTAATACACGAGAATTACGTCATTCGCAATAAGAGCTAAGCGTGTTTTCCTGACCGTAGTGTCCACATTTTCTAACGTTTACATCGTATTTTTGAAAACCGCCTAAGGCAAGGCTAGCAAGTTGGTTTTATTTTTAGAAACAATGTGAGACGTGATTTGCGTTGGTTATCTATCCGTCCCCCTCCCTTCCACAATGTATTATAGGCAAATACTTCATTGAACTTGGAAAGTGGTACGTTTGTCTCAAGGAAGAATTTGAAAAATAGGGTACCCTTTTTGGTTCGGCCAAAGCGTTATCAAATAATACGCTGAAGGCGTAGGCGACGACCATAATTCTCGCCGAAAATTTGTAGTACTATTCTTTCTTTGACTTTATGAATTATTCTGTTATATTCTAATTTAGATATTGTATTTAGAAGTTCACCACATATCTCTCCACTTAGAACTGACTATCATATGTCAGTTCCTACTTCTAAATACACATAGATAAATTTACTACCTATGCCTGGTGACTACCCTGATGTTCGTCGTACGGATGTCTGCTTAAAAAATCTGCACCTACATTGGTTTTGCCTGCAATATATTCTATGGAAAACTGGTATGGCTGTAGGAGCAACGACCAACGTAATAATCTAGCATTTTCATGCCTTGCTTGTGACAGACACACGAGTGGTTTATGATCTGTCTGGATCTTAAATGATTTACCATAGAGATAAATCTGGAACTTTTTTATAGCCCATATGACAGCCAAACATTCTTTTTCACTTGTTGAATATTTTTGTTCTGCTGAGTTCAACTTACGGCTAGCATAAGCTACTGGGGTTAATTCCCCGTCAAGTGAAGTTGACCTTTGTAATAGAGCTGCACCCAAACCTATATTACTAGCATCCGTTCTCACAATGAATTCTTGACTCAAGTCAGGTAATTTCAAAATAGGCCTGCTTGTGAGCTTTTCCTTCAACTCTTGGTAGGCTAATTCACACTGCGCTGACCAAGTAATTCTATCAGGATTTCCTTTGCGCGTTAAATCAGTCAATGGAGCACATATGTAGTTAAAGTTTTTAATATACTTTTGGTAGAAGCCACATAATGAGACAAAAGATCGAACATCTTTCTTTGTCTGTGGTCTTGGTGCTCTTTTCAACTTCTCCAGGTTCTTGGGGTCAGGGGTCATGTTTCCATGATGTACTGTGTGTCCCAAGAATTCTAGCTCTTTACATCCAACACAGCATTTCGTCGGTCTAGCTGTCAAATTTGTCTCTCTAAGTCGATTAAACAACATATCCAGAGAGTTAATGTGTTCCTCAAATGTTTCAGTCGCTATGACAATATCATCCATGAAGTTGGTGATGCATGGATTATTCAGGGGATCCAGTAATTTTCTCATCATCCTCGAAAACACACTCGGTGCATTTTTCAGCCCGAATGGCAACATGTTAAATTCATAATGTCCTTCCGAGGTGCCAAAGGCTAAATAAGGTCTAACCTCCGGCTTTACTGGAATCTGATAGTAGCCTTTGCTCAGATCCACTTTAGAGAAATATTTAGCTTTATTCAGCCTGGCAAACAGCTGATTTGTATAAGGTAATGGATCCACCTGACCTTCTGTGGCAGCATTTAGTTTCCTGTAATCTGTACACAGTCTGTGTTCTCCAGAGGGTTTTCTTAACAGAACCACACTGGAGCTGTAGGGAGATTCACTGCGCGAGATAATTCCTTCTCTCAACAGATAATCTATCTCCTCCTTTAAAGCTTTTTCCTTAGCGAACGGAATCGAATAGGCTCTCATACAGATTGGTGTTGGGTCTATGAGTTTCATATCATACTCTAATAAATTTGTATGCCCCGGTCGGTCCGTTAACACATCTGTATGATCATTCAGAACCTGTTGAACCCTCTCCCTCTGATTTTTCATTAAGTGTGTACTGAGTTTTACCTGTGCAGCGGTCTCACAGGGATGTAAAGGATATTCATGAGAGGTGAGGGGTTCCTTTTTCATTTCCATTGCAACAGACAAGGTCAATAGGTGTGTCTCCTCCTGGTTTTCTCTGTCCAGATATATTTTCAGAAGATTCACATGATAGATTTTCTTTTTCCCCTTCTTATCTATCTTATAATTTGTTCTAGACACCTTCTCTAGAACGGTATATGGACCTTGCCACCCTATTTGCAATTTATTATGGCTGCCGGGCAGTAGAAGGAGCACCTTCTCTCCCACAGCTAATTCTCTGTCCTTCGCTTTCTTATTGTAATAGGCAGCATGCTTTTTCCTGGCTTGTCTCAAATTTTCATTGGCAAGTTTCCAGCCAGTTTTAAGACGAGTGGTCAGCTCGTTCACATATTGATATGATGAGGTAATATTTTCTTCTGCCTTTTCATCGGTCCATGTCCTTAACAAGGCTTCCAATGGACCCTTTATTGGCCTTCCAAATAACAAGGTTGCCGGGGCCATACCGGTTGAACTATGGGGTACCTCCCGATAGGCAAACAGGGCGGCGGGAAGGTATTGGTCCCATGTATCTGGTTTTTCAAGTGCCAACTTTCTCAGGATCGACATGAGTGTCCCGTTAAACCTTTCCACTTGACCATTTCCTTGGGGATGGTACGGGCTACAATGAAAGTGTTTGGCTTGAAAGATCCTGAATACTTCTTTCGTTAGTTTCCCCTTGAACTGAGAGCCATTATCAGTCAAGATTTGGTTGGGAAAGCCTAACCTGGTGAAGATTGTGAGTAATGCCTCTTCCACATGTTTCGAATCGATTGATGACAGGGCTACCGCCTCTCCCCACATAGAACAGGTGTCCACCAGAGTCAGAATGTAACTGTTCCTCCTCTTGGTCCAAGTGAGAGGTCCCACGATGTCCACTGCAACTCTTTCAAAGGGTGTTCCCACTATGGGCATTTCCCCTAAAGTTGCTGGAGCAGTCCAATGTTTTGGAGCTACCCGTTGGCATTCTGGACAGGATTTTACATATCTCTTTATGTCTTCAGTTATCCCTAGCCAGAAATAATGACAAGCTATACGCTGTCCGGTTGCGCTGATCCCCATATGACCACTGAAAGGAATCGCATGCCCTAGTTCCAACACTTTTGTCCTATATGAAATGGGAAGGACCAGCTGTCCGTGACCATTGGATCTAGTTCCAGCCTTCCTATAAATCAATTTGTTCTTCATATAGAAGTCTCCCTTGCCTGGAGGTGTATGACATTTGGGCAATTTCTTAAAACAAGGCTTGAGGGTCTTATCCTCCGCCTGTGCCTTCCTCATCTCATCTGGATGGGTATTTATGGGATTATCCTCCTCCTTTTTAGACTGTGATCTGGTCTGCACTGATGCCATGATCACAGGTCTCTTGGGATTCCCCAAGAAGACATATCTACACCCCAATATCAGAGGGTAGATTGGTTCATTTATCACTGCTGCTTTGATGATTCCTTCCACATATCGCGTTTTCACATTTATCCTGGCGATGGGAAGTGTCATGGTCGCTACGTCCTTGGTTGCAGTTTGAATCTCCACTGTTTCTGTGGTGTATTGATCTGCCTGCACCAGGTGAGAACTCACAACTGAATCATAATCTAATCCAGTATCATACAAACACCTTATGGTGACTCCATTGCATGTTACATCTTCACACACTGGGGGGTGGTAAGGTTCCTGTTGTTCAGTAGGGTCGACCTGTACTCCCTTTCTCCCCATTTTCATTGCAGCGAAATAAGGAGTTTTCCTTCTACAATTTTCGGTGTTATGGTTTTCCATCTGACAATTTTTACACCACCTCTTTCCTTGGTTAAAAGATTTTCTTTCATCATATTTCCTTTCATTGAATTGTGGGGTTTTATTTTTATAGTCATTGCGTGGCCTATCAAACTGGTGCTTACCTTTGTTCTATTCTCTATGGTCAAACTTATTAAAGTTTTGTGGTGCTTTAAAATTGTCTACCTGTTTCTTTTTATTACCAACTACCTCTGCTTGGGCTGCCTGATACCTCTCAGCGATATTGAGTAACTCACCCAGCCTTTCTGCACCTTGTTCCATGAGAAACTTTCTCTGGTCTGGAGCCATGGACTCTCTTAGCTGCTCAATAAGTATCATTTCCTTAAGATCTTGGGTTTTCCCCATTGCAGTCCATTTCTCCAAGTAGGTCTCTAACCGTGCAGAGAACTGGTGATAGGTCTCACCCGACAGTAGTTTGGCATTCCTAAATTTTGTTTCTATAAAATTCTCCGTTCTTTTCGTATCTTAACAAAAGAGCCTGCTTTAACATGTCATAATTGTCTTGGTCATCTCTGCTCATCTTGGCAAAAACTTCATAAGCCGTTCCCCTAAGACCCTGGGATAACTTGAGGCTCCACCTCTCTCTCTCTCTCTCTCTCTCTCTCTAACCCATATGTAGTAGCTAAAAGTTCAAATCTACTTAAATAGCCTTCTATGTCATCATCTTTCTCAACAAAATGGTCTACATGAAAACCCATAACTGAGGTTGAGGCTCCCTGACTAGCAGTGGCATCTGAGGCAAAGGGGCTGGCACCATTTTCAGGAGCATGGCCTTGAAATTCCAACTCCCTTAGTCGTAACTCGTGCTCCCTCTGCAACCTCTTCTCCTCCTTTTCTGCTTCCCTCTCTGCAGCCTGTCTTCTTTCTTTTCTTTCTGTAGCTAGTCTCTTTTCCTCTGCTTCCCTTTCAGCAGCCTGTCTCTTTTCTTCTCTTTCTACAGCTAATCTCTTTTCCTCTGCTTCCCTTTCAGCAGCCTGTCCCTTTTCTTCTCTTTCTACAGCTAATCTCTTTTCTTCTCTTTCTGTAGCTTGTCTCTTCTCTTCTCTTTCTGCAGCTAATCTCTTTTCTTCGGCCTCCAACTTCTTCTCTTCATACTAGAGCCTTTTAATCTCTGCTTCCCTATCTGCCTCTAATGCCCTAGCCTCCTTGTCAGCATCAATCTGCAGCCTCTTAAGTTCTTTGTCAGCCTCTAACCTTCTTTCTGCTTCTAACTTCCTGTCTTCCCTATCTCGTTCAATAAATTTGTCACATTCTGAAGTTACATACTGGACCAGCTCTGGTCCATCCATGCCAATCTCTTTAGCAGTCTGTACAGCGGCAGATCTGAACTTGGCTAAATCAGCCATTCTAACTCAAGCAGATCTAATCAGGTTCTAAGACAATCTTAAACTGAACTAAATTAAATACCACTATAATTAACTAATTACCACTGGCTGTGACAACCTATCACTGTAAATCTCCTCTTAATTATTTTTATCTTCTTAGGGGGTGTTTCTAACCTCTACTAACACTAGTAATACAATCTTGAATTTATATACTACTGCTAATTTTTATTCCTGGAGTTAGTTAATATATGCTGTATGAGATTCCTATTTCAAACATTCATCTATATATGCCAAATTCAAATCTCGGACTTAGAGACCCCAATATATGTGGTGGGTTTAGATGTTAAGAAGAATGGTGTGCATATAGTTGTACTTGAGTGAGATCAACTGTGAAGGTCTCTGAGGTAAACAATGGACAGCTGTGTTACAGAGTACCTTTCTTGTTACCACCCTACGATCTCACTCTAAGTTATATTTTTATTGACTAGCGTGACTGAAATCTACATAAAGAGTCTAGGGTATTGTAAGAGTGTTGTTAAAGAATCTCAATACAAAAACATATACAAACATATACTAAATACTATGAGAAACTCAACTAACTCCAGCTGGTAAATTTTATATTTGAAATTTCTTTTGTTAAACTTTATTGGTCCTGAGCCTAAAGTTGTTTTGGTCAGGACTACAGTTCAAATGAAAATCAATTTAGATGGATAGATATATTTACAAATATATATAAAGATATTTACATACAACAGACAATATGTCCATAGTACATTGTTACAAATTTTCAAGTTGATGTTAATTACTCTATTTACTACTGGTACTAGAATGCAGGTTGGGGATTATCATCATCCCAATGTTCTTTTGTTTCACTAGGATTGTTTATGTTAGTCTTTTGGAGGATAGTTTTTGTCTATACAGGAGATTTTTCTTTATTCGTGATAAGTTGTCCCAGGCCAGATATTGCACTTATCTGGATCCTGGAATCACAGCAGTTGTAGTTGGTTTGGCCAAACACTTCAGTCTCCTCTGGTCTTGAACTTCTTTAATACCAGCAGGTACCAGAGACTCTTAGAAATCGTGCTGAATTTCTCTATCATCGAGTACTAGCACCAGACAAGTGCCAGCAGGAACCCCTGTCAATGCAAGTTATGGTTCGGTCTTAATATCAAACTAATTCCTCCTAATTTACATGTAAACATACATTCAATACAAAAGAACATGGTCAGCTCTCTCTGACAACTCTGCTTCTCCACTTTAGTTTGATGGAACAAATGGTACCAGTTTTCTTTTCTCTTCCCTAATGGATGCTATGCCTCTGTCATTCCTGCAGTAATCTTTTCCATGCAATAAGATAGGTGTAATGTTCCTGTATCACCATCATATATATAGTCCTGTAGTTTTCAACATTCTTAGATAGTCCCTTATATGATGGATCAACATCTAGGCCATGCCTAAGTCTGCCATGGAACCATTTAATTACAATCTTTTACATGGCCTTTTCTTTTTTCACACAACCCTTTTTTAATTAAAAAGTCAATAAAATTAATCTTACCACATATCAAGGAAATATAAACAAGTAACGATGAATTAGGCAATAGAATATGGCACACTTTCATCACTGCCTCTGTTCAGACTGCTTTCTGTTGTTAGTTATTTTAAAACAAAGCACAAGTCTGCTCATCGCTGCTTGTTCCTCAGAATATTTTGAAAAAATAATACACGAGAATTACGTCATTCGCAATAAGAGCTAAGCGTGTTTCCTGACCGTAGTGTCCACATTTTCTAACGTTTACATCGTATTTTTGAAAACCGCCTAAGGCAAGGCTAGCAGGTTGGTTTTATTTTTAGAAACAATGTGAGACGTGATTTGCGTTGGTTATTTATCCGTCCCCCTCCCTTCCACAATGTATTTTAGGCAAATACTTCAATGAACTTGGAAAGTGGTACGTTTGTCTCAAGGACGAATTTGAAAAATAGGGTACCCTTTTTGGTTCGGCCAAAGCGTTATCAAATAATACGCTGAAGGCGTAGGCGACGACCATAATTCTCGCCGAAAATTTGTAGTACTATTCTATCTTTGACTTTATGCATTATACTGTTATATTCTAATTTAGATATTGTATTTAGAAGTTCACCACAAACTCAAGAAAAAGAGGAGTGGCTAAAAGTATGAGTAATGCAGTCTGTCAAATGTTTGACTTTGCGAACGAATCCTAGAACTACGGCTTGGTCACGGAAGGCTGTAGCATATAGTAGGCTTTATTTCCATTGTATGTCACACATGGTTCGATCCCCAGTTGAGGTGGGATATTTTAGACCGCAAACGGCTCCAGGGTCGACCCAACCTCATGAATTAGGTACCAGAACAACTCTGAGAAGTTTAAGGCGGCCGGCGTAATGCTGACTACATCACCCCAGTGTGCCGATGGTCAAGAAAATACGGGCCTAACACCGTATTCCCAATATGCCTCAATGGGCGTGTAACGGGATCGTTTACCTCTTTCCCTTTTCTCATTTGAATGTAAAGTAAATATAAAGCTATTCAATTTAAATGTAAAGAAAGTTTCCTCTCGAGGGATTAAGTTTAATTCTCATCGAGGGTAAAGTCTGAGGTAGATGGGATGGTGGAATAGGAGAAAGGGACCCATAACTATGTGTCAGAAAACGCAATACTCAGGAGAGCGTTTTGTTTCTATTCTTTGACCATAGTTGTTGGTGATACCAGTTGAGGGTACTATCTCTGAAACAAGAAGGGAAAAGTGGCATGAGCTTTAAGACAAAGGACCAACTTTGTAGACACTCCCTGACACTTCTGGGAACATGCTGCGCCCTACAACCTTGACCAGCAACGAGCGTGATCAGTCTACCAAGAACCAACCCATCAGAGGGAGCAGAACCGTCCCTGACAGCTAAGTAACCCCTAAAAGCTGCCAAGTGACCTCCTTTAAAAACTAACCTTCCATTACAACAGTGATGATAAACATTTTTTTATAAAAAATTATTCATTTCTTTAAAACCTTGTTAAAACCTAAATAACTATTAAATCTGTTATTTGTAAATATACAAATTTAACGTCGATTTAATCATTTTGGATGTACTGCATGTTTGTCTCAGTCAATTTACTAAATACACTCTAAACAGAGCTATACCATAATAAGAAGAATTCCACTGAGGAAATCAGGGTGGGGGCTTGAACGAGCTGAAATTAATAATTGCTTAATTCTTCATAAAAGGCGGCGGACCGATATAAGTTAACAATTGCCATGCCAATACAGCATTGTTCTTTACTTCGAAAATAAGACAGATAGAAGGATCATTATCCTTCTATCTACAACTCTGTCAAGAGCTATCTTGTGCGAAAATAGACACATTTGAAGGCCCATATTAGATACTCTTGAGTTTTGGCCACTGTTGGACCACTACTGCAAAGCAGGGGAGGCAAATCTGTGACAATATTACACGGAGAAATCACTAAGGCAGATGCTCGCTTATACTATTTGTTATGTAACTCTTCGAAGCAACATTAAGCTATGAAAGAGAACTTGTTATTGATTTCTGCAATATTTTATATACGCCTTTCTAAACGAAGTGAACACTCCACTGAGCAGAACATAAGAACCGAGGAAGAATCAGATAAATACATTGAATAATTTAAAGCGATGGCAGGAAATATAGGGCTAAGATAGATACATTTTGATGTTTAGGTTTGCATTATTTTCTTAACAAACGCGGTTTTGGAATTCCCGGGTTAGAGTAATAGAAGGAGTTCAAAAATCACAAGGAAAGAAGAACTGGTGACATACATGATAGTAATAAAGAAAAGGAAAAAAACATTGAATGGATAGCACAGGAAAGCAGGAAATGGCATGCTTTTGTTGATGACCTAAGTGAGATATTGACTGATAAGTAGCCCAATAGAAAGACAGATATGCAGATTATACACACACACACACACACACACACACACACACACACACACACACACACACACACACACACACACACACACACACACACACACACACACACACACACACACACACACACACACACACACACACACACACACACACACACACACACACACACACACACACACACACACACACACACACACACACACACACACACACACATATATATATATGTGTGTGTGTGTATGTGGGTGTGGGTGTGTCTATCAGGACACAATAACAGCGTTTTCGCTAATCCTTCTATTCTTAACATTGTGTCAGTGAACTCTTCTATTCTTAACATTTTGCTTGTGAACCTTTCTATCTTTACCATTTTGTCTGTGAACCCTTCTATCTTTACCATTTTGTCTGTGAACCATTATATTCTTAAAATGTTGTGTTATATAAGCCTTCTATTCTTAATATTTTATATTTCAAGGCTTATAGTCTTAACATTTTGTCTGTGAACCCTTCTATTCTGAACATTTTGTCTGTGAACCCTTCTATTCTGAACATTTTGTCTGTGAAACCTTCTATTCTGAACATTTTGTATGTGGACCCTTCTATTCCGAACATTTTGTCTGTGAACCCTTTTATTCGGAACATTTTGTCTGTGAACCCTTCAATTCGTAATATTCATCAGTGAACCTTCTATTTTTTACATTCGCCTGTGAGCTTTCCTATTCTTAACATTCAAGTTTTAACGCTTCTATTGTTAATTTTCGCATGTGACGATACAGCTGTGCTGCCTCTATGGAACTTCATGTTTATTTCAATCAATACCTTTTAGCTACCAAAGGAGCATAGGCCTTCAGCAAACACTTGCCAAGTCCTCCTGTCACGTGCCAACAACTCTTTCCACGTTTTCCACGTCAGTGTCCTTTCTGTCTCCAGCTCTGTTCTCCACGTGTTTTTGGTCTACCTCTGCCTCTCTTTCCCTGGAGATTCCAGACCTAGGACTCACTTGTAATGCTATCAATAGGTTTCCTCAATGCATGCCCTATCCATTGCCAGCGTCTTCTTCTTATCTGTTGTTCCAATGGCACTTGTCTGGTTCTTGTCATCAATTCCACATTTATGACTTTGTCATACCATTTCAATCCTTCTATTCTATGCAAGCACCCATTTATGAATGTCTGTAACTGTCTTGTTGTTGTTTTTCTTGTTCTCCATGTTTCAGAGCCATACAATAGGACTGACTTGACATGTGAGTTGAAGATTCTTATTTTTGTGTTGGACGTGATTTCTCTTGTTCTCCATTTGTTTTCCAATGCAATGAAAGCTCCTCTTGCTTTTTGTATTCTTATTTTGATATCATTGTCTGTCTCTCCAACTTTGTCTATATTGCTACCAAGATATGTGTACGATTCTACATCTTGTATTGGTGTTTCTTCAAGTTCAACCTTGTTATCATTTCTTACATTTATTCTCATTATAGTTATCTTTTCCATTTGTATTTTCAGACCCAATTGTTGTGACCTCTCATCGAGTATTTTCATTTTGTCTTGCATCTAATTATAGTTATGGGACAGAAGAGCGAAGTCATCTGCAAAATCCAGATCATCAAGCTGTTTAGTCAGATTACACCAAATTCCATTTCTATTGTGTGATGTCGATGTTTTAATAACCCAATCTATTACTAGTACGAAAAGAAATTGAGACAAGAGGCATCTCTGTTAGCATATAGTAATTCTTATCCAAAACCGTTCTGTTGGGATTGTCCTTCAGAAAACCTGATTGTCATTATGTTTTTATTAAGTGTCAAGGGAACTACCTTTTCGTAGTCCACAAATCCAATGTATAGCGTAAATTCCTTTCCAGACTTTGTTCAGTTATTATTCTCAATGTGGCTATCTGGTCTGTACAGGATCTGTTTTGTCGAAAACCTGCTTGTTCAACATTCAGTTGCTTGTCTATGGACTCTTTAAATCTCTCAAGGAGGATTCTGTTTAATACTTTTTCTGGCATTGATAGTAACATTATTCCTCTATAATTTGAGCACTCTTGTAAATTTCCCTTTTTAGGCAACTTGACCAGATAATCTACCTTCATTCTACTGGTATTTCTTCTCTCTCCCAGACTTTGCCGAGTATTTTGTATGATATCTCTGTAGAGGTATCAATATCAGTTTTGATTGCCTCTGCTGGAATGCCTTCTGGACCATCTGCTTTTCGTTATTTCTTCTCTACTTGGTCGTTCACAGTTGATTTGTAGTTCCTCTTCTGCTGGCTGGATGTCTGGGGGATTTGTTGGAGCTGGTCTATGGAGAAGTTTCTCAAAATGTTCTGTCCAAATTTCCATTTGTTCTTGTATTTTAGTAAGCAATTTTCCATTCATATATTTGATGAGGCAATTTTCTTGCTTATATTTCCCTGTTAGCTTCTTTGTGCTGTTGTACAAGTCCCTCATATTTCCTTTGGCTGCAGCTTCCTCTGCTTCCCTTGCCAACTCTTCGATATGCTTCCTCTTGTCTCTTTTAATGTTTCGTCTTACTTCTTTGTTTGCCTCTATGAACACTTCACGAACCTTGACTTTGGAGCTTCTGGTGTTGCTTCTGCTTAAATCTACTTTCTTGTTTTTTCCTGTCTTCTATCTTGTTTATGGTTTCTGTTATTATCCATGCTTTGTGCTGATATTGTCTTTTCCCCAGTGCCTCATCACATGTCTCGTTCCATACATTATTTACTTGTTGCCAGTGGGTGTTCCGTATCTACTACATCATCCAGCTGTTGGAGTACTTGGTATTTTTTGGATACTATGATTGAACATTTTTCTCTTATTTCCTGAGTTTTTAGATATCCCACATTATACTGTTTTCTATAGCTATTTAGCATAGTGGTTAGTGCACTGGCTTCCTAGCTCAGTGGTCTATGGTTCGATCCCCAGATGATGTGGGATTTTTTTAGGCCGCAAACGGTTCCTGGGTCGACCCAGCCCCAATTGGGTACCAGAACAACTTCTGGGAAGGTTAAGGCGGCCGGCGTGATGCTGACCTCATCACCCCTAGTGGGCCGATGGTCAAGAAAATATGGGCCTAACACCATATTGCCAATACGCCTCAATGGGCGTGTAACGGGATCCATTTTTTTTTTACCTATAGCTATGTACGGTTGTAAATTTCTTGAGTTTTAATTTGGTTTTGGCTAACAGAAGATGGTGACCTGATACTACATCTGTTCCTCTATATACATTTACGTCATGTAATGATGATCTAAACTTCTTATTTATGCATATGTGATCAATCTGATTCTCTGTTCCGTGGTCTGATGATATCCATGTTGCTTTGTATATTCTTTTATGTGGAAATATGCTTCCTCCTATAACCAGTTGATGTGAAGCATAGACGTTTGTTAATACTTTCCCATTTTCGTTCATCGTATCTAATCCATGTTTTCCCATGATTTCTTCAAAGCCGGTGTTGTATGTTCCTTTTTTTTGCATTGAGGTCCCCCATCAACATTGTAATGTCCTTTATTCTATTTTTATCTAAGACATTTTGTAGTCTGGTGTAACATTCTTCTTTCACAGATTCTTCTTTATCATTGGTTGGTGCATAATGCTGGATGAAGGTCATAATATTTACTTTCTTTTTGGCTGTTTTAAACATTGCTGTTATAATTCGGGGTCCCATTGCTTCCCATTCTATAAGTGAGTGCTATCTGTGTTTCCCTAGACAGCATTAGAGCCACCCGTTCACTGTGGTGGGCAATTTTCTCTTCATGTCCCGAGGACAACATCATTTCTCCTGTGATCATTTTCTCTTCTCTATGCCCTTCCACCGTGTCTCGCAGAGACCCAGGATATCCTGTAATTTCACATTTCTGCTGCTACTTGTGCAGTTTTCCCGTGTTCACGTAGAGCGTGAACATTCCAGTTGCCAATTCTGGAGATTTTCCTAGATGAAAAAAGGTTAGTCGTCAACCCAGATTCCTGTCGGCTTTCTCTGCGTTGCTTCAAGCGCCTCCTTTCCAGAGGACCTACTCCTGTCTTGAGCGGGTGTAGATTTATATTCTATATTTTACTTATTTATATTCTATAGTCGCTTTTGACGACATGCCTGGTAGGGTACAATGTGACTATTCTTTGCTCCCCTTTCGAGCCCCGGTAACACACGGGTGTTCATGTTTATTTATTGATTGTTTATGATTCACTTAGTCATGACTGGTTCGTCTGTGTGTTAAAATGTAGAAGGCTTAACTTTCATTGACAGAGATTTGTAGCAACGAATGATTTAAATTTTCTGGCATGGTTTTTGTTTTCTATTGGGCTATTCTGTTCTTCTATTCTGAGATACACCTGCTTTCTAATATCGTGTCCAGGAAGGTAATTAAACGAATATGTTTTTTCATCTTCTCCTTCTTCATATTCTAATCATTTTTCTTCTTCTCCTCTTTCTTCTCTGCATCCTTCTTCTTATTTTCTCATCCTCCTCATTATTTTACTTCTTCATTTTTTCTTCTCTTCTTCTTCTTCTTCCTCCTTCTCTTTCTTCTTCTGCTTCTTCTTCTCCTTCCTTTTCATACACTTTCAGGCCTCAACTTGAAAATGATTAGAAAAAGCAGTATTCAGATTGTGGTTGTTGGCATCTCCATAAAGTGTGTCCAGGAATGTTACTGGTAAAGGCCATGTGCACTTTCTCTGTTCATCATATGTTGGGCGCCTTTAGAGCTATCATTTTATCGGTGCCACAGTGACATATCGGTGGCACAGTTACACACATCAGTACTTCTTATCTTTAGCTTTTTGAATAGATGGTATCTCAATATGTTGTGGCATGTGCGGAGTCTGAAGATTTACCACTTGTTCACTTCTGCTGAGCTGGCAATATGCATCATTTTTCTGATGACCTGTATGCCCTGCTTCCCACTTGTTCCTATATCTGCTCCAGATAAAACTCTTGGCATCTTCATAAGTTATGCTTGTATCAGTCTAAGGTAGCTGTTGAAGGCTGGGTCCACCAGATGTTGATAACCCGGGGTTGTGGAGAACCGTTGAAAGCTTGTTGCTGATAAATTGTTCAATTCGTTTCATGTATCGTATCTTAGCGTTTTATATTAAACATTGACCAATGTCTTTGAATAGATGCGTTTGCTTCATTTTTTGTTAATCCCTTGAATCGTTCAAGCATCTCATAACATATTACTGATCATGGGTTTTCTCAGCTGGTGCAAGTAATCTAGGGTTTGTATTTACTATTAATATAAAGTTCAAATCTGATAATTAAAAGTCCACGAGAAAAACCTCACAAAGCGTAGAGCTGACCACTTGATAACTTCTAATACGCGACACAATGATTCAAGACATATTTCAACTCCATTCCATGATACATCAAAATTTAGTTCCGTGACGTGCGACATTTGTTCATTTAGTACATCAAATATCCTCTGTCTTCTCAGTCATAAATTATATTAATTCAAGGCAGTATATGCCACAAACTGGTGCTATCAGTCACATTTCTTGTCTGCTAATCTGTCAAAAACGATGCTTCCAGAGCATCTACGAATACACTGATAAATGGCTGCTCACCTTATAAAACACGCTCACCGTAAGTGCAAAGAGTACAAATCCATAAGTGGCAAGGCCACACTTTGAGTTGAACATATTCCAAACATCTCGGTGGTGTTAAACCACACATTAACAAGTGGCTATGTCACACATAAGAATGGACACATCCTAAACGCCCAAAGGTGAATCGTAGACTGAAATCTTTTTCTCAGCCTCTACCATGCCAAGCAACATTCGCACGTCATCATTCTTGCAAATTTCGCGTCATTTTATGAGTGCAGTCGGGAATGCTACCTGGTTGTGATAAACAAGCGCAAAGCCTTATCGCTATATCTTTTCCTACATCTTTCTTATTTTATTTTCTCCCACATTTGTGCCTTTTCAAGCCCACATTTGCTATTTCATCGTTTTTGATTACTTGCTTCATATACTAAGAGAACCACATTTGTTCTTTCATCGGTGGTAAAATAAATTGTTTTGATTGAGTCCCCATACCTGGCATCATCTTTTGAAGTCCACATTGCCTCGTGATAAATCAATCTGGTGAAACTCATCTGGTTTCATCAAAATCAGACATCTGGGCATGGTACAATTTCCGTGAACTATTGTTAACTTTGAAGCGAGCGCTTAGTCTCTTTATTGCTTGGCCGCTGTCCATACGAGCGACCGGCCACCACATTAGGACAATGGCGCGGGGAGACGCCCAGCTTGGCCAGGTGAAGAAATCTTATCATGCTGTTTAAACCGACCGCCACGTAATACAATAGGCGGCACCACAAAGGGACATGTTAGCGTGCTGGCGACAATGGACCGAGGTAACAAAGGCCGCCGCCAACACGCGGAGCGATAGCCAAAAAGAGAGTGATGTGTCAGTTGGAAGGCGGGGGACACTTTTGCATTGGCCAGCCAATTATCCCAACACCTGTTTGTCAGGCAAGCCCGGCAACGAATGTTGGTCGCGAATTGCCCCACCCACTTTTGGACTGACAGGGGACAAGACAGATCCTGGGAATGAGTGACCAGAGGGTCTCTTAGCTATTGGTTGTATGAGCGGAGTTGTACGTCACCGGTCCAAGGGACTAACATTTGACTTTTAGAGATATAATATACGGCGCAGCTCGCTAGAGAGATGAGTCCAGTTTTTCAACATTTGGCTGTACAGAAAAATCCCTAACGCATAGCCTGCAATTAATTCAGTGTGGATAAATATTTCATATCTGTGTGTATTGTGTTCCTAAAGGATTTTGCGAAGGGAAAAGAAGGTTAGTAGATCTTATACAGATTAGTAATACTTTTTTATTATTCTTTATTCATCTCAACCTCACAGCTAAATGTGCGAAAGATAGTTTTTCAATTAATTCTTCTCATAAATGATTAATAAAATCAGAAGATTTCCTCTAAGATGATAGTGTGACGGGTTTTGCGGTTCCTTCATCTTATATTATTTATTGAATATTAAAGTCATTCTCTTGACGTGGTTAATGTTTGTTATTGATGGTTAGCTCTGACCGTAAGAACATCCCTTCGACATTCTGATTTGCATATTGTACATTAGTTGATTTCTCCTGTGGGAGAGTTATCGTGCTGATAAAAACGTAAACATTAACAGCTGTGGAACCAAACCCGAAACGTAAGTAAGATATCAAGCCTTCTGTTCTGAGTCCACATGTACTGACGTTCATATAAACGATATCCGACATTCACAAACTTCATGTACAGTTCAGCATAACAATAAATTCCAAGTAATACAAGTAAGTATCCGTCCGTGTCAAAAACAATATGTCAGATGAACATCATGGCTATGTACATGCGCTGCTGTAGTCAACAGCCAGAAATGAGCGCATGAGTTCTTGACAGCTACTAATTGAATCATAATATGATTCTCCTTCCATCATTTAATTTACTTAATAATCTCATACTTTAGATTAATATCCGAACTGACCCTGAGTTCTATATTGAATTCATATATCGGCCATATACTAAGCCTCTCCTTGGAAGACATACAAGACACGACTTCTCTGCTTGACGGATAGCGTAACAAGGGTAATGTAACCAAGTCACCCAGCGTGACCTTCCCAACGCGAATACGTCATAATCTTAGCATATATTTCGCGTTCAGTATACCGTAAAATATCGACATATTCTATTAATGTTATTGACCCCAAATGTTGCGCACTACTAAACCCCAGCAGACGCCGTCATTTAAAATAACACCGTAACAGATTTCCTGTCCGACGGGGAAAAAAAAATCTATTAGATAGATTTTTTTTTCTTGAACAATATTAATCAAATTATCAAAAATTTAACAAAACCCGAGGTATGGCCTACGATGTTCTATCTAGAACAGTGTCGCGGTCATGTCAGTAATATCTTATAATAAAATCAACGTCATATCATACATATAACTTATATTAAATAAAGAAATGTCACTGTCATTAATTAATTAACTAATTAATTTGATGTATGTATTGACTAACTACTAATGTGAGGTGTTATTAAAATTATTCTAACTAATTAAAATTAAAATAATTAATTATAATATGTAAGTATGGTACTAACTAATATCTAATTAAAGAAAATGAGAAATAGTATCAGAGAGAAAAAGAAATAAAAATTGAGAAGTACGGACAATTAAAACTAAATATTAAAGTATACATTAAATTAGTAATGCGTGTGAAAATGAAGTATAAGGATAGATACCTAATTAAATTAAAGTAATCCGAAAGAAAAAAAAAACAGAAAAAATTCATACATTTTAACTATACATATGAAATATCATAATCTAATATCTATCACCTTAATAATTAAACTATTTAAAAGGTTTAATTGGTGTGATATTCTTTTGTTTCATCTTTTCTTAGTATATTTTATTTTTTTATTTCATCACACTTCAACATTATTTTATTATATATTAATTTAATAACTAGCAAATTTAACAATATCGGACATGAAGATCCAATCGTTGTTACATCCTATTGACTTGTGTGAAAGTTCTTTAAGAAACAAAGTTCATCTTATCCAATTCTGATATGATGATCCAATCGTCGTTAGTTCCTTTATTGAAATTGTGAACGTAATTTGAATAAGTCATCACCGTATTTGTCCAGTCTATATCAGAGATTGTTCCTTTTTACTACTTTGCAATCGAAATGAGTGATACGCAAAGTCCAAGTGAAGTCCAAATTTTCAACCGATCTGTAAAACTTGATATTTTGATCACAATAGTTTATTTCGAAATTTCCTCATTTAAGTAAGAAGTCCAACTGAAGTGTTGTATATTCTGACGTAGCATCAATACCGTTCATTGCAAATGTAATGTTTGATTAGTCAGCAAATTTTCTTGAAATAGTAATATTCATTCAGAATCCGTAGGATGTCTTGACAAAGTATCGGCCATTACGTTCTCAGTTCCTGGTATCGATTCTTCTTCGAATATTTAGTCTCCGGAGGTTTCAGCTTGCGTGAGATATACAATACAGGATGAAGGATATCATCATGATATTGGAGTAGACAAGCCCCGAGTCCGTAATTACTCGCATCTGTACGTAGAACAAACTTTTTAGAGGCATCTGGTAATCTTAAAACAGGTGGGCATGAGAAAATGTTCAAGACACAGCGAAAAGTTTTGTCACATTCGTCTGTCCAATTTATCCTTAACGGCATGTTCTTCTTTAATAAAGATGACAAGACAGCCGTGATGGATGACAAATAAATCTATGCTGTATAGGGCTGAGCATAGTTGAGACATTTAAACAACTTACTGTCTCTTGTAGGCATGGTTAAAAAAAATAAGACAGAAAACGTGTACAAATTTAAAAATTTTAAGAATCAAAATGTTTTTCGAGAAGAAGAAAAAATCAATAAATCAATCTATATTAGGATAGATGATTAAGAAAGAACAAGAAATGATGACTGACAAGTGCTAAGTCATCAAAGATGTGACGAATAGGGTTAAAGTACCCTGTTATCTGCGTGACGCAGAATCAGGTACTAATTGTAAGTGTAGATGATGGTGACGAAAATAGACACCGTTATCATGCTCAATAACCCAACGAGCGTCACGATTGTTACGAAATGTAACCAAAGCCTGACTATTCTGACCATCAACAGATGGTAGAAGACGAACAAACTTAACGTTTGCTGTAAAATTAAAGAAATTTCCAAGTGCCTGCCAGGTAGTATCCTGCGGCAGATTTCGCACTAACACTGTGCGAGAATACGCACTTTTCCCAATATAAGTAGTATCATTGTCACGAAACTGTGAACAATGATGATATGTATCTCTAGTCATATCACTAGAATTACATCTCTCCTTAACCATAAGAGTTGTATTTTTATTGGATGATGTATCATCCTGACTGAAGTTAGGATGATACCTATCAGTACACAAGGTAGGAGGTTTCATGCATGTCGTACTTGAAAGCTTGTTAGGCGGAAGTAATACCTTGCTGACAGATTTATGTGTCTTAATTTTATTATGTAGGTTCATATTAACCCTAACATTATTATTTTCATTAGGAAAATCCTTTCCCTTTTTCTCAACTTCAAAAGGTTTCTTAGGATCAGTTTCAATCTGACCCTTCCGCCAAGATTTATTCCCAGAATTGGCAGTATTCTGTTGTCGAGGGAAGGTGTACTTGCCTCGAAATGATTTCCTAATCTTCGCTGGGTGTGTTGATACCTTAGTATCACCCATAATATTGACGGCATGTCGTGTAATAGGTTTATTATGTGTGTTGTTGAGCAGTATCTTTTTGCTCAACACGATGTCTAGCAGACCATAGACTCTATTTCTTAATTTTGTACCATCTAAATCTAGAAGTGTAATTTCCTGTTTCTGCCTCTTATTTATTTTCTCCAAGTTCGTAGTTTTATTCATTTCCTTACCAAGCAAGGAATCAACTGTATTCAGTGCAGTTGCAAGTTCATAGATTTGCTGTTGTGTTTCCTTTTTCAATTCAGCATATCTATCTTTCTCCTTCAGGAGTAACGCTTCTAATGTCGTCACCCTGTTATCAATGAGATAATCATCAGTCATTGTGGAAACAGAAACACTAATACCCGATTCTGTATTCCCTTCTTCGTTTTCTGATTGCACTTCATCTATTAATTCCCTACAAGTCTCATTACATCCATGGGAATTAACCATAAGTGTCTTATTATCTTCACGCAATAATGCCAAGTCCTGCGTGACAGATTTTCCGTTACCTATCTGGTCATTCAGTATCAGTTTCACTGAAGTTACATCGTCATCACACTTTTGTTCCTGTCTAAGACAAAAGTCATAAATTTTATCATTATATGAATGACATACATCCACAATATTATTGTCATCAAATGATATACTCCTATTTTCCCTTTTTTCACTCTCTAATTTCAACGTAACATACTTCGAAAGCAAAGAGTCATAATCTGACCTTAGTTTTTCACATCTTGCTTTCACTTCATTAATTAATTTCTTACATGTTTCATTATCTCTATGAGAATCAATCAGAAATTTATCAAAGGCAATTAATTTTTCATCAGCAACACTCTTTGATTGATCAAATAATTTTCTTAATGAACTAATTTCAGACCTTAGTTCACTATTTTCCTCATTGAGTTTATCTAGTTTCATTTTATTATCAGTTAATTCTACCTGATATCTTTTCACTTCTGTCATATCACCTTGTGTGTGAGTTTCTCGCTTTAAGGCTGCGGCATTGTCTTGCAAAATTTTCAATTTAAGTTTCTCAACCTCAGACTCCAACGCTTTATTGTTTTCCATTGTGGATTCTAACGAGGTCTTAGAATTTGCAAGCTCCACTTCCAGTATCCTCAATCTCGAATTATCAGTATTGGTCTGACATTTTAGTAAATTCGCCTCATTTCGCAAGTCATTTATAGTCCTTTCTTGACTGGCAATAATCTCCAATTCTTTCTTCTGCTTAAGAGAAACTTCATCCAATTTCTTATTATCCTCCATTAGCACGGTTACTTTATTTTTCAATACAGCATTATCAAAATCCATTGCTGTCAACTTCTTCTCATATTCTCCTTTTTGCTGTCTCAGCTCATTAGTAAGGGTAATCTCCCTACCCTTATGTTTTGTTATGGTTTTCTTTAATTCATCCAACTCCATGCTTCTACTGTCTTGAGTAGTCATTTTACTTTCGTTATAAAAAATAGTGGATAGTAATTTATAAAGTCTCACTGCTTTCTCTTGTGAAGGGGCATATCTACACCTACCCCAAGCAAACTCTTTAAGATCCTCGCTCATTTGAATTATACTGTTGTCCCCTATTGTAACTGTTATCTCGATGTCTCGAGCTATGATTATTACCATTCCAATTGCTGTTATTATTGTGGTTATTTGGTCTATTATAATTCGTGTTATTTTGACTGTTGTTGTAGCTTGACTGAGGTGAATAATTCCTATTCCTTGATCTACCTCTGTTCAAATCATTTTTATTGTTGAAATTATTATTATTATGTCCTTTGTGAAAATTAACATTGTAATTTCCCTTGAACCTACTTCTGTCTACGCTATGAGGTCTTGGTTTGTTATTGTTATAGTATGCCATATTGGAAGCCACAGGTAGAGGTTCCCTTGTCAAAGAGTTAGAAATGTTCGCATTCGGATGCGCATTGCAATAGTTCAATGAAATTTTTTCTAACTCTTCAATGGTATCTGGCTTTCGCTCTTGCAAATATGCGAAGAATGGTGGGCTGACAGAGGATAATACCTTATCCCGTAGCAACAAATCAACTAATTTGTCATATGATTTGTTGACATCTGCCAGTTCAAGCCATCTATTAAATGTATTGCGAATGTTCGCAATAAACCCTGCAAAGTCTTTAGGAGAGTCAGGTAAGATATTTTTAAATTTTAACCTACAATTTTCTTCGTCCAGATGAAATCTTCGTAAAAGTAAGGTTTTAATAGCGTCGTAATTATTAGCTATCGCTGGGTCAGCATTCAGAGATGCCGTCAATGGTTCCCCATCTAAAAATTCATTTAACTTAAGTACCCATGTATCCTTAGGCAAGTGATTTGATTTGCATGTCTGTTCAAATCTTGATAAAAATGATGATAAATCATCAAAATTTAATTTAAAGTGGGGTAATTTAAAGTTGTAAAAATGTTTGTTTTGGTTGGATGAAGACCCATTTTGTGCGTTATCATTCTGGGTTGCAGCAGCACTTTGTGCCTGAAATCTTGCTGTTTCATTCTGAAGACGGGCCATTTCCAATTCATCTCTCCTTTTTTTTTCTTCTTCTTGTCGACGTTCCTCCCTTTCCTGTCTAGCAATTTCTCTTTGTCTATTTTCTTTTTCTATTTCTTTCATCTCCTGTCGTGCTCTCCTGTCTTCTTCTTCTTGTCGACGTTCTTCCTCTTCCTTTTTTAAAATTGCTATCCGTTCTGCTTCTTTTGCTTCATATTTAGCAAGTTCAGCTTCTGCAAACTGACGAAGTTCCTGTGATTTGTAACCATAATCTTTTCCAATTTTAACAAAATGGTCCAACCCAAGCATCTTGAAGTTAATAGTGTAAGAAATTACAGATCTATAATAGTCAACAATAGAATCTATGTACTTATTTGTAACAGCTCAAGTATGAATACTCAGTATACCAAACTGTAATATCCTCTTAATAATAGTTGTAAGTTCAACAACTATTAAATAAAGTTTTGATTTTATGCCTTACTCATCATGTATAAAGTGCTTTGCTAGTTTCTGGAACCACCACTGCAAATTGTTGCAATGTTCTTGATTCATCATCAAAGTTCCCAAAAATTAATTAAATTAATTAAATATATTATTAAAATCAATTCATAGAAATATTATTATTACATAACATTAATGAAGACAAAACAAATGATTAACCAAGGCTTTACAGTACAGTAGCACAATACAAAAGTGACATTTTCACAAAAATAAGTGATATTATAAAACCAAGTCTACTAACCGGAAATATAGAAGGGTGAAGGTTAACTGAAGTAAAAGAACATATTTGGCACTACGAATAATGACGTCACAGGACTCATTTGACGATCATACAATACATTTAAATAAAATTAAAGATAGCCAGATTAGAATAAACAGGATAGATTACGAACATATGACTGTAACTGAATAAAAATCAAACTGAATACGGTAAAATACAACGGTTATTTCACAGAACTAGACACCTAACATACAAGGTGAATTAATGCAGGTCCGAACGAAACAATCACCGGTAATGTCTTCGACGCGTTCTTCGCGAAATGCGATTAATTCACGACCCTAAGGAACGATCGGAATTGAGCTTGACGTTCGAAAAGCCATAAGTTCAATTCCGATTCCCAACCTACCTCCCACTACATGTAAAAAGACAGAAACAATATTTAACATGGCTAAAAAAAAAAGAACATGGCGTGGTTGGACAAAAAGGACGAAATATTGTAACGTTTAAAATCAGTTACTTATCTTTTTTTTTTGGGCAGTAATTCAGTACATTATCTGCTTCGCCAACAGACTCGTAAGCTTGTTTGAAATAATGAAGACGTTAGCAATTCGTTTCCTTTGCTGTCTGAGAGCTGCAAATATTTTTTTTGAAGGGCATTGATTGTTGCTGGCTTTTGCAAACGTTCATACTGTTGTCAAGGGCATGACGTCACCGGTGTTTTGCATAATAATGTCCATTTCGGCTCGAAAGGAAAAATGTTTTATTTTTGAGGTTCGCTCTTTTGAAAAGTTTCAAGACCACTATTGGCCACCAGTTGTGACGGGTGTTGCGGTTCCTTCATCTTATATTATTTATTGAATATTAAAGTCATTCTCTTGACGTGGTTAATGTTTGTTATTGATGGTTAGCTCTGACCGTAAGAACATCCCTTCGACATTCTGATTTGCATATTGTACATTAGTTGATTTCTCCTGTGGGAGAGTTATCGTGCTGAGAAAAACGTAAACATTAACAGCTGTGGAACCAAACCCGAAACGTAAGTAAGATATCAAGCCTTCTGTTCTGAGTCCACATGTATTGACGTTCATATAAACGATATCCGACATTCACAAACTTCATGTACAGTTCAGCATAACAATAAATTCCAAGTAATACAAGTAAGTATCCGTCCGTGTCAAAAACAATATGTCAGATGAACATCATGGCTATGTACATGCGCTGCTGTAGTCAACAGCCAGAAATGAGCGCATGAGTTCTTGACAGCTACAAATTGAATCATAATATGATTCTCCTTCCATCATTTAATTTACTTAATAATCTCATACTTTAGATTAATATCCGAACTGACCCTGAGTTCTATATTGAATTCATATAACGGCCATATACTAAGCCTCTCCTTGGAAGACATACAAGACACGGCTTCTCTGCTTGACGGATAGCGTAACAAGGGTAATGTAACCAAGTCACCCAGCGTGACCTTCCCAACGTGAATACGTTATAATCTTAGCATATATTTCGCGTTCAGTATACCGTAAAATATCGACATATTCTATTAATGTTATTGACCCCAAACGTTGCGCACTACTAAACCCCAGCAGACGCCGTCATTTAAAATAACACCGTAACAGATAGGCTGATAGGAAGTAATTAATAGTTCTTACTTCACCTTCATCTAGCTTGTTGAATCATCATCATAGTCTTCCATACGCACACACTCTCATGCACAATATATTTAATATTATTAGAATCGAACTCATAGATATCAATAGTGAGAAGTAGAATAAATGAAAGTCAACCAGTATATATTAAGTGTGAAAACTTACGAAGACTTTTGTGTGTCTTTAGTCCATCAGAAGTCTGAGTCTTCACGCTACGTGTCTGACGTCTAACCAGAAATAAGTTATAAAAACGGACATTTGGCTAGCAGAATTCGCCATAGGACATTCTTCGTTCCTCACTTGAAAAGGAATATTTCTCGCCCACACTCAAGAAGGTGAACGCAGCATTTTTCGTTACGTGCGCACAAGTTCAATACATATTTCGAATCACTCGAAAGCTTACTACAGGTGTTAAGCTAAAGCTCACAGTTGATTACTCATATCAAGTTCAGCTCCATCGGAAACGTACTATCTGAAGTCAAGCTAAAGAGCTCAAAAGTTGAATCTCATATTTATACCAAGTGCAACACACTCTTAAGCGCATTCTATGAAGCAGACTCTAGAGTATATTTTATGAAACACGATTACATACGCAAGATAATGAGTCTACATATCACTAACATTTTGTGAAGATATCCAGTCTGGCCAGCACCCTTCGGAGAATATATATATATATATATATATATATATATATATATATATATATATATATATATATATATATATCGTCAACGTTCTCAGTACGACACAAGTTTTCATCAGAACTTCCTTGACTTAGAGATACCCCACTCGACATAACACATAACAACTTGGGACATTCTATGCATGCATGCGCATCATCCTATCCGGGAGAACCATTTAGAGACACATGGACTGTGTAGATTACTCACCATTTTGGTAACTCGTATCATATCACATCATCATTATTTCGCTTTACGCGAGCTCATTCTTAATTAACTACTACTTAATTAACTACGATATTAATATCTCATCTGTGTCTTTTTTGTGAATAGTCTTCTACCATCATCACGTTCTAACCATTACTAACCCTATATGTGTAGATATTTAATTAATATACCCAATAATCGATTGATCATTATCTAGTTTGTTAATGTATCACTCGTGCTGTCGGTGTTAAATATTTACATATAGGAAAATTTTTAAACTCAGATGAGGTTGAGGGCTTTTTCTGTTACGGGAGCTAAGGCCAAGGGGGAAACAGAACTCTTTCCATAATTAACCAGAAAATAATGTCCAACGGAAAGCATTCGCATTCCCTTCTTCTTGTCCCTATCACGAATAGGTCTTTATTCTTTCTTAACAAGCCATTTTCTAGAGACCTTCTACCTAATATCTTATAGACTATTCCTGGCAAAAACTACTGTCGTAGTTTCCACAATACTCACCACACGACAGTAGGGGGGTCGTCTTGGGATTAGTGAACCCTGACTTAGAAGTGTGATAACTCACATGTTCATACCTGCCATACAGTTGCTATAATTGCAAAATTTGTTGGTATTTTGAGGGATTACCTCATAGACTGACTTTTACTATATTTTGTCTACTTCGTAGTAGGAATAATTTATATCTCTAAAGCACTAGTGATACTTTAAAAATAAATTTAAGTATCAAACTGATAGTGTAAACACTTTTGAGAACAGAGAACACTGTAGGAAATTGGAAAAGTTTTTTCTTTTTTCCGTAACTGCTGGACAAAAGTTTTTTGTATGTTTGTAAATACTTGGTAAATTTTTCTTATCTAGAAAGGGCTAGATAATCGGTTATCTAAATTTTTCATAATACGCTGAGTGAGTGAATTTTTTAAAGAACTATTTCAGCTTTTTACTATTTTAAACCTAGCTGATTTTAATGAGATAATTACTTGAGTGAGTTAAATAATTTGGATTCGAGGTCACAGCCAATTTTTCCCTTCGCAAACCCCTACTGCATATCATGGCAGACGCCGCACAAATTAGAGCTAGTTTAATGGGAGCTTGGCGTGAATGCGGGTTAAGTGGGAAGGAGCTGGTTAAATTTGTAAGCGAGGAGAGTGATAAACTTCATGCAAGAGAGATGGAGATACAGAAACTTGCAATGGAGAAGGAGAAGGCCTATTCAGAAGCAGCGGAGCGGAAAGAGGAAGCCGCAGAGCGGAAAGCCGCAGCAAAAGCAGCGAAGCGGAAAACCGCAGCCGAAGCCACAGAGCGGAAAGCCACAGCAGAAGCAGCGGAGTGGGAGAGAGGCAGGGAGCATGCACTTAAAATGAAGCAACTGGAAATCCAGGGAGAGACCCATCAGATAGAGCTGGCAAAAAGTGCAGCGGCTTCCAACTCTGACGGAGGGTTCTCACCCCGTTCAGAAGGTGTGCTTGCTTCGCAACCTGTGCCACCCAATGCCATGAACTTTCCACTGGAACCTTTCTCAGAAAGGAACGATACCATGGACGCCTTTTAAGACCGCTTTGAACGCTTTGCAACAGGGTTTGGACTGGAAGAACGAAAGTGGAACTTGAAACTTTTCCAGGGCCTAAGAGGAGCAGCTTACTACATTTTAAATAAACTTTCGGCCGGAGAGCAAGAAGACTATCAGGCACTGAAAAAAGCTCTCTTGGTGAGATGCGAACTTCATTCAGAGGCTTACCGGAAAAAATTTCGAGGTTCTAAGAAGGAGGCCGGAGAGACCTTCTGACAGTTCGCAGCCCGTATTGAAGACTACCTAGTGAAGTGGTGTACACTGGGAAACTTCACCGAGGACTATGACGGGTTGAAAAAGCTGATTGTGATAGAGCAAAGAAAGGAGTCTATGTCAGTAGAAATGCGTAGATTTGTCTATGAAAACGGCGCTGACCGGTTAGAAACTACACTTACACTGGCAGAGCGATTCCAAATTGCTCTCATGGAATCTCAAGGAGCCAGGAGGAATTTTCCGGATCAGGCGCCAAAACAACCAGCTCGCTCACAACCAGACTAACAAAGCAAAGGACCACACATCTCGTAGAAACAGCACGCTAAACATGATAACTACAAAGATAACAACAAGAAAAATGCTGCGCAACACCAGAGACAGGGAGATAAATGGTGCAGGTACTGTCGATTAAACAATCACAACACTAATGAATGCAAGCGCAGACCTCCTCCCCAACATGCTGCATGTCTGCAGACAAAATCGACACCCTATAGGGAGCAGAGTCCCTCTACCGGAAACATTTCTCATCCTCCCGTCATCGAATCAGTCCTCGTAAACGGACAATCTGTAGAGTGCCTTTATGACACAGGACTGTCTTTACACGTATCAGAGTGGAATCTCGTTACGTGACAGGAGAGATTCGTGCAGCCGTAATGGAAGAACCAATCTACTCTCTAATCTTGGGATGTAGATATGTGTTCCTTGGAGAACCTACTCAACCCCTAGTCATGCCGGCCGTACAGACTAGAGGACAGTAAAAAAAGGACGCAGAGCAGGAACCTCCTACCAATATCTTCCCCGAGGAATTGAAGAGGGCCCACATGGAAGATTCCTCACTGCGCCCTGTTTTAAAAAATTACCCAGGACACACAACCCACCTACCAAGGGAGACTTCTTTATGAAGAATGGATTGATGTATCGCCGAGCTGGAAACAGAGGACAGGAACGCAGCCAATTAGTAGTTCCTGCTACCTATAGGAACCAGGTGCTTGAGATGGGCCACTCTATCCCATTTAGTGGACACATTAGAATGAGCGCCACGACTTAAAGGATCGTCTGCCACTATTATTGGCCAGGGATCACCGGCGACATTGAACGTTTCGTCAAATCTTGTCCTCGGTGCCACAAAGTTGCACCAAAACACTGAACGCACCCGCGACTCTTGGGGAGATGCCAATCTTAGGCACCCCATTTGAAAGAGTGGCCGTGGATATAATTGGACTTCTGCTGAGAACTTATAAGAGGAACTCCCATATCCTTACCTTAGTGGACATATGTTCCACGTGGGGTGAAGCCATAGCCACGCCAGCATGCGACTCAGTGCATGTAGCTGACGCTTTACTGAATATCTTTATTAGATTGGGCTTCCCGCATGAAATTCTCACAGACAAAGGGTCACAATTTCGAGGCAAGTTGACAGAGGAGGTGCTTAGAATATTCAAGACCAGGCATATTTATACTTCGCCCTATCACCCTCAGAGTAACGGGCAAGTAGAGCGGTTTAACGGGACGCTCACCTATATTCTTCGGAAGTTGGCAGAGGAGAAATTAAAAACTTGGGATCAGTATCTTCCCGCCGCATTATTTGCTTATAGGGAAGTACCGCATGAGTCAACGGGAGTTCCTCCTGCCACACTACTCTTCGGGAGACCTATTAAAGGTTCATTAGAAGCCTTATTAAGAACATGGACAGATGCCAAACAGACGACACTTTCACGCCAGCTTTCGAATATGTCACAGACTTGAAACAACGTCTGAAGACTGGCTGGAAATTAGCCTAAGCTAAGGGCCGTGAAGGCCGGCGCAAACATGCCAAATATCATCACAGAATAGCAAAGGATCGCGATTTAGAGGTTGGTCAAAAAGTGTCAGTATTACTGCCCAGTAGCAGTAATAAGTTACAACTCTGTTGGAAAGGACCATACAAGATTATCGAGAAACTATCTCGAACAAAATTTAAGGTGCAAGCGAACAGAAAGCGAAAGATTTACCATATAAATCTGCTTAAGCCATTCACTGAGAGTCACGACTCAGAACAGGCCCATATTACGACCATGAGGATTGCGAATCACTCGGACGATGATCCATTGACATCCGTAAGGCATCTTTACGAACCCGAAATTTCACACTCGGATGCGAGCAAAAACTCGTCGTCAACGGATGCTCAAAGAAACACAAGAAAGCACGGATGGAAACAGGAAAGAAAAACAAAGATGAGGAAAAGGATTGATAAATTCCTAGCGAGAAGGCTAAGCTCTCATGAGTCCGATTGTCATCACACTTGAGGATGGGGCTATTGTGATAAACGAGCGCAAAGCCTTATCGCCATATCCTTTCCTTCATCTTTCTTATTTTATTTTCTCCCACATTTGTGCTCTTTCAAGCCAACATTTGCTATTTCATCGTTTTTGATTACTCGCGACCGGGATCTAGAGAACCACAGTTGTTCTTTCACCGGTGGTAAAATAAATTCTTTTGATTGAGTCCCCATACCTGGCATCATCTTTTAAAGTCCACATTGCCTCGTGATAAATCTGGTGAAACACATCTGGTTTAATCAAAATCAGACATGTGAGCATGGTACAATTTCTGTGGAATATTGCCAACTTTGAAGCGAGCACGGATGACACAAAAGCTTAGTCTCTTTATTGCTCGGCCGCTGTCCATACGAGCGACCGGCCACCACATTAGGACAATGGCGCGGGGAGACGCCCAACTTGGTCAGGTCAAGAAATCTTATCATGCTGTTTAAACCGACCGCCATGTAATACAATAGGCGGCGCCACAAAGGGACATGTTAGCGTGCTGGCAACAATGAACCGAGGTAACAAAGGCCGCCGCCAACACGCGGAGCGATAGACAAACAGAGAGTGATATGACAGTTGGAAGGCGGGAGACACTTTTGCATTATCCAGCCAATTATCTCAACACCTGTTTGTCAGGCAAGCCAGGCAACGAAAGTTGGTCGCGAATTGCCCCACCCACTTTTGGACTGACAGGGGACAAGACAGATCCTGGGAATGAGTGACCAGAGGGTCTCTTAGCTATTGGTTGTATGGGCGGAGTTGTACGTCAACCGGTCCAAGGAACCCACATTTGACTTTTAGAGATATAATATACGGCGCAGCTCGCTAGAGAGATGAGTCCAGTTTTTCAACATTTGGCTGTACAGAAAAATCCCTAACGCATAGCCTGCAATTAATTCAGCGTGGATAAATATGTCATATCTGTGTGTATTGTGATACTAACGGATTTTGCGAAAGGGAAAAGAAGGTTAGTAGATCTTATACAGATTATTAATCCTTTTAATATTATTCTTTATTCATCTTACCCTCACAGCTAAATGTGCGAAAGATAGTTTTTCAATTAATTCTTCTCATAAATGATTAATAAAATCAGAAGATTTTCCTCTAAGATGATAGGCTGATAGGAAGTAATTAATAGTTCATACTTCACCTTATCTAGCTTGTTGAATCATCATCATAGTCTTCCATACGCACACACTCTCATGCACAACATATTTAACATCATTAGAATTGAACTCATAGATATCAATAGTGAGAAGTAGAATAAATGAAAGTCAACCAGTATATATTAAGTGTGAAAACTTACGAAGACTTTTGTGTGTCTTCAGTCCATCAGAAGTCTGAGTCTATGTCACATAGGTTATGGTCATTAAATTGCCTAGATCTTCTTCCTATTCTCTCACGCGCATCCTTTTATTTTATTATCTTTCCATACTTGTTTTTCCTGTATTTTTCGCATCACTCGGTTGCGAAAAATATTTTCTTCAGTATTTTTAAACTTTACCTGTTTTGTTTCTCAAAACTGAGTATCGCACTAGATGGTATTACGTGGATGTCAGTCAGACGAGAAGCGTTATAATGCATTCCGTCAGACCGGGAGAGCCGACAGCTGTCTGCTGTTCCCCCGGGGACAGTGTTTTCTTCGGCCGAGTTCTGGGCCGTAGTGTGAAAATTCACTCCGCCAGAACGGGCAGGCAGACAGAGGGTCTGGTTTTTCGCATATGACACTCATGCTCCACGGGCCATGGTCAGCTTGTAGTGTGAAAACTGCCCTGCCTTTCAGACAAGTTGTCTACCTTTGAAATTGACACGCGCTTTTCCCGGTCAGTTTGTCAACGCAGGTGCGTAATCGCCCTGGTGGCAGTTACGACACGCCTCTAAGTTAAACGTAGCGGTTATGAGAAGGGGGAGAGATCGGGGGGGGGGGGGGGGGGGGGGGTTCATCCTTTGTCTGTTTCAGATATTAAACCTAGTTTGAAACTTTATCTTCATTCTTTCTCTATAATCGCAGTAGACAGGTGGTTCGCGAAGAGTAGAGCTGTATAAGCGAAGTTTCTTAGTTTGTTGCGACAATTTGTCGAACTTCTAGACTTCCATAAATATGAGCGTAAAAATTCTTAATTGTGCGATATCCTGTAGTGCTGTGTTTTGAGGTAAATATTATATAGTAGTTCTCTAGAATTTTGTGAAGTGATCAAGTGTTAAAATCGCGCATTTCATTTTAACTAGTTTCTTTTGAACAGAGTGCTTAATTTATAGTTTGTTATATTCTCTGAGTCGACGAGTTACAGTGGAAATACATAATAAATTATATCTTTAGCTTACTAAACTAGTAGCTATAAGGAAGTTAATTTAACTGCTAAATAATCAGACGAGAGAATATATTTTAAAAACTAAACTTATAACGCTAGATACATCATTGAGTGTTGACGAAATACGTATGTATTTTCTAATTCATGATGTTTGATTTATTTAATATAACTTATTTTACGGGAAGTTTTAAATATAAGTCAAGCTGTAGGCTTGCTGTTTTAAATGTAAGTTATATTGAGTGCATATATGTAAATTATTTGATATGTGTTCTTTCTTTTATATAGTGAAACGGTGGTACCCAACTTGCCAGCGTTTAGTAGCCTGAGAGACATATTTGTGAGAAGCATAGACAGTTCCTATCTTTAACCACGTGGGTGTTTTTTATTGTTTCAAGTAACACTGATCTGACAGTGCTTATGCCATCAGAGAGAGAGAGACAGTAATAGCAATCCCACTAACGGTTTCTAAAGACTAGAAATATATATTGGGCTTTGGAGCCAGTTCATATTGCTCCACAAATTTAAATGTACA
Source organism: Oreohelix idahoensis (assembly GCA_024509875.1). Lineage (NCBI taxonomy): Eukaryota > Metazoa > Mollusca > Gastropoda > Stylommatophora > Oreohelicidae > Oreohelix > Oreohelix idahoensis. Next base: position 418,655 of record JAMPIV010006502.1, on the reverse strand, counting down.
TGCTGCCTGGCGGCGAGAATATTACAAGAAGAATATTAACATTCCGACAGAGATTGTAACTAGTATTGTGGTGACCAAATATAGTACCTGCCTGAAAGAAGACACCGATCTGACATTCCTTAAATCCTAGAATCCAAAGCTAATGACATTGTGCTCTGCTAACTTTCGTGCCTGGACATATTTTATGTGACTTAATCAGACATTTGAAAAATTAGAACACCCAAGGAATCGTTCCCTGAGAGTTTAGTACGTCTTTTGGAACTGGGGATTTCTTGGTCAAGGACTGCAGTTTCGGGTCTGTGTGAAGGACCTAGAATTATTATGTTCCCAGAGGCAACGAGCAAAGTTGTGAGTATATGTATGTGAGAGCAAGGCCATGGCTGAATGAATGAGTGTACACAGGTCAGAGTGTTGTTTTACCGGGGTATTATTGTCACCCATTTGCTGTCTTAACTTTTTTTAACCTGCAGAATTTGTTACTATTTGCTAGAGTTTCTTTACTTCTTAGGCTAAATCAGATTATTCAACTCTGTGCATACATTTACGAGAAAAGAAGAAAAACTCTTAGCCTAAACCCTACGTATCTATAACTCTTTGGGCCATCATCTGTTCTCTTAACGGGGCTGTTGATGTAATTTTTTGGTGTTGTGAGAAGATTTTTTTTAGATGATAATAATAAAATCTCTCTTGAACTAAATCAGTGCGTTGGTCAGCTCGTTCAAATAATATATATATTCATGGTTATAGATTTCCCACGTCTGTGTGTTTAACTGTCGTCACGTGTATGTGCGTGCCCGTGAGTAGATAGAAATATAGGTAATAGATATATCTGTGTGTAGACTGTCTGACGCTGTAAAGTTGTCGTAGAAGATAGGTGAGAGGGAGAAGTTTCTTTTTTTTCCGCTTTCAGAGACAGCCTCTATATCACATTCTATCATCTCACTCGTGGAATCTATTTCTTTTACTATCTCACACTGTGACGATCACCTATTCCAACCTAGTCAGAAGGGACCAACCTAAGTCTTAATACTCCTATCGAAAAATCTACGACAGTCTACACGCTACCTTTCTGACGTCTAACCAGAAATAAGTTATCAAAAAACGGACATTTGGCTAGTAGAATCCGCCATAGGACATTCTTCGTTCCTCACTTAAAAAGGAATATTTTTCGCCCACACTCAAGAAGGTGGACGCAGCATTTTTCGTCACGTGCGCACAAGTTCAATACATAGTTATAACAAATTCAAATCACTCGAAAGCTTACTACAGGAGTCACGCTAAAGCTCAGAGTTGATTTCGCATATCAAGTTCAGCTCCATCGGAAGCGTACTATCTGAAGTCAAGCTAAAGAGCTCAAAAGTTGAATCTCATATTTATACCAAGTCCAACACACTCTTAAGCGCATTCTATGAAGCAGACTCTAAAGTATATTTTATGAATCACGATTACATACGCAAGATAATGAGCCTACATATCACTAACATTTCGTGAAGATATAGTCTGGCCAGTACCCTCCAGAGATTAGACAACAGACATTTTCATACGATAACTATTAACTGTTGATCATCGCTACAGAGATATACTCAAACAGTGAAGGGATATATATATATATATATATATATATATATATATATATATATATATATATATATATATATATATATATATATATATATATATATATATATATATATATATATATATATATATATATATATCGTCAACGTTCTCAGTACGACACAAGTTTTCATCAGAACTTCCTTGACTTAGAGATACCCCACTCGACATAACACATAACAACTTGGGACATTCTATGCATACATGCGACTCATCCTATCCGGGAGAACCATTTAGAGACACTTGGACTGTCTAGATTTATCACCATGCTGGTAACTCGTATCTTATCACATCATTATCATTTCGCTTTACACAAGCATATTCTTAATTAACTACTACTTAATTAACTACAATATTAATATTTCATCTGTGTGTTTTGTGTGAATCGTCTTCTACCATCATCACGTTCTAACCATTACTAACCCTATATGTGTAGATATTTAATTAATAAACCCAATAATCGTTTGATCATTATCTAGTTTGTTAATGTATCACTCGTGCTGTCGGTGTTAAATATTTACATATAGGAAAATTTCTACACTCAGATGAGGTTGGGGGCTTTTTCTGTTACGGGATCTAAGGGCAGAAGCTAAGGTCGTGGGGAAACAGAGCTCTTTCCATAATTAACCAGAAAACACTGTCCATTGCAAAGCATTCGCATTCCCTTCTTCTTGTCCCTATCTCGAATAGGTCTTTATTCTTTCTTAACGAGCCATTTTCTAGAGACCTTCTACCTAATATCTCATAGGCTAATCCTGGCAAAAACTACTGTCGTAGTTCCCCCAATACTCACCACACGACACTGGTGCAAAAACTTCAGTAAAATTCAATCCATCACAGCTGCTTCACACCACGAAGCGAATCCCAACAGTAGCATTCCACCTTCCTTCGCTATTCGGTCTGCCTCTCCATTGCCCGGATGTAGCACTGAGGCGGTATCCACTGTATCACAACTCTTTGGAACCGTTGACGTAGTTTGTAGAGTGGAGCTGGTAGGTCATATAGGTCTGTTTTCAAAAGTGTCACATTCACTTTGTAGCTGTTATTCTGTTGGGGACTAGCAAGTAATTCTTCTACATTTCCCTTTTCACTTCTTATAGAGCATTGAAACAACACTACAACTGATCCCCCTGCAGGAATCTTTCATCAAAGTTGTCATGTGCTGACGCGGTGTTTCCCGTTAGGTACCATCCCTCTCTCTTTACCCTACATCCCACATATCTTATCTCTGTATTGCTTACTCTTGATGATCATTATGTTCGTCTGCTTGCCATTTTAAGTCGAGAACCTTGTGTCTACTTTATGATACGAGTACTATTGTGTCAATTATCTCAGCAGAAGTTTTCTCCATTTTTCGCCATCAAGACTTTATTATTCATCCTCATCATCAGCATTATGATCATCATTATCATCATCACCATAATTATCATCATTTTCCTTTGCGCTTCTTACGGAGCATAGAGCTACTACCGCAGCTGGTGCCCTTACATGAATTCTACACCAAGCAGTCACATACTCTTTTCATCGTTGGTTTCTGTGCGTTTTAGTTATTTATATTATGTCTACTGAGCGATATTCCTGGAAGAGCCATTTCACCAGCTATTATGCGACTTCGGATGTCACTCATTCAAGATAATTTCTTTCATAGTATTTTATTGTTTTGCTGTTGTATAATCTCTTTAGCACTTATGTTAAACCTGGTAGTGCCACGCTCTAGTCTACCCACCTGTAAATTCGTTTCTGACTCTGCTGGCAAAGGGAACTGACCACCCCATCTCTAACAGCTGAACTTGGTTTGGTTTCTAACCTTTCACTCCCTTACAGCAGTATCTGCTACAGGAATACCTTTACCTTTTAGCACTTATGTTTCTTGGTTAGATTCTTTGTGGTTTATTCCTACCTTGTTCTGTGTTATTTCTTTTTTTATTTATTATAATTTATCCCTTGTGTAAATTTTCAGTCAGTCATGTGATTCAAATCAAGTTGGGGACCCAAAGATGCAGCAATAGAGAATGCAGTCAGCGACCCATAGCTTGACTGCTTGCATCAGAGTCAGCGAACCAGAGCTGACTAAGACCCTACTCCACCTCCACGTGGTGGTCCTGGAAACAGTCTGCATCACTGCAGTCTGGCTTAAGCGAGTAGGGATATCAGAGGGAAGGCAAACCTGGTCCCAAAAACTGCCGTGCTGAAGTCGGATGTGTTGACCGAAAGGTGCAGATATCACAGCTCCGGCGTAAACAAACACAACACAACCAACGTCCTTTTCAGGACGAAGGAGAAAGAAGAAATCAAGTTGAACTCACTTTTACTTTTCTTTTTTGTTTTTTTTTTAACTTAGTTCTCACGTTCTTTCCTTTCTGTTTTCGTTCGTCTGTCACCGACGAAGGCCTTGAGTCCACAACGTATGTTTTTTTCTCGTCTTTTATCCTAGTAAGACTTACTGCCTTTTATTTTTTTCTCTCCCTCCACCCTAGTGTTACCTTAGTTGTTTGTTTGTATTCATCTTTCAGGATCGCTCATGTTATCGGTTTTTTTGTCCATCTATGTTCTTCAAGTATTTGCAGTGCCTTTTCTATTTTTCTCGCAAGCTTTCTACACTACCTATTTATGTTTTCGGTTTGTGACTCTTTCTGACGAAGCGTAAACCCTAAACTTCTCGGACATTTGGTGCTGTTAAAGATCCGCGAGTGGTGGAAGAAGATAATGTTGATGTTACGCTGAGGAAGGCAATCAGCTTGTGGTCGGGCTTACGGATGGCCGACAAGTGTGTAGATATGTATCTCTGCATACGCGAATGTTAAGGGTACTTTCATCTAGACAGACTGAAATCACACACCACAGCAAAACGTAGGAGTCAGGGAATTTTGGAACTCCTGGTAACGTTATACAGTTTAATACGACAAACTCACGCGAACATCATGGGACGGCATTTCATAACAAGTCATGGAGTATCCCGCCTATGCCGGTCCCAAGCCCGGATGAAAATGGAGGAGGGCGGCCTGCATGGAGGCCGTAAGTAGGCAGCCCCTCCACCATGCAATAGCACAACAGGCCAATCACCTGTTTGTCTTAAACTATGATTACAAGCAATATAAGAGAGAAAACCGGACTGATTCTAAAGGCGACGAACTGGAACGGACTACGGACTACGACTTATGGAACATGGAACACAAGAAGTATAAATGGGAAAGAAGAGGAGCTGATGGAAGAGATGAGGAAAGCAAAACTAGAAATCCTGGCTATTACCGAAACAAAGAAAAAGGGACAAGGAGTCAGGGATCTCGATGGCAACACTCTGCTATACAGTGGTGTACCCACATCTGAAAGAGCTAAAGGGGGCGTGGGTTGCATTGTGGCCAAAAACCAGAATAATAGTATCAAGGGATGGAACTTTGTCTCGGAGCGCATTATGGTTGTAAAACTAAAAGAAGGAGAAACCATAGTCAACCTGGTCATAGTGTATGGGCCAAATGAGGATGAGAGAGCAGAGGTCAAGGAAGAATTCTTCGAGCTGCTTCAAAGGACAGTGGATGACTGCCTAGATGAAATTATCATGCTCGGAGATTTCAATGCCAGAGTTGGAAATGACCATGCTAGATGGGGTGGAGTTATCGGAAGATATGGAGAAGATACTCTCAATGACAATGGAAAGCGACTCCTCAGATTCTGCAGTGAGCAGAATCTGATCATTACCAACACAAAGTTCCCCCATAAGCGCATACATGCATACACTAGGTGTGAACCAACAAAGAATGAGAAGTCAGTGATTGACTATGCCATTGTTAGGAGGAGCTCATTCAAATATGTCCGGGATGCTAGTCTGGAGGGGGCCAGAGATTGGAAGTGATCACTACCTGCTTACAATCAAAAGAACAACTGAAAGAGTTGCTCAGCCTAGGAACTGCCCAGCACCACGCAAGAAACCAAGTAAACGAACGGAAGAAATGAGCATTAAGACCTACAAGCTGAAAGAGCCAGAAATTAAGACCAGATATCAGGGGCTTATTGCTACAGCGGTGAGAAACACAGAAGAACAACCTGATGACTTGGAAACCCTGTGGCTTAAATTCAAGGACATCATAAAGACAGCTGCTGCAGAAGCATGTGGTGAAGTCCGACTTGGGAACAAGAGAAAGAGTACACCTTGGTGGACAGAATAAGTCAAAGAGAAAATAAGAGAGAAGAAAATGGCATGGAAACAATACTTAGGAGCTAAAAACACAGCAGGACAAATAGAGAAATATAGAGAATATGTGATACTCAGAACAGAAGCAAAGAACAAGGTGCTAGCAGCAAAACAGAAGTCCTGGAAAGAATTTGGAGAAAAGCTAGAAAAGGATGCGCAAGAAAACCAGAAATTGTTCTATAAGACCCTAAAGAACATGAGGAAGGAAAAACAATGCCCTCTTAAATTTATAAAGGACAAGCAAGGCAAATTGCTTACTGCCCCGAAGGAAGTAATGGAAAGATGGAACGAATATTTCTCAGAACTCCTTGATGGTGAGCAAGGTAGAGCATCAGAAATGATAACCACTAGCACAGAAAAGGATACAAATGGTGATGAAGATGATATAAAGATGGAAGAACTGAAGGCAGCACTGAAGAAAATCAAGATGGGCAAAGCAGCAGGGCATGATGGTATAACACCAGAAATGGTTAAGTACATGGGAGCATCAGGTGACCTATTACTCCTGGGGGTCCTACAGGCAGCGTGGTGCAACAAGGCCATACCAAAGGATTGGGAGATTGCCATCATAACACCGATTTTCAAAAAGGGTGACAATCGACAATGTGGAAACCACAGAGGCATATCCCTTCTCAGTGTCCCTGGTAAAATCTACCCTAGAATCCTAAAGCAGAGACTCCGATGCCTAGCTGAGCCACAATTGGATGAAGCCCAGAGCGGATTCCGAGCAAACCGAAGTGCTCAAGACCTAATCTTCACACTCAGGCAGCTGAGTGAAAAGGCTCTTGAGTACTAGAGTGAGATCCATCTTTGTTTCATGGATCTGGAGGGGGCGTTTGGCAGGGTCCCCTGGAGCAGGCTTTGGGACTGTTTGGCAAGGGGGAACATTCCAGCACCTCTGATTCATGCTATATAGAGCTTCTACAAGTCTTGCAGAAATTATGTGAGGACAGCAAACTATAAGTCAGAAGAGTTCAGGACCACCACTGGTGTAAGACAAGGCGATATACTGTCACCTTGTCTTTTCCTACTCCTCATGGACGATGTCATCAAGGCATGTAAGGAGAGAACAAGAAAGTATTCAGTGGGGTACTGGAAGATGAGACAGGTCTGTATTTCAGAGCTAGCATTTGCTGATGATGTTGTCCTGATTGCTAAATCAGAGACACATCTCCAATCCAACCTGCAAGTCTGGAGGGAAGAGCTGGAGAAGAGAGGGATGGCCATGGGCAGCTCAGGAACAAAATCCATGGTGATATCACGAGAAGAAAGAAAACATCAGATTAAGTTGGGAGAACAGGTCCTGGAGCAGGTCGACCACTTTAAATATCTCGGAGCTATTATAGACCGAAAGGGGGGCATCAAAGAAGAGTTGGCCACTCGAAAAGCAGCGGCTGGGAGACTTTATCAGGCCATAAATCGAGGATTCCTCAGCAAGAGAGAGGTTGGTAAGAAAACGAAGATGGCTGTATACCGCTCCACCTATGTCCCAGTCTTGACATATGGATGCGAGTCATGGGCAATGACTACAACCCACAAAAGCCAGATCCAAACCTCAGAAATGAGGTATCTGAGGAAGGTGGTTGAAATAACAAGAAGAGACATGGTCCGCAACCAGACGACACGTCAAGGCCTAAAATCCCACCCGCTGCAGACCCAAATAGAACAGTCCCAACTAAGATGGTTTGGCCATGTCTGCAGAATGGGAGAAGATCGGCTACCACGACAAGCATGGGAAACAAAGAGCCAGGGATCCAGACCTCCAGGACGACCCAGAGTCCGCTGGGAGGACAACATTAGACAATCTTTGAAGGACCGAGGACTAGAATGGAACCAGGCCAGGAAGAAGACAGCTGATAGAATAGTCTGGCGCTCTCTTCCAAACCTCTACACCTCACGGTAGAAGGGGAACGACTAAGTAAGTAAGTAAGTCATGGAGTATCAACAGTTCACAATATACTCATATAGAATCAGGTATAATATCTATAGAACATTCACTTCAATAAACAGTACATAGCAAGCTGTTATATCCAAGGCTTTGAATAGCAGATACAATATCTCTCGATCTTCACTTCAATAAACAGTACATTAGCAAGCCATTATATCCAAGGCTTTGAATAGCAGATACAATATCTCTCAATCTTCACTTCAATACACAGTACATTAGCAAGCCATTATATCCAAGGCTTTGAATGGCAGATACAATATCTCTCGATCTTCACTTCAATAAACAGTATATTAGCAAGCCATTATATCCAAGGCTTTGAATAGCAGATACAGTATCTCTCAATCTTCACTTCAATAAAGTAAGTTTTGCAATTATCAAATATTCCCTTTCACAAAATCTCTGGTACACACTAGCGAAATGGATAACGTCCATTCCGAAGCTCTGCCAGAAACGTACTGTCCCGAGATTTCCATCTCAGTACAACTCAGTAAAAAATCCCCTGCGCGGGCTAACCGCGAGAGACTACCGCTGAGCTTAACCGTCCCCCCCCCCCCCAAAAAAAAACTCTCGCTAGGAACATTCGGACAGTTTCTTTATTATATTTTTAAAACAAACTAGCAACTAGACAGTAGAGCTATGTTCAAAAATTACTGAGCAAAAGCCCCCAACTAAACAACTCATCTCATCACTAAAAGCGTGCTTACTAGCGTGTGTACAAAAATCCGACCCGTACATACAAGTCTTTAACACATAACTCCCATTAATAAAAAATATGACTTAACAGAGTACACCGACCCCTGGGGGAAAAAATGATATCATCATTTTTTTTCTAAAAGTACATCGAACAAAAAAAATATGAGGTCGATTAAATTCTAATATCTACGCACATAAATTACATTATGTTAAGTCATATTTTAAAATCAACATAAAAGTAATGGAAGTAAGTATAAAGTGAGCAAATAAAGTATACAAAGTAATCAGATAAGTATAGAAAGATAATCAGATTCACAGAAATATGAAGTATATCCAGTATAGACTACGTATAAAATAATAGATAGAAAATGAAAAGAAAAGATGAAGTAAAAAAAGAATGACCAGCAATGAAAAAAAAGCAATGACATGAGAATAGGAAAAAAAACAATGATACAACATGGTAACAATTAAGTTAAACAATGCATTGTATAAATAAACACAATTATGTCAAAACAGCATATATTAGAAAAAACAATGCATATCTAAACCAAAGAACAAATAGCTAGCTACCATCTTTAAAAAAAATAGCATAATATGCAAAATAACTAAGTTACTAAACTTATGGAGTACAAATGATGAACTCATAATAGACATCCAAATTAACAATAGTGTTATACATAGTTATTTCTGACGCACAATCAAGCGCTGGGTAAACAAAAATACCTCACAATGTTCAGAAAAAGCACGTTTCCAATGTACAATACCACAACGTATCGTAATGATAATCTAAGTTTAAATCGTATTATCACTATACTAGTAACACGTTCAATATTTATATCAAACACCGTCATACAAGAACAATGTGGCAATGGCATGGTGCATAAAAAAGGAAATAATACAATGTCTTAAATTAAACATACACTATAAATATAAACAGCTCCAGTGACCTTGAAAACTCTTGTGAGCATGAGGATACATTATCATCTAGTGTGGCGGCAAAATTCTGACCGTCTTCACAGGAACAGCAACATCAGTGCAAAGCAACATATAGAACAAGTTGAAAGAAACCGCTTGATCACGTAACGTAGCAACAATGATTCACATGGGAAAGCCGAGGCTGTGAAAAAAATGAATGATAATTTCTATTTTAATAACGGTAGGATTTTATGAAGGCAACAGTTAATTTTAAATTTAACCTACCAAATGTGGCCGTGTAAACTTCCGACCCCCGTACGATGTTAGTCAAACCTTCCTCCGTTACACAAAAAGGGTAACAGAGAAAGTAACACAGAGTAAACTGGAGTCTTAAATCAAATAGGGTCACAAAAGTGTTCTATCAGTGTGTAATAATATATAATAGAGTTGTGAAGACATAAGTGACACTGAAATCTCTAAGGAACTCCAGAAGATGGTAGTTAAGCAGAATCATGTGGACATCGAGACAATATGTCTGCCATCACATTATTCGAACATCGAATATCTCGTATAGAAAAGTGGAAAGGCTGTAGCGAAATAGCATATCGAGTGGATCTTGAGCTCTTCAAGTCCTTATTATGTATAGCTGTGAGAGCTTTTTGGTCAGTCTCTACTATAAAATGTGCGCCAAGAAGGAACCTTTGAAGCTTTAGAATCGCCCAGACCATTGCTAACAATTCACGGTTTAGGACAGAATAGTTCCGTTCTGCCATAGTCAAATTTCTAGAGACATACATTACTGGATGCAAAGTTTCAGAGTACTCTTGCATCAATGCGGCCCCGATCCCTGTCGATGAGGCGTCACTGCGAAGAATAAAAGGCCTATCTGCATTGGGTAGTCGTAAGATAGGAGCAGATGAAAATAAGAGTTTAATTTTCTCTAAAGAGTTCTGGCATTCTGGGAACCAGTGTACCATGTTAGGCGATCCTTTTTTCAATAGGCTGGAAAGAGGTGCAGTGATTGATGATAAGTGTGAAATAAATCTTCCATAAAATTGAATTAGACCTAGTAGACTGCAAACCTGTTTTTTTGTCTTAGGAGTAGTGATATTGAGGATTTTCGACGTATTATGGTCCTCAGTCTTCAAGAGACCATGACCAACACGGTGGCCCAAAAAAGTGATGTTACTGAACCCAATATGAGCTTTAGACGGTTTAGCCGTCAAATTGTGAGACCGTAGTGTAGACAAAAGTTCAGAAAGACCTTTAAAGTGCTCGTCCCAAGAATTACTAAAAAGGCGAATATCGTCTAGGTATGCAATAACATCTGGACGATGAGAAAGAATTCGACGCATCATGCGTACAAAAGCAGCTGGGGCGTTGACGAGACCGAAAGACATAAAGTTCCATTGGAACAAACACCGAGGTGTTGAAAAAGCAGTAAGAGGTTTGGCGCGTTCAGTAAGTGGAACTTGCCAATATCCTTTAGACAAGTCGAGTTTAGAAAAGAAAGTTTGATTAGCAGATCTTGCAACAAAGGCATTGGTTCCGCATCAAATTTAGTCACTTGATTTAATTTGCGATAGTCTGTACAAAGACGTATGTTACTGTCTTTCTTCCTGACAATAACCATAGAGGAGGAGTATGCCGAAATAGATGGTTCAATTATATTTAAATGTAACATTTCATCCAATTCTTTTTCAACTTGAGTTTGAAAATGTAATGGAATTGGGTAAGGTCTAACTCTAATAGGGTTATAATCAGTGAGTATTATGTCATGAGTAATGACTGATGTTTGACCAGGAATGTCGGCAAGGACGTCCTGAAAAGTCTGCAATAAAGAAGAGACTTGCTGTTGTCTTCTGTAGGTAACTCAGGAGAAATTGTCACGTTTTCCCATGATTCCATTGAATGTAATGGGAGAACCGGAAGAGGAGGATGTACATCCGAGAAAATAGCCTCTTCCTCCTGAATAACGGACAAAGATGATTATGGACATAGTGATTATGACGAACCGGAGGGTCGTCGGTGGCCAAAAAAAAAAAAAACAGACTGTAGATAGTCTGGACGGGCATATAATTCTTTCAGCATATTAATGTGGTAGGGTTTATGCTTCCCGTCAACATCGACAACATAGTCGACGTCAGAAATTCTTGAGACAATAGTATATGGACCTTTCCAGGAAATAAGAAGTCTATTATCCCTACGAGGAAGTAATACAAATGCCTCATCCCCATGATAGAGTTGTCGTAGACACCTATATCTATCTGCGAAGAGCCTCGCCTTCTCCTTGGCAGACTCAGATGCTGAGATAGCTAACCTACATGAATCGATAATTTTCTGTCTGAGAGAAATGACATATTCGTAGGAAGATTGAATGTCATCGTTAATGTCATTAGCAGTTAATAAATCGTGAAGCAACGACATGGGACCACGAGGTTGAGCACCAAAAAACGAGCTCGAATGGCAAAAACCCTGTATGCTCATTTGGCACTTCCCGATATGCGAAAAGTGCTGCTGGTAAAACCCTGTCCCAATCCTGAGGATAATCCTCAGTTATCTTCCCAAATAAATTCTTAAGCATTCTATTTTGACGCTCAACTAAACCGTTTGACATAGGGTGAAATACACTGCTTAATGACCTGTCAATGTGGAGCATGGCCATTACCTGAGACATAGAGTCTGACACAAATTGTGTGATATGATCAGATAAGATTTGTTTGGGAAAACCCAGACGCGAGAAAATTAGCCAAAGAGCACCTGCAACATCAGCAGAAGAAATGTTCTTGAGAGGTATAGCCTCTGGCCAACGCGTACACATGTCAATACATGTAAGGATGTACTTGTGTCCTCTGGCAGACTTGACTTTAAAAGGACCAATAATGTCAATTGCAATTTTTTGAAAAGGACGAATAGGAATATCTGCTGCTTGGATAGGTGCTACATGGCGTGGACCTCGTGACTTAACCTCCTGACATATTTTACAGGAGCGTCAATAAATAGTTACATCTCTATTTACGCCTGCCAAAAGAAGGAAGAAAGAACCCTAGATTTAGTTCGAGAAAATCCCATATGTCCTGCACATTGAGAGTCGTGAGCATGTTGCAAGATACGAACTCTCATGTCAGTAGGTACTAGAATTTGCGAGCGTATGGACGAAGTAGAACCCCGTACCATACGAATTAGTACTCCATTCTTAATTAAGAACCAATATTTAAGATTTGTGTCACAGTTTGCATTATCTTGTTTAACTAGGAGGAAACATTTTTGTTATGATGTATCATTTTGCTGAAGTTTGATAACAGACTCCCGTGAAATGATAGAGAGAGGATCTTGATTATGTACTTCGTTAATTTCAGCAGGTGGGATCTGTAAAAGATCTCGAGCTTATGCTCTAGTTGTGACTGTATAAGCAGCCTGAATGTTTTGCTCCTCCCAGATAGCAATCTGTTGTGGAGTACACTCCTTAACGCCATGTGTACGTCCGACGATAAGGTCTGCAATTTGATTCGGGAACATACATGCGTGGACATGTCCCGTAAAAAAGGGAGTGGCGATGTGGACGATAGCAGTCGGGAAAGTTTCAACTGTCCCACCAAATGTCACACATTTCACTACATCACCAGCGGCACAGGAAGGATGTATCAGAGACTGGTTGATCCCAACAGTTGTGCATCCAGAATCAAAGAGCACTGAGACTGGATTATTATTTACAAATCCCTTATGTAGAGTAAGAGACCCTCTTCCGTCATGCGCAACTAAGGCAGGAAGAGTGGATAGAGGATGACCGCAACTCAAGGTAGTTATAGCTGTCGGTTGGAACAAAGTTGTGCACTCTGGGCACTGAGATGCTCCCTCGAAATCGAAAGCAGAACAAGTAGTAGCATTAGAGACACTATTATTGTTATTACCTTGGTTATCAATAAGCTGGGGCTCCTGTTGAGCAGAGTTAGCATAGCAATGCGATCTATGATTTGAAGATCTACCGTCATATCGCGATCTATCGCGACTATTATCTCTATTGGGAGTATTGTTATTCGCTCTATTGAAACTATTGTTCTGATTTGAACCCCAGTTAGCATTGTTGCGATTACTATTTCTCCTTTGATCAAAATATCTATTCGATGGATTCTGTTGTCCCCGCGAAAAATTATTGTAAGGTTGATAATCTCTAGTGTAGTTACCCCTTCCAAAATTTCCATAACTGTTGGAACCAAAATGCTGAGGTCCATTAAATTGTCTCCAGTTTCTTGGAGAAGGAGAATTACTACGTGATGGACCCCCTTGGTACTGTCTAAAATCACGAACATCTCTCCTACCAAAATTGCGATCAGCACTTTGAGATCTACGGCGCAAATTAGGACTATAAGGTATTGCCGAAGCCACGGGTAAACCTTCTCTGACCTGAGAGTGGCCAACAGTCACATTTTGGTGTGCAGTGTCTTATTGGCGACAGTATTGTTCCATATCTTTCAAGTTTGTAGGTTTTCGCTCATGTAAAAAAGAAAGAAAAGAAGCGTTTACAGACGACATGACTTTGTCACGAAGCAATAAGTCCACGAGGGCTTCGTATGTATGTTCGGTTTTTGAGAGTTCAACCCAACGTGAAAACGTAAGGCGAATATTCGCTATAATGTCTGAAAAATCTTTTTCTGTCTCTGGCAATAGACACTTAAAGCGTAGACGATAACCGTCTTCATCCAGTTGGTATTTTTTTAACAATACCGTTCTGACCACATCATAGTTATTCTTGTCAGGACCCTCCAACATACTTATATTATTCATCGCTTCACCCTTAAGTATTTCCATAAGTCGTGCACAATATTCCGACTTGTCTATGTTATGAGACTCACATGTAAGTTCAAATCTATTTAGATAGAATGAAATATCATCGTAGGTAGAGTTAAAAGCAGGCAATCTGATTTTATAGGCATTAGCATTGGCCTTATTAGAAGTTGTTTGATTGTTTGTCTCATTTTGTGTATTAACAACATTCACTACCTTTATTCTCTCCAGCTCCATAGCTAACAACTTTTGCTCGTGGAGTCTAACGTTTCTTCAGCTTGCATCTGAAGTTTTCTTTCTTCCATTTGCCTTTGCAATTTTCTATCCTCAGCTTCTATTTTCTGTTTTTCAGTTTCCATTTGAAATTTTCTCTCCTCTGCCTGCATCTGCAATCTCCTATCTTCAGCCTCCATTTTGTGTTTGTCAATTTCCATTTGAAGTTTCTTCTCTTCTAACTTCTGAGCCTTGTCATATTCGACACGTGCGAATTCTTCTAATTTCTCAGAAGTCATACCAAGGGATTTCCCTAGTTTAATAAAGTAGTCTAAACTAATCATTATGCTCTATGTTATACGATATGTACTTTAGTAAATATATTGGAGAAATTCACTTTATCCCAACTCAGTGGGTGACACGTCCTTGCCTAAGAACTTGTATAATCACCTTTCCAACTATTAATAATGGTATTAATTACTTACAAAATATGCACCATAATATTATTACACCATGAGAAAAATAGACAACGTAAACAAGAGAGACGAAGACAAGATATAAACCCCAAATGACTACGTTCGCAGAATCAACTAAACAAGAAAGCAAACTAAAAAAAAACAAATATTGCAAAAATTGCAATAATACTGCGAAAACTATGATAATACAAGCGACAACACAGTGTATAAACGAAATATTTGTATAGAAATAAAAAATAGAAAAGAGAGGAGGACACTCACAAACAAATTAATCAATAAAAACTAAGGTACAGAGAAAAATATAACGACAAAAACACTGAGACATTTCGTCACATCTAAACAATTACTGTCGCGAGGGACAAGTAGCGATCTGAACTTCGGCAAGGTTTTTAGCCTTGAACCGGAATTACCGCTTAAATGAGACTCACAAACTAAATCCTAAAGAACGCTTACGAAGGCCCTGGGTGAACTAGGATGTCCCCTTCGTAAGTCACCAACCCAACCAAACCCGCCTAAACATAGAAGATATAACATATAACAAATCAAAGGATAAATAGCCTAAGCTCTGAGGAAGGCTTGACAACACCTACAGTGGTACCGTTTACAACACAAACAAACCACTTATCTTCAAAAGGAACAATTCCCGGCCTCCATAACAACAATGATGGGTAACGGTAACACACTAAAGCAGAGCGTAGATGGCCGCAGGATTCTCCAGCTTCTCAGGTCCTTGACACCGGATGACCTCTACTTAAAACGTGTACAGGAAACAAGAACTGGAAACTCTGCAAACCTTGACTTGACATGTTGAACTTGTATAGTAAACTCCTTGTAGTTAGTACAATGTCAAACACACACCACTTCTGTAGATGATATAACCCCATGAACCTGGCTCACCACTGTTAAAGATCCGCGAGTGGTGGAAGAAGATAATGTTGATGTTACGCTGAGGAAGGCAATCAGCTTGTGGTCGGGCGTACGGATGGCCGACAATTGTGTAGATATGTATCTCTGCATACGCAAATGTTAAGGGTACTTTCATCTAGACAGACTGAAATCACACACCACAGCAAAACGTAGGAGTCAGGGAATTTTGGAACTCCTGGTAACGTTATACAGTTTAATACGACAAACTCACGTGAACATCATGGGACGACATTTGATAACAAGTCATGGAGTATCAACAGTTCACAATATACTCATACAGAATCAGGTATAAGATATCCATAGAACATTCAATTCAATAAACAGTACATAGCAAGCCGTTATATCCAAGGCTTTGAATAGCAGATACAATATCTCTCGATCTTCACTTCAATAAACAGTACATTAGCAAGCCATTATATCCAAGGCTTTGAATAGCAGATACAATATCTCTCAATCTTCACTTCAATACACAGTACATTAGCAAGCCATTATATCGAAGGCTTTGAATGGCAGATACAATATCTCTCGATCGTCACTTCAATAAACAGTACATTCTTCTTCTTCTTCTTCCGTCCTTAGCCACCGACCGTCAAAGCAGTCAGTGGCCATTACGCCTAGTGGCGTCTTAGGGCAACAGCAGATAGGTTTTCTTTGCCATTGTTTCCCATCACGCCTATTGGCGTCTTTAGGGCAACGGCAAATCAATCCATCTGCTGTTGTTTCCGTAATCGAAGTGACTGGCAAACGGGTGATCAGCCCGTTGGTAAACAGTACATTAGCAAGCCATTATATCCAAGGCTTTGAATAGCAGATACAATATCTCTCAATCTTCACTTCAATAAAGTAAATTTTGCAATTATCAAATATTCCCTTTCACAAAAATCTCTGGTATACACTAGCGAAATGGATAACGTCCATTCCGAAGCTCTGCCAGAAACGTACTGACCCGAGATTTCCATCTCAGTACAACTCAGTAAAAAATCCCCTGCGCGGGCGAACCGCGAGAGACTACCGCTGAGCTTTACCGTCCCCCCCCCCCCCCCAAACTCTCGCTAGGAACATTCGGACAGTGTCTTTATCATATTTTTAAAACAAACTAGCAACTAGACAGTTGAGCTATGTTAAAAAATTACTGAGCAAAAGCCCCCAACTAAACAACTCATCTCTTCACTAAAAGCGTGCTTACTAGCGTGTGTACAAAATCCGACCCGTATATACAGTCTTTAACACATAACTCCCATTAATAAAAAATATGACTTAACAGGTGCATTGTTCAATTTTAAAACTAATTGAATTTCTTTCTTTCTAAAACTCTTTCCTGACGTAATATCTATGAATGGTGTAATATCGTTTATGAGTAGCAATTCGGAAACTATTTCAGCAATGGGGCATTTTCCTCAACAAGACATTAGAGGGATCTCCTGGGAATCCTTTAAAATTCTTTGTATTTTTTGTATTATTTTAATTTTAATCCTATACTATATTCCGACGTTATGCTGACCACATTACCCCTAGAGTGCCGATGGTCAAGAAAATATGGGCCTTATCACCATATTCCAAATATTCCTCGATGGGCGTGTAACGGGATCCTTTACCTTTTTAGTTTACCTTTTCTATACTATTAGCCGATCTCGTACCGATATATGTATATATTTTAATGGATCATGTACTATTTCTGGTTCCTTTTTTAATAAAATTAAACGCATGTGCAGCGGTTTTACTGTTTTGCTTTGTTCTTTAAAAATGTCGTTATATATGTTTTGATTTAGCAATTTCACGCGCGATCGGAGTGGCAAAGAGGTATGGCGTCAGCGTCAAGATCTAAAGGTATTTTCAGGGAAAATATATGATACATTTTTTTTTAGAGCCAGTGTGTCAAATAATGCCTATTTTACTTGCTTAAATATGTTTATAGGTTCTGCTTTAGTAAGAATTCACTTTTATCAGCTGTTACCTTGTATTTAGTTTACATTCTGAACGACAACTGATAAATAGTATAATCTTCTAAAATCGTTGCTATCAATGTCATTATTAATTAACAGAAACCATAACAAATTCCATAGTCAATCGTCGCGAGCTATTCTACACATTTGTGAAATATTTATATTCCTGTATAAAACTATAAACATTATATGTCTTAGCTGAACAGGGTACTTACCTTATAAATAATATTTTTAAAATATTAGTAAATTCTTTTTTTTTCACTTGTTTTTAATTAAACAGTGCATCGAGATTCGGAGATTCGGAGATCTAACTCTAGCAGAACTGAGAAATTAATGTCGGTGCAGAGTGACCGGGTAAAATTGGAATATATAAACTAATTTTTAAATAATGAGCAAAGCAGTTATGAAACATATACTGTGATTAAATTAAAAAATTATGGATACGTAGAGGTAAGGCATCATTAGGACCTACAGGTTCTGAACAAAAATTGAAATATATTCCCTGTACTGGGAACCGCACCCGTTACTCAAAGATCTAGAAGCAAACGCCATACCTCTTTGTCATTCCGACCCCAGATGTGGTATTGCTAAATCAGAACATATATAACGACATATTTAAAGAAATAAGTAAAACAATAAAATTGCTGCACATGCGTAAAATGTTATTAAAAAGAAACCACAAATTGTAGATAATCCATTAAAAAATATACCTGTCGGTACGATATCGGCTAATATATACTTGCCGCCATTAAAAAAGCATCGCATTAGTTTATGAACCACAACTCGTTGTGCTAAATTTAAAATACATGAAACCACTGATTTTACATTTCTGATCCATTTACTAACCCAAATTTGCTGTATTATTAAACATGAGACAATTCAGAACCGGTTCCTAAGCAGTTGTCAACCCTAGGTGTAAAAACAAAAGTCGCACTCATTGTCATTCAGTCACAGCCATCATTAATACCGTGTATGACCCCCTACAGCATCAATACAGGCTTGGCATCGGCGTCTTATGCTATTGCAGAGTGTCTCGAAAAATTTTTGGGGGTATGGCGTTCCATTCTGCAATGAGTGCTCGCTCGAGATCATTCACATTGTTGATGTCATACTGGTGTTGTTACACGATGTTGACCAAGGCTGGGACGGTCATTGGTGGTACCTGTCGCCCGAAATCGCTGGTTCAGCCTCACTATAGTGGACTGGTCACAATTGAAATGTCTGGCAACTTCTCTGGTCGCCATTCCACTGCTGAGCATACCAACAGCTTGCCATCGCTCTTGTGACGACAGTCGAGGAATGACAAAAACATTAATAGACCTTCTTTCGATGAAAACAGATAATGGCTTTTTACTCGCTGAAACTTGACTAATGCGTGTGCCAAATTTTAATGTGATTCGACTTTTAATAAAGCCAGAATTGAAGCACGCAAAATTTGAAGTAAACATCACATCGACATTAAAGTGGGAATACATGAACTTCATCACTTGCACACTTTCGGGGTTTGAAAATCGCTCACTTGCATAAACATTTCAACAGTGAAAACATGTCACGATTTCGATGCGTTTTTAATGGCGGCTAGTATAGTATAGAATTGGAGTTAAATGAGACAAAAAAATACAAAGAATATATAGAATTTTCCAGTTGACTCCATAAACTTTTCGCGACGCCACTTATAAAAATTTAAGGAAGGTATTTTCAGGAACATGACCAATTCAGATGAGTTGTGACACAAAGAATCCAATCTCACTGCAACATCCCCGGAAATGAAGTGACTGATAAATTGGCAAAGGAAGATGGAAAGCTACCTCAGCTTGATACAAGCGTAACTTATGAAGGGGTCAAGAGTTTTATCAAGAGCAGATACAAGAACAAGTGGGAAGCAGAGCATCCAGGTTACACCCAAAAAAAAAAATTAAAAAAAAATAATGCATATTACCAGCTCAGTAGAAGTGAACAAGTGGTAATCTTCAGACTTCGCACAGGCCAAAAAAGATACCATCTATTCAACAAGCTAAAGATAGGAACTACTGACGAGTGTAACTGTGGCACCGATACAATGACTGCTGAATATATACTTCAAAGGTGCCCAACATATGAGGAATAGAGAAAGCACATTTGGGCATCACAAGTACCATTCTTGGAAAAACTCTATAGAGATACCAACAGTCTCAAACTGACCACTGAACATATTCAAGTTGACATCTGAAAGTGAACAAAGAAGAAGGTATCTTCACTGTACAAAGAGAACAAGTCGGGTAGTATTTTCACCATTGTCTAACGCCTCGCTTTATCCGCTGACATTTTCTTGTTCAGTTGCCGATCTGTAGCTGCTGTCTATCGCCAATGCATGCTATTCTCAAGTCTTTATCCTCAAAATTTAACTTTCCAACACATAAATTTTTTTTATTAGTATTTCACCTCGTCAGATACCTTAACGTAACCTACAAAGAACAAGTTTAGGTCTGTTAAATTAACAACGGTTAACCGTGCCCACGCACACTTCGAGAAAGCGTTTTACTATTAAAAATTCATCACGTTTGAGATATAGTCAGGCACTTCGTTTGTCACTGTCTCTCACTCCCGCTGTCTCCCTCCCGGTTCTGTGTTAAGCCTGTTACATGTTGTCCTTTATTCTTCATCGATCCTGTGCCAGCAGGAGACGTGACGTGCTGTTTTTCATTTACAGCTTTAAAAAATAATTTTTTTTTTTTTTTAAATCCTGGAAAACCAAAACAAGATATGCATGCTGTAATGAAAAGACAAGATTATAGTTCTAGTTTCGGTATAATCTATGTACATCTCCTACGCTGTTTCTATTTTTCTTGAATGTTTCTGTGTTACATGAATTTGCTCTTGTTTTCAGCAACCTTAACTTTGTTTGTGTGTTTGGTCGCTAGATTTATTTTCTGTTACTGTGAGAAATGCAGTTAGCAACCCATAGCTAGACTGCTTGCGTCAGGGTCAGCGAACCAGAGCTGACCAAGACCCTACTCCACCTCCAAGTGGTGGTCCTGGAAACAGGCTGCATCACTGCAGTCTGGCTGAGAGAGTAGGGATCGAAGTGGGAAGGCTGACCCGGTTCCAAAAATGCCGTGCTGAAGTCGGATGTGTCGGCCGAAAGGCGCAAATTTCGCAGATTCGCTGTAAACGGACACAACACAACCAACGTCCTTTTCAGGACGAAGAAGAAGAAGAAGAAGAAGAAGAAGAAGGACATTAGCGATGAGGTATGTTTTCTTAACGTCATTTTAAAAAGTGTACCGGTTTTATATAATACAATTTTGGTTTTTTATTATTTTGCAGATAAGCTGACTTCATAACGAAGAAGTGATAGAATGTAAATAAAATTTATCTGTTAATACTCTTATAATAAAGTGTTTCAGCTTTCTATATTAAATATAAAGTTATTGTGTTAAAGAAATCGAAATATACTACTTGTCAAAAGTCAAGGGCCACCCTATTATTTTCAATACACTTTTATATAAGCGCATAGAATGATTAAATGAAGGAAGTTTTTAGTAAAAATTGGTGCAATATCTTCCTCTGACAGTCCTCTATGCACATTAAGCATCAAAACAACTCACCGACAACCATGGTGATCACGTGCAATTTGGTGTGCTGACCATAAATTCACATTTTTAACCTGTTTTTTCAAACTTCCGTACAACCAAACAGGGGAAGTAATCGTGCTGATTGACATTCCACGTGCAATGGCGACTTTTCGTGAACAGAGTTCACTCTTAATTTGTTTTACAATCAGCAGACTTAGGGTAGTTTCATCACTTGCAAAAAACCATGCCACCGAGAAGAAGTCTTGACACCTTACAAAGAATGAGGGTTATAGCGTGGGTTGAAAGTGGTTTATCTGTCCGTGAGATTGCTAGACGGCTTGCAGTGTCACACTCTACTATCTAAAGAATGTTGGAGAGATTTCAGGCCACAGGAAGTGTGGAGGATAGCCACCGACCAGGTCGCCCTAGATGCACCAATAGACATGATGACCGGTACCTCTTGTTGTCAGCCCTGCGCCATCGAACAGTGACTTCTTCCACTCTAAGATGTCAGCTGAGACAAACTGTAAACGTTAATGTCAGTCAAAGCACCAATCGCAGACGTTTACATGAATTTGGACTGGCTGCTCGACGTCCTGCAGTCAGAATCCCTCTTACTCCTGCTCATCGCAGAGCCCGTGTTGCTTGGTGTCGCGAGCACATCCGATGGACAAGGCAACAATGGAGTCAAGTTCTCTTCACTGATGAATCTCGCTTCACTGTGTCATTCAATGATGGCAGGATTCGAATTTGGAGACGACCAGGAGAGCGATTTACTGATGACACAATCTGAGAGGTGGATCGTTATGGTAGGGGTTCTGTCATGGGCTGAGGAGGCTTCTACAGACACGGCAGGACCCCACTCTACATCATCCAAGGCAGCTTGACCGGCCCAAGATACCAGAACAAAATCTTGAGACCAATTGTTCAGCCTGCTCTGGAGGCCATATGTGGTAATGCCATCCTCCAAGATGATAACGCTCGACCCCATCGAGCTCGTGTGGTGAATGAGTTTATTCAGCAACATGGGATCATCAGGATGGCGTGGCCAGCTCATTCACCTGACCTTTCTCCGATTGAGCACCTCTGGGATGTCCTTGGTCGAAGATTGTCAACAAATCACCCCCTGCCAATGGATGTTGCACAGCTGACTGCATTTCTGCTTCAGGAATGGCAAGCTGTTCCTCAGGATACTCTTCGGACCCTTGTGGACTCGATGCGTTTACGTTGTCTTGAATGCCTTGCTACAAACGGTGGTCAAACCCGATTTTGAAATGTCTATTTGTCCAATATCTATTGTGTGACTTTTGAAAAGGTGGGTGACACACTTCACAGCTTCATTGCGTTTGAATGTGTGTTTCCATTTCTTTACGTGACATGTCGTGGCTCAATTTGAGCCCGGCGGAACTGTTTCCACTGACGGGAGAAGGGGCAAAGGCGAGCGACTGGCGCCTTAAAACCAGCAGCTTCGGGCAGATAGGGCTCGTGATCCTTGGTTGGTAGCTTATCTAAGAGAAGGAACTCTGAATTCAAACCACCGCTGCCTTGCGGGAATATCCATTTATGGAATTGGCTTCGGGAGTAAACCCTGAGGATAAATCCGGAGTCGGAGTCCCTAAGGCAGTCTAATGTCGATTCGACATTATTCTGGCAACTCCTGCGACATGGCTGGTACCAAACTGTATCGGCTACTGCCGTTCCTTTGGATCTACCGGCTGTGTGGAGAGGGGGAACATGCTGCATGGGCAACAGCTTGATCTCCATATAACTGTGCCCAAGCTCGCGCCCTGGAGAGGACACTCCAGCTTCACCCTATAGGTGTCGGCAAAACACGGGAAGTAGCAGTTACCGGTTATAAGCATTTTGCCCAATTGGCATAGGGCATGGCGCCAGGGGCTACTTCCGACAGTGGGAGAGGTTCTAGGATCTCACTGGACAGCTACCGCCCGCTTCAAGCTGGGCAGCCCCCAGTCAATAAGGTGTTGTCCCGCCACTGTCTGCTTTCCCCATTGGGTGCATGGGGATTAGGGTCAAACCCGAACTGTGGACAGAGAATTTTGCACCAAGCAATTATCGAAAAAATAGAAATAAGCAAACTCTCAGATTGGGATGCTGGAACGTCCGGACTATGTTGACTGGACTATCCGAAAACCTACAGGATGTAAACGATGTAAGGAAGACAGCCATAATTAATGATGAGCTTAAACGACTTCAGGTGGATATAGCTGCACTTCAGGAAACGCGCCTGGCGGGCTCTGGAACGGTGAGCGAGAAGGACTACACATTTTATTGGCAAGGGAAAGATCTTAATAAAGCTAGAGAACACGGAGTAGGTTTTGCGGTCAAAAAATCGCTAACTAAAATGGTTGAACCAGGTGAGAATGGATCAGAACGCCTGTTAACGCTCCGCCTGCAAACTAGCACAGGTCCCATTACCCTTGTCAGTGTGTATGCTCCTACTCTGTACTCTGCCCCAGAAGCTAAAGATGAGTTCTACGAGAATCTAACAGCAATTATCAAAAGCATACCTAGGCAAGAACAGCTTGTTCTCCTTGGTGACTTTAATGCTAGAGTGGGTGCCGATAATGTTTCATGGCCTTCATGTCTGGGCAGGTTTGGTATTGGCAAGATGAATGAAAATGGACAACGGCTCTTAGAGTTGTGCGTCCACCATGACCTCTGCGTGACCAACACCTACTTTCAGACAAAACCCCAGCATAAGGTGTCATGGAGACACCCACGATCCAAGCACTGGCACCAACTTGACCTGATTCTCGTCAGAAGGCCACTCCTCAGGTCTGTGCTCTCCACGCGCTCGTACCATAGTGCAGACTGTGATACAGATCACTCCTTGGTTTGCTGCAAAATCAGAGCACAACCAAGAAAACTCTATCGTGTCAGACATGAAGGGAAACCACGCATTGATACCAGCAAGATGTCAGACCCTTTCATGATCGCTCAAGTCACTGCGACCTTCGAGAAAGTGCTCAGTAGCCCTCAGCATGGTGATACTATTACAGAGAACTGGGAGCATCTACGGAACACCATTCAAAGTACTGCACTTGCCACCTTTGGTAAGAAAACAGCAAAGTCAAATGACTGGTTTGATGCTTCATCAGATGTGATGGCACCTGTCATTGAAGCTAAGCGCAGTGCTATGAATGAATACAAACGTTCACCGAGTGCCAAAACCCTACAGATCCTGAGGGCTACGAGAAGCAAAGTTCAACAAACTGCTCGACGCTGTGCAAATGACTACTGGCTCCAGCTCAGTGAGAGCATCCAGATCGCAGCGCAAACAGGCAACATTAGACAAATGTATGACGGTATAAAGAAAGCACTTGGCCCCCATAAAAGTAAGACGGCACCGCTAAAAACCATCAGCGGAGAGAAGCTAACCGATAAGGGTAAGCAGATGGAGAGGTGGGTCGAGCACTACTCTGAGCTTTACGCTAGAGACAATACCGTTACGCCTGCAGCCCTTGATGGTGTCAACAGTCTGCCAACTATGGAGGAGCTGGATGCCGAACCAACATTAGAGGAACTCAGCAAGGCCATTGATAGCTTGGCCTCTGGCAAAGCACCAGGCAGTGATGGGATTCCTCCTGATTTAATCAAATGCTGTAAGAGCACGCTATTACATCCCCTGCATAGGATGCTGTGCCAGTGCTGGGAAGAGACAACTATCCCTCAAGACATGCGAGATGCCAAGATTGTAACACTGTATAAAAATAAAGGAGACAGAAGTGATTGCAATAACTACAGAGGCATCTCTCTTCTTAGTATTGTTGGTAAGGTTTTTGCCAAAGTCATCTTAATGCGACTACACAAGTTAGCTGAGCGCATATATCCAGAGTCACAGTGTGGATTCCGAGCTGGCAGATCAACAACAGACATGATCTTCTCTCTCCGCCAGCTTCAGGAAAAATCAAGAGAGCAGAAAAGACCATTATATATCGCCTTTATAGACCTCACAAAAGCATTCGACCTGGTTAGTAGGGATGGACTCTTTAAAATCCTCCTGAAAATAGGCTGCCCTTCTAAAATGCTGGAAATGATAAAGTCATTCCATGACGGCATGAAGGGAACAGTCCAATATGCTGGAAGCACGTCACAGCCCTTTGATATACGAAGTGGCGTTAAACAAGGCTGTGTTCTGGCTCCGACCCTCTTCGGAATCTTCTTTGCCTTACTCTTGAAACATGCATTCAGAGATGCAACTGAAGGAATATGCCTTCACACTAGGTCAGATGGCCGTCTGTTTAATCTTTCAAGGCTGAAGGCAAAAACAAAAATCAGAAGGGTCACTATAAGAGACTTGTTGTTCGCTGATGATGCTGCAGTCGTCACTCAAAGCCAACAGGAGCTTCAGAGCTTGATGAATCGCTTCACTAAAGCATGCAAGGACTTTGGCCTGACAATAAGTCTAAAGAAAACGAATGTGCTGAGTCAGGATGTGGGTGCTGCACCAGTTATCACTATCGATAACTATGAATTGGAAGTGGTGCACCACTTCACATACCTAGGGTCTACCATCAATGACAAACTCTCACTGGATACAGAAATCGACAGCCGCATTGGCAAAGCTGCAGCTACCTTTGCCCGCCTCACATCGCGTGTTTGGGGAAACTCTAAACTCACAATGAAGACCAAAGCTGCGGTATTAATGCCTGCGTCACCAGCACACTCCTATATGGCAGCGAGACCTGGACGACCTATGCTAAGCAAGAAAGAAGGCTCAATACCTTCCATTTGCGGTGTCTACGCCGCATCCTCGGCATCTCGTGGAAAGATAAAGTGACAAATGTCGAGGTGTTGTCACGTGCTGGCCTTCAAAGTATGTATACGCTTCTTAGACAGCGCAGACTTCGCTGGCTTGGCCATGTTCGCCGCATGGAAGATGGTCGCATCCCAAAAGATATCTTCTACGGACAATTAGCAGATGGCAAGAGAACAGTTGGGCGACCACAGCTGAGGTTCAAAGATGTGTGCAAGAGAGATATGAGGGCACTGGACATGGATCCAGCAACATGGGAGGATGAAGCTGCCGATCGCACTAAGTGGCGATGCTATTTACGGCGCCACCTCAGATTGGGCGAAGAGAGGCTCACACAAGAAGCAGAGGTGAGGAGAAAACGTCGAAAGGAAAATAAGCAGCTGAGGGCTGTCACCTCAGGGGCGCATTCCCATAGTCAGTTATGACTGAAGGGGCTATTATTATTATTATTATACGTGACATGTCAATTTGGTATTCAATAAATGCCATTTAGACTGATACCAATTACGTTTATATCAGATTTGTTTTATGGTTTCAACCAAGGTTTTTCTAAGTGGCCCTTGACTTTTGACGAGTAGTATAGAAATATAGTTATCATAAAGTTAAGACTGAAATAATGCTGTTGTTTCGATGCAAAGTTAACTAAACTAGTAACATCACTCACGTATTATTATAATGATGCAGTATTATGTGTTTGTAACAAATGGACGCTACAACATATAAATTACAGTATAAGCTAAAGCCCTTTTAGAAATAACTAGATTACATTGTTACGACCCCGTGTAGTTCCCGTAGAACTTAAAGAAAAAGCAAAGAAAGAATAGGGATATTGCTCCTTGTTGAACGTCATAATTCTCGAATATGACGAAGTGGTGTCCGAGGCTGGCAACCTCATAGTTTAAAACAAATTGCTACAAAAACCAAGACTTTGTACTGTGATGCAATCTTCCTCATGGAATCCATCTGTCCTGTAGTGGCTCCATGCTCCATAAGGAGCGAAAAATGAGGTAACGATAATAAAGATAAGTTTTCGCTACTGGGCCGGTTTTGAAATGTAATCGCTGATCAGATGTAAGTGGTAGGTAGACGTTACATTCTTGGGCGTTGGTGGTTGATGTACCCGCAACTTTAGAGTTATATTTTGGGCGGTATTGGTAGGTGTGCTATTCTGCGTAGGGTTGGTAGATATAGAGACGTAGGTAAGACATTACATTCTTGGGCTGCTTTGGTAGGTACTGTCATAGGCTGTACGTTGCATGTATTCTTGAGCTGTGTTGGGAGTTGTTGTCGTTGGCGGAACGTTATATACTCTACCAGTATAGGTAGGTGTTTTCGTAGTTTAAACGTTACGTTCTTGGGCTGTATTGATAGGTATTGTTTAGACGTTACGTTCTTGAGCTGTATTGGTAGGTATTGTCATAGTTTAGACGTTACGTTCTTAGGCTGTATTGGTAGGTATTGTCCTAGTTTAGACGTTACATTCTTGGGCAGTATGGTAAGTATTGTCCTAGTTTAGACGTTACTTTCTTGGGCTGTATTGGTAGGTATTGTCCTAGTTTAGTCGTTACGTTCTTGGGCAGTATGGTAAGTATTGTCGTAGTTTAGATGTTACGTTCTTGGGCAGTATGATAGGTATTGTCGTTGTTTAGATGTTACGTTCTTGGGCAGTATGATAGGTATTGTCGTAGTTTAGATATTACGTTCTTGGGCAGTATGGTAAGTATTGTCGTAGTTTAGATGTTACGTTCTTGGGCTGTATGGTAAGTATTGTCGTAGTTTAGATGTTACATTCTTGGGCAGAATGGTAAGTATTGTCGTAGTTTAGATGTTATGTTCTTGGGCAGTATGGTAAGTATTGTCGTAGTTTAGATGTTACATTCTTGGGCAGTATGATACGTATTGTCGTATTTTAGATGTTACATTCTTGGGCAGTATGGTAAGTATTGTCGTAGTTTAGACGTCACATCTTGGGCAGTATTGGTAGTATTGTCGTATCTTAGACGTTACATCTTGGGCAGTATTGGTAGGTAATTAACGTACCTTAGACTTTACTTCTTGGGCAGTATTTGTAGGTATTGTGGTATCGTAGACGTTACTTCCTGGGCAGTATTGGTAGATATTTTCGTAGTTTAGATGTTACATCCTTGAGCAGTATTGGTAGATATTGTCGTAGTTTAGATGTTACATCTTGGACAGTATGGTAGGTATTGTCCTAGTTTAGATGTTATATTCTTGGGCTATGGTGGTAGATATTGTCGTATCTTAGACGTTACATCTGAGGCAGTATTGGCATGTATTGTTCTAGTTTAGACGTTATATCTTGGGCAGTACTGGAAGGTATTGTCGTATCTTTGATGTTACATCTGGGGCAGAATGGGTAGGTATTGTCGTATCTTAGACGCTACACCTTGAGCAGTATTGGTAGGTATTGTCGTTTCTTAAACGTTACATTTCTGGTTATCCATTTCGTGTATTGCTCCTTGTAGTGCCATGCCTGATCTTTGCATCAAAGCATTCACTTTGTCTACACCAGTAGTAAGTTTAATTCTTCATTATATCATCGTTCTGAAAGTAGAAAGAAATCTTCATTTTTATCACCGTTTTATAAGTGATCGAAATCTTCATTTGTATCACCGTTCTAAAAGTAGATGGTAATCTTCAATTTTACCACCTTTCTAAAAGTAGATTGTAATCTTAATTTATATCACCATTTGTGACGATGAAACTCAGCCGACCCTGAAGTATTAGATGTGATGGTAGAACCCTCATAACATCCGTACCCCCGAACATTGTTGTAATTTTATCGTCAACGGGAATTCTTCCACCTGGGTTCATTAGCAATGCACAACAGAAACGTGGAATTCCACCTGGGCTCATTAATATGCGTCAGAGCAGAGTGGACTCGCCACCACGTTTGCTATTAATATGTAGACGGTTATTTTCCGTGCATTCTGGACATTGCTTTGTCTAAAGGGGAGGTAAAACCACGCCTACTGAAACCTCTAGAGCGATCATAAGCAAGCATTTCGCTACACCTTTCTTTCGTACCTGCCTTAAAGGCGTTGCCTAAATCAAACGAAGAAAGTGGCTACGATCAAAGCAGCGTCTCAGCGGCATTTTGCGTCTCCGTGTTAAACAGAGAAGAGCGCTGAAACGCCCGAAGACTAAGACGAACGGGAGAGACGAGCCAGTCAGGAAGTGAGTAATCGGACGAGGAACGGGCGGCTATAATCTCGATTTTACCCTGACTTCAAGAAAGGTGTTAGATTCTAACATGTCCCCCTAATCTGTCATTCCATTTCATATATATAGAGACCGTGTAGAATGCCATTTTATCACTCGTTTGCCAGAGATTTACAGAAGCACTAGCTATAGCCAAATCTTGTTAGATTTCCCCTGGAATTGTGCATATATAGCAGTGAATTCTATTCTGTGCTAAACGGTATAATATATTTGTTTTAAAGTGATCAGTGGTCTAGTTCATTCATTTTTATTTCACTGGATTTTGTGTTGATTTAAATCTATTAAATTAAACCTATCCCAAAAAAGTTCCAGTTGAAAATTTAATGATATATCTATTACATTATTTCCAAAGATTTTTTTAATAGATATAATTAAATACGCGAGTGTATATAATAGTCTTAACGGTAAATTTATCGCGCTTTAGAATGTTATTTGATTTTTCGGTATGATTACATGTTTTTTTATCTTTAATATAGGGTGATCATAACCTTTGCGTCCCAGCAAAAACATTGCATAGAGTCCTCCAGACTCGGTTCTTAAAAACCTCCATATATTTTGATGAACAGTTTAAATTTTAATCTTGAGACGATCCTGTTGGGGTCCAGCTATCTGACTTTTCCAGAAATAAAGTAAATCCAAGAACAATTTACCACGTCATCAATTATATTAAGATTAACTGGAGAAGAACTTTGCCAGAGCTATATTTATATTTTGGTTACTGCTCTACTGCGAAAGAGAATAGAAATCTTCTGAACACTGACTGTGCATATTTTTCTTCACTGGATTTTAAACCCCTCGAAGTAAACCATACCTCACTGGTCAGTTGTTATCATCTAGCGTGAGAAGTTTTTTTTTTTACCACCAGCGGTGAAATCAAAGAGACCACACCATTAACTCCACCTGTATCCGTGACCGTGCCATCCCTTAGAAACTTTTCCTCTAATCAAAAACCAAAAGAACACTTAGGCTTCTTCTTCCAGCGATTACGAGAATATTTGCTACAAGCCAACCTCGCTAATCTGGGGCTGAACGAAGGAAAGACATTTTTCATTTTGTCTAGTGTTTAACGGCTGTTGGGTATTTTTCTATGGAGTGCCAGATTCTACGATCGGTAAGTGTGTGTGAGTAAATGAGTGTTGGCCATCCCGAGCGTGCATGAATGACATGAGATTTATTTTGCAACCATTTTAATTTGCCTACCAGGTAAATACTTTTACTGTATTTTCTTGTTTGATCTTTAAGTGGGATTTTATAACTCTGTTTATTCCCCACCCCCTTACATGTGCTTAGTAAAAGGGAAAACAATTGAGAATAACAGGACTATTTCTACCACCCATACCTAGTACTGTAACACATTTTTTCAGAGTAATTAAATTTACTGTTGGGTTACATTATCTATTTTTTCTGATAACTACCTATCTTTGGACTGGGTTTATCTTTTGTTAATACAAGCGGGAAGGGCAGATTGGATACTCCTCCTCATACCCCCCCATCTTGTTATTTGTATTTTCTGTATCTATGATAATTTTCTGTTATCTGATAAATGTTGTGATTGATTTAATGATAAATAAACATCATAAAACTTTTAGTACTGTGTTGGAAGACCCAAGCCCAAATTACCCATATTTGTTTACAATAGTTTGTATTCACGTAACGTCCGTGTGTTTGAAACACCAAATTGATGTGAGCGCATGTGTGTTTGGAAACTGGCAAACAATTGTTTATCCAGGAGAGTTTAAGGAGTAGATTGAGAGAAAAGTATTGTCGTAAAGGAGTCTGTCCTTACTCTCCCCAGCACTCTGTGAATCAACTATTTACTTCCAATACCCTTATTATCACTGAGCCTTCACCATCATTCTTCACTCTAAACGGGACCACTATTTTCTAAGACTTCTCTCAAAATAAATTTACGACACCATTTTAAAAGTAGATGGGAATCTTCAACTGTACCACCTTTCTAAAAGTAGATAGACATCCCCGTTTTTATCACCGTTCTAACAGCAAAAACACGCTAGATTTAATCACAATAATAATATCTCTAACATTTTATAATATTAGGATTCTGACTCCTGTAATGTGTTCAAGTCATCGAGACTGTAGCATCTTAGTTGTATCATAATCTCTCAGAGCTGGTAATAGGATTCTGACTCCTGTAATGTGTCAAGTCATCGAGACAGTTTCATCTTAGTTCTGTCACTGGCACTGAAAAACAGAAACAGTTCTTCGGTCGATCACAGTCCAGGGTAAAGAGAGGTACACAACTTCACTTGTTCAAACGTAGTCTAAACCAGGATTTCTCAACCAGGGTTCCACGTAACCCTAGTGTTCTGCGAGAGATCGTTATTTAGAAACAAATAAACGTCGTTTTTCTAACTTTGCACACTCGCAGTGGCAGGAGATGACAGTTCAGCCCCTTATGGCAGTGCGCAACTGCATTGTGTTAATTCTTGCACATACCATATTTCATTAGCATCTTTTAGAGTAGAATTTTGTGATAAGACTTTTAGGCTTGCTTAGAAAAGATGACAAAAATCAAGTAGGAAATTTAGAAAAGAAAAAACAGACGTTTCATCTACCTACACTACTGACTTGCATCAGAGTTGCGGTCCTTTGTTTGGAGGGGGAACCACACAAAAAGTAGACTATTAAGTTGGCCAAAATAAAGAGATCCACGAAAAAAAAAATGATTCTCCACTCAAAAGAAAATTGACAATTTTTTATTGAATTATTATATTTACGCTGATTTTTATGCAGAGGTTCCCTGTGGTCCAAAAATTATTTCAAGGGTTCCTCCAGCATAAAAAGGTTGAGAAACGCTGGTCTAGATTGACAAGACGTTTCTTGCCTACTATAGAAACAAATACTAGTTTAGAATGACACAACGTTTCTTTGCGGTTACATAAACAAAACCTTGTTAAAAAATAAAAAAAAGAGCCTACTTTAGCGATTACAGAAACAAACCTTATTCTGGATCGACACAATGTTTTACGGCTAAAGTATTAAAAAAATCGCATTTGAAGCAATTTT
The DNA here is from genome assembly GCA_024509875.1 of Oreohelix idahoensis. Classification (NCBI taxonomy): domain Eukaryota; kingdom Metazoa; phylum Mollusca; class Gastropoda; order Stylommatophora; family Oreohelicidae; genus Oreohelix; species Oreohelix idahoensis. The sequence goes on along the minus strand of JAMPIV010006502.1, from coordinate 386,348 downwards.
ATAATTTAAACTTCAACTTTAAAAGAATGACTGTTTACGTCTGGATTTTCTGTCTATTGTGCCATTTTGGGGCAGATTTCTTATTCTAAAGTTGACATTATATCATGTTCGGCGTCTATTTTAAAAAGTATTATATATACAGCTCAAAAAAATTGAAAGGCCACTTACAAATTCATCTGCAGTTTAAAAAAAAAATAAAGATACAATTATGAAACTCACATATCATAAACGGTTTTCATTGCACATTACATTGACATTAAAATGAAGAAAAACAAATGATTTTGTTAGTAAGAAAATCGATGTCAATCGTCTTACCTCCCTTTTTGAAAATTCAGAATCATTAAACAAAAGTTAACATGATTCAAAATCGAGTGTGTCCACCATGAGCTTGAATGCATTCACTGCACCTTTGCCTCATTGATAAGACAAGAGTTCTTAGAGTCATTTGTGGGATCGCTTGCCACTCCTGCTCCAGGAAGAGGAACAACTGATTGAGGTCAGTAGCAGGTGAATGATTTTCTCTAAGTCTACGTCCTAGCACGTCCCATACATGTTCTATCGGACTGAGATCAGGAGAGTAAGCTGGCCAGTCTAAGCGGGTGACATGCTGGTGTTGTAGGAAGTCGTTCACGACCCCAGCTCTATGTGGTCGGGCTGTACGATGACAGGCCGGCTAAACTAGGTGAGGGTAGCCGAATGGTTATAAACCTTCGGTGAGTTAGGGTCTGCCTACCCATGCATGCGAAGACTGGATTCGATAGACTGCGCGGAAGAAACCACCTGTTGGTTCAACGGGCATGACGGCGATTACCAGCAACGCGCTGTGGAGCGTAAGGAGCACGGCGAGGCACGTAGAAAGCCCTGGTCATCCACTGCACCTGACTTCATCTCCAGCCGTCTTGACTTGTCTTGCCACTGGATTGAGATGGACCCAGGCGAGAGAGTGAGGTCGACGAATTGCGCAACTCTTCCTCACTTTAATCCAAATCACCGCGCAAGTCACTCTTTCATCCATTCATCCATTCATCCATCCACTCACAACAAGTCCTGTGGCGATGGGCGAGCGGCGAAGCGGCAGGCGTGGGTACGCTGGCAGTCGTAGTCGCAGACCTACACACAGGCGGCTCAGGCCATATGGTCGTCTTCCACTGATCGGAGCAGCAGTGGGATTCGGCAGCCCCCTGAGTGTCTGAGCAGCCCTCTTTAGGAAAGCACTGCTCACCTCCATGGCATGAGGAAGGGGCTAGAAAAGGTTCCCTAAACATTGCCTGCTTCACCATTACCTAACCAGCTTACCGCGGTTGGTGGGTACCCTACTTCGGCGGTCGACATATAAGAAAAAGAAAGGACAGATTTTCCCCCTCATTCTAGGCGCATGGAATGTGCGCACTTTACTTGACAAAGACTTTAACGCAAACAGACCTGAGAGACGAACTGCCCTGATTGGGAGAGAACTGGCCAGGTACAACATTGACATAGCAGCACTGAGTGAAACTCGACTTGCAGGCGAGGGCCAACTTTGCGAAAAGGGTGCAGGTTATACATTCTTTTGGAGCGGAAGAGGAACTGAAGAAAGACGAGAAGCAGGGGTTGGATTTGCAATCAAAACAGCAATTGTCAGCAAGTTAGCGGGGGCCCCAAAGGGAATAAATGACCGACTCATGACGGTCAAGATCCCTCTGTTCTATGGAAGAAAACATGCCACCATCATTAGCGCGTATGCACCAACTATGACAAACCAGGATGATGTCAAGGATAAGTTTTACGAAGAACTACATGCAGTCATTGCATCAGTTCCTAAAGCAGATAAGCTCATCATTCTTGGTGACTTTAATGCAAGAGTAGGCTCAGATAACATCTCCTGGAATGGCACTATTGGTAGGTACGGCGTGGGTCGCTGTAACAGTAATGGACTTCGTCTCCTCCAGACTTGCGCAGAACATGACCTCCTTGTCACCAACACCATTTTTCGACTTCCTACCCGCAACAGGACCTCCTGGATGCACCCTCGCTCAAAGCATTGGCACCTAATTGACTATGTAATTGTTAGGAAGAAGGACAGGCAAGATGTCCGGGTGACCAAGTCCATGTGTGGTGCCGAATGCTGGACTGATCATCGCCTCATTGTATCTAAACTTAAAATTCGTATCCAACTAGCCAGGCGCCCTCAGGGGAAGAAAACTCAAAAGAGGCTGGATGTCACCAAACTAAAGAAGACAAAAATCAAACAGCCATTTACTGACACCTTAGAAGACCGTCTCAAATCTATCTCGCTAGACGGCCAAAGTGTGGAAACAAATTGGGCAGCCCTAAGTGAGCAGATCTACAACACTGCTACAGAGGTCCTGGGTCCTTCCATCAAGAAACAAAATGACTGGTTTGATGAGAACTCAGATGATATAAAGCAGATGTTGGCTGAGAAACACCATCTCCATAAAGCATATTTAAATGATCCAAAATCTACATCCAAGAAAGACGCTTTGAACAACATGCGTAGAATCGTCCAACATAAACTACGCCAGATGCGGGATTCATGGCTGAGTAATAAAGCAGATGAGCTCCAAGGCTTTGCTGACAGCCATGACTTGAAAAACTTTTACCTTGCACTCAAAGCGGTCTATGGTCCAACATCATCAGGATCATTTCCCCTCCTTAATGCAGATGGAAAAACACTAATTACAGACAAGGAAAAAAATGCTCCAACGCTGGGCTGAACATTTTAATAATATCTTGAACCAGCCATCATCTATTAACGACGAAGCCATCATCCGCCTGCCCCAAATTCCTATAAATGAAGCATTAGATGATGTACCAACTCTGGAGGAAACTAAAAAAGCGATTCGTCAACTGTCTAGTGGAAAGGCCCCTGGCTCCGATTCAATTCCTGTTGAGGTTTATAAAGATGGCGGTGCAGTTCTGATACAGAAACTTCATATGATCTTCCAGCAAATGTGGCAGAGTGAAACCATCCCACACGATCTCAAAGATGCCTCAATTATACATCTATATAAACGTAAAGGTAATCGCCAAGACTGCAACAATCATCGAGGCATCTCTCTTTTATCAATCGCTGGGAAGATATTCGCCAGAATCCTTTTGAATCGCCTTACGGCTCATCTTGACAAAGGTCTTTTACCTGAAAGTCAGTGTGGATTCCGGAAAGAACGTGAAACCAAAGATATGGTGTTCGCTGCAAGACAGCTACAAGAAAAATGCCAAGAACAGCACTGTGACCTGTACACAGCTTTCATCGACTTGACAAAGGCGTTCGACACGGTCAGTAGAGAGGGTCTATGGAAGATCATGGCAAAATACGGCTGCCCAAAGAAATTTATCACAATAGTGCAGCAACTGCATGATGGAATGCAGGCTAGAGTTCAGGAAAACGGTGAGCTATCAGAGCCTTTCCCTGTCTCAAATGGAGTTAAACAAGGGTGCGTACTTGCACCGACTCTGTTCAGTATCATGTTTTCTGCTATGCTGACTGATGCTTTTAGAGACGGGGACACAGGAATCGACATTAGTTATCGTATTGATGGAAAATTGTTTAACCTTAGGAGGCTTCAAGCAAAAACCAAGGTCAAATCACACACCATCAGAGATCTTCTGTTTGCTGATGATTGTGCCCTCAATGCTGGCTCAGAGGCTGATCTGCAGCATAGTGTGGATAGATTCTCCGAAGCCTGCGCCAACTTTGGGCTTACCATCAACACGAAGAAAACAGAAATCATGTACCAACCAGCTCCTGGCACAGTTTATACTGAGCCAGTCATCAAGGTTAATGGTGAGAAACTGAATGTTGTGAACAGATTCACATACCTTGGTAGCACACTATCCCAGAACATTGTCATTGATGATGAGGTGAACACCAGGATCTCCAAAGCCAGCAGCACATTTGGCAGACTATACACCAACGTTTGGCATCGAAGTGGCATTAGTCTACAGACAAAGCTGAAGGTGTACAGAGCTGCGGTGCTTCCAGTGCTGCTATATGCATGTGAAACATGGACTGTATACAGGCGCCACGTAAAGAAGCTAAACCACTTCCATACAGTCTGTCTCAGGAAGATAATGAACATCAAATGGCAAGACAAGATCCCGGATACCGCCGTTCTTGACAGAGCTGGTATCCCTAGTATTGATACTATTCTGATGCAGTCACAAATTTGCTGGGCAGGTCATGTAGTCCGCATGCCAGACCATCGACTGCCAAAGATACTCTTTTATGGTGAGATGCAGAAGGGTAAACGCTCCCATGGTGGCCAAAAGAAGCGCTTCAAAGACACGTTAAAGACGTCATTGAAAACCTTTGACATAAACCCAGACACATGGGAAGCTGCTGCGCAAGACCGAACTGCTTGGCGCACATCTCTTCGTAAAGGTGCAGCGGCATGCGAATCATCCAGAAGAGCAGCAGCGGAACAGCGGAGACAAGCTAGAAAGGACCGTGAAATAAAATCTTCACATGAAGCAAACATTCCCTGCCCACACTGTCCAAGATCTTTCCAGGCCCGCATCGGGCTCTTCAGTCACCTTCGTACCCATAGACTAACCTAACATATTCTTAAATAATTGGATGAACAGAGTGGTCTTCATCACCCGTGATGGACGAACAACCATGTGGTCGGGCATTGTCGTCCTGCAGGATAGAATCAGGTCCTAGAGCCTGAAGTGCCGTAAGAGCAAGCGGCTGTAAGATGTCATTTCTGTAGGCCAAACCATTCAACGTACCATGCACTCGATACAAAAGTGTTCTGGAGGTCACACTAATTCCGCCCCTCACCATTACTGATCCACCGCCATAGCGATCATGTTCAAGGACGTTGGCATCATGATAGCGTTCTCTTGGGTGCCTCCAGACACGATTTCTGCCATCTGTGAATGATCTGGTGAAACGGGATTCATCTGTGAACAGAACTCTGCTCCATTGATGCCTTGTCCAGGTCACATGACGCCGATCCCAAGCCAGACGAGCTGTACGATGAGCTGGAGCCAAGACAGGTCGGATGACAGGTCGCCTTGCATGCAGATCTGCATCTCTCAGTCGGTTTCGTATGGTTTGGTCACTGACGATTACGTTGGTGGCTGCTCGCAGTTGCGTCCTGATGGCACTGGCAGTGATTGTTCTTTGTCTGAGAGCCAATACAACAACAAATGTGTCTTGCCGTCTTGTGGTAGACCTTGGACGTCCTGACCTGTGTTGTTCTGCGACACTGCCGGTTGCATTATAACATCATCCTGCAGCCATGTCATCGCTCTCCATCTGTCAACATTGGTCAAGCGTCTTCGCTGAGCCATGGCTAAAATGGTAAATGTTACAAACATACCCATTGCCCGTTCCTTCCGAAAAGTGGGTGACATGTGTTCACTATTGTCACGACTTGCACGTGAAAAGCAAATTTCAGCAATGTTATCAACAGGCTTTGCCATAGGAAGCATTTTCAAACATGCATTATTTCCCTTTCCACCACGTATATTTGATTGACCTTGGAGGTACACACACGTAACACAGATTTGATTTATTGTCAGATTAACAAACATTGTTTAAGCCTGCAACAAAAATGCATCAAAACTTTTTTGACTGAGTGTTAAGGTTTTAAAAAAAAACAGCTTAGTTGAAATAACCTAAAAATTGAAAGTGGCCTTTAAATTTTTTTGAGCAGTATAAAATAATAGAACTGCTCTGTTCACAAAGTATAAAAGAATTATGTTTACAACCATTAAAAAAACATTGTTTTGTAAGCTATGTCCACGAAACAAACCTTTAACAACTTGAGTGTGACGTCACCATGAACGGGTTTCCGGACATGGCAAGCACAGAATAATAATGTACAGACATGAGATGTATCGATTTCTCTCAGAGCCAAGCTCGGTCTTAGTCTGTCATAATCTGCTCATAACATAATAACGACAATCTGCAAGTATCACTAACACATCGGCTCAGCAGGTTTTTTCAGGTAAATCGCTGTATCCTTTGTCTTTTTCTCTTACCATGTCTATATTTTTTATCTTTGTCTCCTGTTTTTGATATGGCTGACGAAAGATAAATCCCGTAACGTCTCATGTTTTTAGTGCATCGTTTCATTGTGAAACTGATTCAATACCAGTTTTAATTATTTGTTTTGTTTTATTTCAGGTAAACGTGCAAGTTAAAGGTTTGTAACTTTACACTTAACCTCAGAAATGAGGTATATGAGAAAGGTGGTTGAAGTAACAAGAAGAGACATGGTCAGCAACCAACAATAAGCCAAGGCCTAAAAACTCAAACACTGCAGACCCAATAGAACAAACCCAACTAAGATGCTTTGACCATGTCTGCAGAATGGGAGAAGATCGACTGCCACGGCAGGTGTGGGAGGCTAAGAGCCACGGATCCAGACCTCCAGGACGACCCAGAGTCCGCTGGGAGGACAACATTAGACATTCTCTGAAGGACCGAGGACTAAAATTGAACCAGGCCAGGAGAAAGACAGCCGATAAGATAGCAAGGCGCTCTCTCTTCCAAAGCTCTACACCTCAGGGTAGAAGAGGAACGACTGAGGAAGTAACGTTACACTTTTCTTCAATATTTTTAATGCTTTTTCTTCTCTATTCAGTTTTATTCAGGAATAAAGAAAACACTTTTCGGAAAAATGCACTGTCTTCATATTAAACAATGCTTAAAAGGTACGGCATAGAACAACAAAGCGTAATTGAAGCTGAAGAGCAAACACGTTTATTTGTCACAAGCAATAAATTGCTCATCTTCTTATCCCAAAATTCCCCGATGATGAAACGGTGGATGAAGCGAAAAAATGTCTTGGTTTTCCTTTATACACTTATTGCAGTTTTAGGTATATTGTACTAGTACTTGCCTTACTGTTTACGAATCCTCTCATTATTCATTTCCCTGTTTGTTTCTCATGCAGCGACCATTGCTGGTGATCCCCTGGCAGAAAGCCTGTACAAATGTATGTATGTGCTCCTACAGCAGTGGTATCTGTAACAATTTGTTTGACACGATGAGGCTGCCAGTGAAATACACAACCTCACATTAAGCCGCCTTTTAGGATATGCCTGTTAGAGCAGCAGTTCTGTTCTTTCTTTGCCTCATCAAAGATCCCCCAGGAACTACACGGGTAGAATCTTCTCAGCATCATCAGATGTTACAACAAGTAATGCTACCAGTAAGATGACTTGACTTGACTTTGATCCACTGTCACTGAGCGTCAGCTCTTGGTGACCTTGCTGCCTTTATGTGGTACTGCTCAGTTCGTATAAGCTGAATAAATTCGTATAAGCTGTTTTGGGCTGCCATAAAGTGTATTGTCTATGGATGGGTTGTGTGGCAGGAGGAGTAATCTCATTCCCTGGAGTGCAGGACACAGTAATAGATGGTGGTCTACTGTCTCCAACAGGTTTGGGCAGTGTCTACATGCTGCTATATTTTGTGAACACATTCTGTTTCTGGAGCCATTTAGTGTGGAGTGACCTTTTTCTCAATCTGACGATTCTTGTTTGATATTTTTGTTTTAGCTTGCGCCCACGTGTTCAGCCAATTTTCTTTACAGTTGTTTTTGATTATTTGTTTTATTGTTAACAGACTAATATGGACCAGTAAGATACAATACGTATCACCATCAGGTCCGGCTCTAGGGGTTCACAGGCCTGGAGCTAGTGTGTGGAGTGGGCATCGCTGTCACACAATTTATCCTTCCTTATTAAAAACTCAATTACGGCTCGACATCTAGGTAAAAGTGTAACCGATATAATTGGTTAACACTTAAATATACACAGGAGAGAAAATAAACACAGTAGAGAAAATAAGAACCCATACTGTACTATCACACTGACATATAAGAAGATTTAACTATGATAGTTTGCAAAAATAAAATGATTAAATGCAGAATAATCCGGTTTTTAAATATGACTTTTGGTCAAACATGTTCTTCGCTGTGATGCGGATTAAGGTGTTTCTCATCTATGATCTTGGTTTTCTTTCTTCCAGGTTTGGATTATCTTTTGTTTTGCTGTGCCCTGTCAGATTCAATTTTTAGCCACTGGTTTTGTTTGTCTCCTGCCCTTAAAGGTTGTCGTAGATTTTGGATAGGAGAATTAAGACTTGGGTGGGTCCCTTCTGAATAGGTTAGAATAGGTGATCGTCACAGTGTGAGATAGTAAAAGAAACAGAATTTCCACACAGGTGAGATGATAGACTGTGGTATAGAGGCTGTCGCTGAAAGCGAAAAGAATTCTTCTCTCTCTCACCTATCCTCTACGACGACTTTTACAGAGTCCGACAGTCTATTCCACATATATATTACATATATTTCTATCTACTCACGGGCACGCACATACACGTGACGACAGTTAAACACACAGACTTGGAAAATCTATAACAATGCTTATACAGATAATTGGGATCGAGCTGACCAACGCACTGGTTTTTTTGTTCAAGAGAGATATTTTAATTATCATATCAAAATTTCTCACAACACCAAAAAATACATAAAGGAAGCATACACATAGACATAAAAAAATCAAATGAATTTCTACCAGGATGATAGACCCGTTATGATATTAACTCTAGGTTTAGCCCACAGCCCCGTTATGAGACAGATGATGGCCCAAAGAGTTATAGATACATAGGGTTGAGTCTAAGAGGTTTTTTTCTTTCTCGTAAATGTATGAACAGAGTTGGATAATCTGATTTAGCCTAAGAAAAAAAGAAACTCTAGCATTTGTAACAAATTCTGCAGATTTAAAAAATTTAAGACAGCAAATGTGTGACAATAATACACCGGTAAAATAACACTCAGACCTGTGTACTCTCATTCATGCAGCCATGGCCTTTCTCTCACATATATACTCACAACTTTGCTCGTTGCCTCTGGGAACATAATAATTCTAGGACCTTCGCACAGACCCGAAAAATGCAGTCAGCGACCAAGAAAACCCCCAGTTCCAAAAGACGTACTGAACTCTCGGTCTCAGGGAACCGATTCCTTGTGTGTTCTAATTTTTCTCGAATGTCTGATTAAGTCACATAAAATTTGTCCAGGCACGAAAGTTAGCAGAGCACAATGTCATTAGCTTTGGATTCTAGGATTTAAGGAATGTCAGATCGGTGTCTTCTTTCAGGCAGGTACTATATTTGGTCACCACAATACTAGTCACAATCTCTGTCGGAATGTTAATGTTATTCTTGTAATATTCTCTCGCCGCCAGGCAGCATGTACATCTAAATTTGTGAAGCAATATGAACTGGCTCAAAAGCCCAATATATATGTTTCTAGTCTTTAGAAACCGTTAGTTAGATTGCTATTACTGTCTCTCTCTGATGGCATATGCACTGTCAGACCCGTGTTACTTGAAACATAAAACCCCACGTGGTTAAAGATAGGAAATGTCTATGCTTCTCACAAATATGTCTCTCAGGCTACTAAACGCTGGCAAGTTGGGTACCACCGTTTCACTATATAAAATGGAAAGAACACATATCAAATAATTTACATATATGTACTCATTATAACTTACATTTTAAATAGCAAGCCTACAGCTTGACTTATTATTTAAACTTCCGGTGAAATAAGTTATATAAAATCGATCATGAGGAATTAGAAATATGGTGCGTATTCCGTCACTACTCACTGATGTCGCGTCTAGCATTTATAAGTTTGTTATTAAAACAGTCTCGACTGAGTATTAGCCGTTAAATTAAATTCCTTATAGCTACTAGTTTAGTAAGCTAAAGATATAATTTATTATGTATTTCCACTGTAACTCGTCGACTTAGAGAATATAACAAACTATAAATCAAGCACTCTGTTCAAAAGAAACTAGTTAAAATGAAATGAGCGATTTAACGCTTTAACCACTTCACAAAATTCTAGAGAACTACTATATAATATTTACCTCAAACACAGCACTACAGGATATCGCACAATTAAGAATTTTACGCTTATATTTATGGAAGTCTAGAAGTTCGACAAATTGTCGCAACAAACTAAGAAACTTCGCTTATACAGCTCTACTCTTCGCGAACCACCTGTCTACTGCGAATTACTGAGACAAGAATGAAAATAAAGTTTCAAACTAGGTTTAATAACTATGAAACGGACAAAGAATCCCACTGTTTCGAAACCACGAAACAGCGCCCGTCTCTCCCCTTCTCTAACACCCTACGTCAGCTTCCCTCATGTCGTAACAGCCATCAGTGCGATTACGCACCTGCGTTCACAAACTGACCGGGAAAAGCGCGTGTCAGTTGCAAATCTCAGACAACCGTCTGAAACTGCGACTATAAGGTGTAAATATTCGCTCCTACTTAAGCGTTCGGCCGATCCAACTCGTTGTTGACCGGTGAAAATGCAGACGGATGTCTGCTCTCTCCTAGCATTCTCACGCGTTTACGTCGAGAATCTAACTCAGGAGTGTCGTGTCATCTGAAGGTGCAGACCCAAGTCGGCTCGATGTCTGAGATGGACTGCAACTAAATCGCACTTCACGTCTGCCTGACATCTATGTAATAAAATTACGTATCCCAGCATGAGAAAAAAACACAAGGTAAAGTTTGAGAATACTGAAGAAAATATTTTTCGCAACCGAGTGATGCGAAAAACACAGGAAAAGAAAGTACGGAAAGATAATAAAATAAAAGGATTCGGGTGAGAGAATAGGAAGAAGATGTAGGCAATTTAATGATATAAAGACCTACGTGACAGGACGTCCCCCCTTTTGTCGTGAAACTAACAAATAACTTCAATAAAAGGAAAGAAGAATGGTAAAGAACAGTGCTGTCACAATGACTGTACTCGAAATCCCCCTTGTTTTCTACTTCGTCTGCAAATTGTAACGTTTCAAGTTGATAGTAAAGGCCTACTGCATCAATACACGCTTGCTTCAATAAAACGTGTACTGCCTTTCTAAGAAAAACCTTGAGATACGCAAGCTGATTAATGACCTAAATTAATACTAGCATTAATTACACTACGTTACCAGAAACGAACGGACAGATGGACTTAGGATAGAAAGAAGGGAGGGCTGATCGGAGGAACGCAGGCAATACTACCCCAGTCCCGCGATACACAATTGCTGCCATCACGCGTGTAAGACCACATGCACTAGCTTTTTTCAAATCGACAGTGATAAAAACACTACCCATACCAGAGTTAGGTTTTAAAATCCTGAAAAACGCTTATTAGGAAATATGACATTATACTGGTTTACGTTTGAAAACATTACAGTACCCAGACACCACATCGTTTTCGAAGTAAACAGGAGGTAGAAGAAAGTGCATATTTTGAACGCAGCCACTTAGCTCCTTTAAATTTGTATATTTGGGTTCCTTAGGACTTGCTGACAAAAAATATGTTAAACGTTACGCAAATAGTCTAGGAATTACCAAATTATAGCCAAAACAAATAGTGAGGGATGTCAGACAACACCCAAATCAGAATCGCTCAGTGGCAGATTTTCACCCCACCATTGTACGGGAAATAGGCTGACATGTTACCTCCTATTTGATTGGCGGAAAATAAATGTAAGGCTAAACACGATTAGTCGGACTATAAATACTACTTCTTTGTTGTTAGGGGAAACGTGAGTAGGAGTACTTTTTTGAAAAGCTGTGTAAACATGGCATGATTGGTTAGACCTGCCAATATAGTCAATTAGAGGCGTCAGGTCAACACCACATTAGCAAATAAACTTACTACAGAATCAGTGCGTTGAGCACCAGTGCATATTTTGCTAAATAAAAGCCTGGGACATCGGCAGATCGAAATTGTGCTATATTCATTGCCGGTCAACGTAATTCTGTATTATTTCCATGAATTGTGGGACCGTGGTCCAAAAGTTATTGAAGCAGCACCTGGTCAGAGCTTTGCTGAATCCAGAGGCGGACAGCATACTCCTTGGTCCATATAGCAAACAGTGAGGTGTCTCCAGAACACAGGGGAGCAATCGAGCAGAGGAGTCTTTTCCTGCCGACATCACGAAAGATAAGACTATGTGGCCAGCGGAGCTCAACGTTATGTAACCCCATCTTAAACTGACATTGTAAAAAAAATAAGAGGGGAAATTAATTGTTTTAATGAACGGAACTGAGAACATCTCCAATACTAGTTCCAACAGAAATAAACACTTGAAGTCATGATGACAAATACCAACATAGCTTGAAAAAACAACACCAGTATTACCTCATATTACCACTACACAACTGACACACATAGGATAAGATTAATAAAATATGTCACTACAAGATTCATATTGATAAATTCTGTACATATAACTTGTAATTAAAATTGATTGTGATTCCTGGTTCACTTTGTATTTGAATCAGGACACATATATATTAATGAAAAGTACTAAATACATATTGATATTTGAAAATTTACCAGTGACTCATTCAAGATAGTCTTATAGAATGTTACATGTGTGTGAGTGTCACAGTGTTGTCACGTGTGGTGGAATAAATTAAATTGTTTATCTGTCGGTTGTTGTTGTGACTTACACTTCATCATATACATACCCTAGACATTCAACGTAGTCATCACTATATTCCAGAATAATTCTGACTGAGGTATAAATATGTGGTAGCAAGTAAGGTCATCTATAATACACTACCCTTATTAGATATAGATACCTTCACAGCTGATCTCAGTCAGTACACTAAGTCCCCTATAAATACTTATATATCCCACTTTACCACACCTTTAAGATATGGAAGCACTCCATGTCTACGTTATGGAATTAACTTTCCTATAACCGTAGCTTCGGGGTGTCTGTCTTCTTCCCTCTCATCTTCCCCCTCCATCTCTCTCCAATTCCTACTCAAGTCTACTCCCCAAAGTTTCCTTCCTCTGGAATGTCTCCCATGCGCGCTTGAAAGAGCGTCGCCGCTTCTGACATTTTTGAAAGATTTCCTGTGATAGCGGTGGAATATCCTTGCCACTATCATCATCTTCGTCAGCTCTGGCGATCGTCAGTAGATGTTCGGAGGTTGGCACTGGTGTTTCCAAGTATCTCTTTAAGATATTTAAATGGAAAACCTTTTCCTTTCCTTCAATAGAGATCTGGTAGTTAGCCTTAGAAATCTTTTTCAGGACGGTAAACGGCCCTTGCCATCCGATCCTCAGTTGGTTGTTCTCGGTAAGGAGTAACACCAAAACTTTCTCTCCTGCTTCCAGTTCTCTTTCTTTCGCGACTTTCCTGTATCGGTTAGCGTGCTTTGTGCGAGCTCGCTTAAAGTTAGTCGTTGCTAGGTCCCACCCTAGTTTCAACCTTTCCTTTAAAACCGAAATATTTACTGGCTGAGACAACTGTCTGATCCGCCTTCTCGTCTGTCAGAGACTGAAGTAAGGCTTCAAGCGGGCCCTTAATAGGTCTGCCGAATAAGAGTGTAGCTGGCGGAAATCCTGTGGAAGAATGAGGAGATTCTCTGTAGCCAAATAATGCTGCAGGAATACAGAGATCCCAATCTTCAGGTTTCACTTGTGCCAGTTTACTTAGCATCATGTTGAGGTTTCCATTAGCACGTTCCACGAGCCCATTTCCGGCCGGAGTATAAGGCTTTGTGTAGATGTGTTTGGTCCTCAAGATCTTCACGATCTCATCCATCAACAGGTTTTGGTATGGGGATCCGTTATCCGTCAACACTTGCTGAGGGAATCCCAACCGAGTGAAAATCTGCACGAGGGCTTCTGCGACATGCTTGGCATCTGCGCATGTTAGCGGGATAGCTTCTGCCCATAAAGTGCATGTATCGACTAAGGTCATAATGAACCTGTTCCTTCTTTTAGTCCTTTCGAAAGGCCCTAAAATGTCGATCACAACCCGTTCGAATGGTGTTCCCACTATTGGCATTTCACCCAAAGAGACTGGGGGTGCCCGTTGCTTGGGTGGCACACGTTGGCACTGGGCACAGGATTTGACATATCTGATAATATCAGTATTTACTCCTGGCCACCAATAATGAGTGGTTATACGTTGGTTTGTGGCGTTCTGTCCCATATGTCTGCTAAAGGGAAGAGAGTGCCCCATTTCTAGGATTTGGCTTCTGTACTGTTTCGTTACTAGGAGCTGGTTGTAACCTTGTTCAGGCTTGCCCGTTCTCCGATAAAGTACGCCATCCTTAGAAAAAATGTCCCCGTGCTGTTTGGGTTCCTTAGCCATGGGCAGTTTCCTAAAGCAGGGTGCCAAAGTAGGGTCCTTGTATTGCGCTTCTTTAAGTTCCATAGGTAACAAATTAGGCGCAGGCTCCCGTTCTTTGTTGGTTTGCCCTCTTGTAGTTACTGCTGCCACAATCGTCTCTTCCGGTTTCCCAATACACACGTATCTCCCGCCAAGTATGACTGGGTAGATGGGATCATCCATAACAGCCGCTTTGATCACGCCTCTGACAAAGTCAGAGTGTATCTCCACCAATGCGATGGGAAGCGCTGTAGGTGCATCACTCTTACGAACTCCACAAAGTTGGACGGTCTCTGCTGTCTCTTGACCGGGTTTGACCAGGTTTCTGGCAACAATGCAATCATACGAAAGCCCCGTGTCAAATAAGCAAGAAGTTTGAGAACCGTTCAAAGTAACAATACCTCGCGTTGAGGGTCCATCCCCAACAGGTTGGGAATCACTGTCAATAATTCCGCCTTGCGAGACTGTTAATAAGCATCCGATGCGTTTCGTCTCGGTGTGCTCGGTCTGATCATATGTCCCATGCTCAGGGGTTCTCCCTTTGCCACCTTGACCTTTCTGGCTACGCTGCCATGAAGGACGGTCGGGTTGATCAGACTGTTTGGAGTGATTGGGGTACTTGTTCTTGTAGAACTTGGATTTTTCAGGAGGGGGGTTTTGAGGTCCAGTTTCTCTGTGGTTATTTTGGTTAGAAGCCTGAGAAGATTGCTCTAGGTTATGTTTTCGAAAATGCTCCTCTGTCGGTTTCCGATTTGTGGCCGGTAGTTCAGCCAGCGCATTATGATAACGCTCAGACTTTTCCAAAATGTTTTCAAGTTTTTCTGCCCCCTGCTCAGCTAGAAATCTCCGGGTATCTGCAGACAATGTGTTCTTTATTTGTTCTGTTAAAACAAATTCCTCAAGACCTTCGTAGGTAGAGGGGAGCTGCGAGAGCTCAAGGCACTTTGTCAAATATCCCTTTAGACGGGAAGAGAACTGGTGAAAAGATTCAGAATTCTCCTTTCTGCTGTTGCGAAACAGTTGCAAAAATTTGCGAGCGTTCATTTCAAAGCGCTCCAGTAACGCTTTCTTCAACAGATCATAGTTGTCTTGTTGGCTGCTTTCCAGTTTGGCGTAAACATCATACGCAGAACTTTTCAAAGCCTGGGAAAGCTTCATGTTCCAACGCGACCTCTCTAAACCGTACAGAGTTGCAATTTTCTCAAATTTTTCTAGCCAAGTGTCAATCTTCTCATTTGGACAAGGGAAAGATTCTAGCGGAAAAGACATAGCAGTGAGGTGAAGGGATTGACTGCCAGAAGGATCAGTTAAGGAAGAATGAAGAGAAGACTCTCCATTGCTGGAGGTAGAGGCAGCACCACGACTTTGAAGTTCTAGAGCTTTAAGAGCCAACTCATGTTGTCTCTCCTTCTCTCTTTCCTCATGCTGTCTCTCCTTCTCTCTTTCCTCATGCTGTCACTCCTTCTCTCTTTCCTCTCTGTCCTCCCTCTCCTTCTCATGCTGTCTCTCCTTCTCTCTTTCTCTCTCCCTGCGGATTTCCATTTCTTTGTCCATCTTCTTCTGCTCTTTAGCTTCAGCTGCTTTCCTCTCCGCATCATATCTCTCAAGTTCGTCTCTGACAAATGCTTTCGCTTCCTCTCCTTCCAGTCCCTCCTCTCTCGCTTCGTCCCTGAGGAGTTGTCTAAGCTTTGCCCTCTCGGCCATATTATGTCAGTGACTGAGACTAGTGGAGAAAGAAAATAGGAAAAAGGATACACTGACTCTACCACTTACGAGAAAAAAAAATACCAAAAATTCAAAAGATGATATCCTTAACCCTGGGATACCTCCTCCAAAGTAAAATCTAACTATCGCTGCTATTATCGGCAATAAAGCACTTAATGCAAAACACGACTACGCCCACTAAATGGTAGTTAAGATTACTTCTGAAAAATAAGTTGCTACCGTGGAAAACAAAATTATTATTGCAAAATTTATTTTAAGGAAAATAAAAATCCCTTAATTTTAATCCACTATAAGTTTCACCCCTGAAGACAGTTAGGGTAAGGGAGGCATTTAATCTGGACAAAAGTCCGAAACGCACTCCTTAGCTTTTGCTCAAACACCTACTTCTTCAAAACCCAGTGAATGTTATACACTCACAAAACTTTACCAGCGTTTAGTATTACAAAATCATTAATTAACATGTATTCCGACAAATCAACCTGTAAACCAAATGTATAATGTTCAAATGCTGTGGAAAAAACTTATCAGTTTGTGTGGTCAGCACGCTCGTAAACAGATCGTTAGTCTAGGGGATAAATTTTTTTAAAAGATACACAACTCACAAGACTTCACACTCTTACTCTATATCAGAATAAAGAATCTTAAAGACGAGCTGATATTTGTCGTCTCGTCTTCCTATTCAAAGTTCAAAAACCGGAAACGAGCAACCATTTGTCGAGCGCCTTAGGATTTTGCGTTCAATTCCCGGTAACGAGCGACCATTTGTCGTAGATTTTGGATAGGAGAATTAAGACTTGGGTGGGTCCCTTCTGAATAGGTTAGAATAGGTGATCGTCACAGTGTGAGATAGTAAAAGAAACAGAATTTCCACACAGGTGAGATGATAGACTGTGGTATAGAGGCTGTCGCTGAAAGCGAAAAGAATTCTTCTCTCTCTCACCTATCCTCTACGACGACTTTTACAGAGTCCGACAGTCTATTCCACATATATATTACATATATTTCTATCTACTCACGGGCACGCACATACACGTGACGACAGTTAAACACACAGACTTGGAAAATCTATAACAATGCTTATACAGATAATTAGGATCGCGCTGACCAACGCACTGGTTTTTTTGTTCAAGAGAGATATTTTAATTATCATATCAAAATTTCTCACAACACCAAAAAATACATAAAGGAAGCATACACATAGACATAAAAAAATCAAATGAATTTCTACCAGGATGATAGACCCGTTATGATATTACTCTAGGTTTAGCCCACCGCACCGTGATGAGACAGATGATGGCCCAAAGAGTTATAGATACATAGGGTTGAGTCTAAGAGGTTTTTTTCTTTCTCGTAAATGTATGAACAGAGTTGGATAATCTGATTTAGCCTAAGAAAAAAAGAAACTCTAGCATTTGTAACAAATTCTGCAGATTTAAAAAATTTAAGACAGCAAATGTGTGACAATAATACACCGGTAAAATAACACTCAGACCTGTGTACTCTCATTCATGCAGCCATGGCCTTTCTCTCACATATATACTCACAACTTTGCTCGTTGCCTCTGGGAACATAATAATTCTAGGACCTTCGCACAGACCCGAAAAATGCAGTCAGCGACCAAGAAAACCCCCAGTTCCAAAAGACGTACTGAACTCTCGGTCTCAGGGAACCGATTCCTTGTGTGTTCTAATTTTTCTCGAATGTCTGATTAAGTCACATAAAATTTGTCCAGGCACGAAAGTTAGCAGAGCACAATGTCATTAGCTTTGGATTCTAGGATTTAAGGAATGTCAGATCGGTGTCTTCTTTCAGGCAGGTACTATATTTGGTCACCACAATACTAGTCACAATCTCTGTCGGAATGTTAATGTTATTCTTGTAATATTCTCTCGCCGCCAGGCAGCATGTACATCTAAATTTGTGAAGCAATATGAACTGGCTCAAAAGCCCAATATATATATTTCTAGTCTTTAGAAACCGTTAGTGGGATTGCTATTACTGTCTCTCTCTGATGGCATATGCACTGTCAGACCCGTGTTACTTGAAACATAAAACCCCCACGTGGTTAAAGATAGGAAATGTCTATGCTTCTCACAAATATGTCTCTCAGGCTACTAAACGCTGGCAAGTTGGGTACCACCGTTTCACTATATAAAATGGAAAGAACACATATCAAATAATTTACATATATGTACTCATTATAACTTACATTTTAAATAGCAAGCCTACAGCTTGACTTATTATTTAAACTTCCGGGGAAATAAGTTATATAAAATCGATCATCAGGAATTAGAAATATGGTGCGTATTCCGTCACTATTCACTGATGTCGCATCTAGCATTTATAAGTTTGTTTATTAAAACAGTCTCGACTGAGTATTAGCCGTTAAATTAAATTCCTTATAGCTACTAGTTTAGTAAGCTAAAGATATAATTTATTATGTATTTCCACTGTAACTCGTCGACTTAGAGAATATAACAAACTATAAATCAAGCACTCTGTTCAAAAGAAACTAGTTAAAATGAAATGGGCGATTTAACGCTTTAACCACTTCACAAAATTCTAGAGAACTACTATATAATATTTACCTCAAACACAGCACTACAGGATATCGCACAATTAAGAATTTTACGCTTATATTTATGGAAGTCTAGAAGTTCGACAAATTGTCGCAACAAACTAAGAAACTTCGCTTATACAGCTCTACTCTTCGCGAACCACCTGTCTACTGCGAATTACTGAGACAAGAATGAAAATAAAGTTTCAAACTAGGTTTAATAACTATGAAACGGACAAAGAATCCCACTGTTTCGAAACCACGAAACAGCGCCCGTCTCTCCCCTTCTCTAACACCCTACGTCAGCTTCCCTCATGTCGTAACAGCCATCAGTGCGATTACGCACCTGCGTTCACAAACTGACCGGGAAAAGCGCGTGTCAGTTGCAAATCTCAGACAACCGTCTGAAACTGCGACTATAAGGTGTAAATATTCGCTCCTACTTAAGCGTTCGGCCGATCCAACTCGTTGTTGACCGGTGAAAATGCAGACGGATGTCTGCTCTCTCCTAGCATTCTCACGCGTTTACGTCGAGAATCTAACTCAGGAGTGTCGTGTCATCTGAAGGTGCAGACTCAAGTCGGCTCGATGTCTGAGATGGACTGCAACTAAATCGCACTTCACGTCTGCCTGACATCTATGTAATAAAATTACGTATCCCAGCATGAGAAAAAAACACAAGGTAAAGTTTGAGAATACTGAAGAAAATATTTTTCGCAACCGAGTGATGCGAAAAACACAGGAAAAGCAAGTACGAAAAGATAATAAAATAAAAGGATTCGGGTGAGAGAATAGGAAGAAGATGTAGGCAATTTAATGATATAAAGACCTACGTGACAAAGGTCACAACTGCAGAAAGACTATTGTAGGATTCCAAAGGTAGAAATGACTGAATCGGTCTTAAGATCTCTGTATAGGACTAGATAAACAAAAAACTGAAGTCCAATTAATTACTCCGACAGGAGAAATCATCTCACCTTTCCTTAGACGCTAATCGTCCATCAGACATAAATTAAGCATTCTTGGTTAACTCTGGCAGCAAGGTGTTAACTTATTATGCAATCACGGCAGGTTAAGATTCGCTCCCGTAGCTAGGCGGTGGTGTCGTCCGGTAGGTCCTGGATTCGATTCCCGGTAAGCCTATCACTTCTGTTGTTTTTCTGTGGTCTAGTCCTCTACTTCTTTATTTTCTCACGAGTGCCTGAAACATAACTTTGTATTTTATTTATTTATTTACTGCTCTGGCGAGCCATCGGGGCTCAACTTGACCTGACGAGAATTTAAATGGATGCTTAGTCCTGGTTCATCGCCCTCTAGGTAGAAATAATGCAAAGGCATGATTTTACTTCGGCACAAATTTGACACTGAGTCCTGAGTTCACATTTGTATCAGTTATTATGAGATTGTTCGGGCGCTCCCAATCTCTGATTTATGAGGAAGGCTCTGGGCTTCCGGTGTCAGAAGATTGGGGATTCAACAAATAGACTTGGTAGGAGCCGTGGTAGCGCAGTGGATATCGCACTGGCTTTCTAGCTCGGTGGTCGATGGTTCAATCCCCAGTTGAGGTGGGATTTTTTAGGCCAAAAATGGCTCTGGGGTCGACCCAGCCTCATGAATTGGGTACCAGAGCAACTCTGGGAAGGTTAAGGCGGCCAGCGTGATGTTGACCACATCACCCCTAGTGTGCCGATGGTCAAGAAAATATGGGCCTAACACCATATTCCCAATATGCCTCATTGAGCGTGTAACGGGATCCTTTACCTTTACCTCTACACCTCACGGCAGAAGAAGAACGACTAAGTAAGTAAGACTTGGTGGGCCCAAATTTACAGAAGACAAATTCTCAGGTAGACTGTCCTAATAGTTTGCAAGGGTGGGGCAAATAGTTTTAGTCAATTAGGTATCCCCCTCGATGCAAATGTTTGACCAGCATATCGGACCGAGATTCTGACGTCACTTTTAAGATGACGTTTCTCTGTTCGACCATTGCGCTTTATAAGAGGGACAGAGAAAAGTCGGTGCCCAGGGATGTCCCGACTGAAAATATGGTGCTGCATTTCACACTGATGACTAGAACTTCTTTCCGTTCTCTTCGCCGTGCAGGTGCAGTGTCTTTCGACTAGATTAAAGAGCCTGTTAGCAGAAATGGCGCCATTTTGTCCAGCTTCCCTGTCCAATTGTGTAATCCTGCAGGGTTTCATTTTTTTGGTTTTCGTTGTTAGGGAAATTTTTATTCTTCCTCTATTGTGTCCTCTTGATGAGAAATTCTACGTCTCTGTCCTTCTAAACAACTACTGGGTTAATGGCTACCCACTGCCCCCTGTCCCAAGGGCCTAGCTTCTGCATTCCAAAAAATAGTTCTTTGAACACCTGCACGTAGAATTTCTCCCCAAGAGAACAAAATACAGGAAGAATAAAAGTTTCAAAAAAAGGAAATTCTGTATTATCAGAGGAATAAGAGGAGAGGTGGAGAATGAATAAAACAAGAAGAGGAAAGAAGGTAGAGCACTTCGTGACATGTCAAACTATCTATTATCTTCACTCTCTGTCTTTTTCCGTCAACTGTCCATTAAATTGCAAACAAAATTGCAAATGCAAATCAACGTGGTAATTACATTCTTCTTTCTTCTTTGATCCTTAGCCGCCGACCGTCAAAGCAGTCAGTGGCCATTACGCCTGGTGGCGTCTTGTAGGTCAACAACAAATTGATTCCACTTTGCACGGTCGGCGGCCATCCTTCGTACAGTGCCCCAACTCTGGTTCCTTCTTTGCATCTCAGCCTCCACAGTCCTCCGCCAAGTTGTTTTTGGTCGGCCTCTCTTTCGCTTTCCTTCAGGGGTCCATAGCAAAGCTGTTCTTGTGATGGCCTCGGGGTCTCTTCTGAGGACATGGCCAACCCAGCTCCAGCGTCTGCCAGCTATGATGGTGTGCATGTCCTCTTGCTTGCTCCGAGTAATTACATAAAGTGGCTTAATTCCCACCCTATTTATCTTATGCCATTTACGAGGTTTCATTTACGTCAATAAAAAACGAGTTGCCAAATAATTTACGAGATAGCCAGCTAGAACGCAAAAAGGATAGTGGTCAGATCTAAACGTTAAGGGCTGTAAATCATGCCCCAGTATATATTTCTTCTTTTTTCAATATAAACCCAATTCTCGGAGAAGGTATTCCCATCCATTTTCATTTTCACATCCCACAATTCCTTCTCAGCTAAATTTATGCCAAAACAAAGAGACGAACAGTTAAAAAATAAATGTGATTGACGTATTTCCTGCCTCCTCCAATGTACATCATCAACACAAGTGAGGATACAATATGATTAAAAATTAATCATGAAACTTGTGGTCGTAGAATAAACAAAAAGTAATAACAACTACAGTGACAGAAGCCCCGTATAGTTCTCGGGGAGGGAAACTCTGAGGAAACTAGGAGAAAATATACTGTAGCTTCTCCATGCGTGTCGCCTGAGGCGGCTAATGTAAGATTGTTTATAGGTCAGGCAACCTCATCATGTAAAAGAAATTACTACAGAATCAACCACTGAAAGAGCTCATGAATGATTTGGTACAGGCTTCATGTAAGGAAATCTGTTGAGATAGCGGCTTGATGTTCCATTTTGTGCGAAAAAGGAAAGGATTTTGAACTGAACAGTTTGCCCTATTTTATAAACGTGAAAGTAGTACCTGTTCATCTAGTTTTCCACAACATATTATTATTATTACACTTTTGTATTTTTAACCAGCTGTGCTGACAGTGCTCACAGCTAGTAACCTCACCATGTACAAACAAATCGCTTTAGAAACTACCACTACAAGAACACATGCAATCTTTGATACAGGCTGCTTGAGTAGTTGCTGCGGTGGTGGTTCTATGCTCCGTAGGGAACGAAAAGGGAAACATGAATGAGTAATCAACGCGTAAACAAATTACAAGTGCTCATGCTCTAGGTTTGGCGTGTTCAAGAATGGATGAGCTTACATTGCTGCACATCTCTGGAACAACTTCCGCCTGACATATAAACAGTTTCAGTCCTTACTCAAACAATCGCAAACTTTTTGAATTCCTGGTACATTATAAATGCTCATTATATGTCCACTTAATCTGATTTTATTTTCAAACTATTGTCTAATATACTGTTATGAAGAATGTGATGACGATGCTACTTTTTTCATCACATTTTCTTCCGGATTATTATTGAAAACGCTATAAATGTGAGAATGCTTTTATGTTATTTTTATAATGTTGAATTCTTTAAAATTTGTATTTAAAATACACGTGAGAACACCCGATTAAGGAAAATTCTTCGAATTTTCTGGCCGAACACCATCACCAACAAAGAACTGCTTACTCGGAGCCACTAAGAAGACATGCGCACGAGCATAGCGGGTAGACGCTGGGATTGGATTGGCCACATCCTCAGAAGAGACCCTAACACCATCACCAGAACTGGCATACTATAGACTCCCGAAGGAAAGCAAAAGCAAGGCCGGCTAAAAGCCACCTGGAGAAGAATTGTGGAGGCAAAGGTGCTAAGCATGTCCCAGAACTGGGGCAGTACACGAAGGATGGCTGCCTACCGAGCAAAATGGATACAGTCTGTTGCTGCCCTACAAGATGCCACCAGCCGTGATGGCCACAGATTGCTTTGCCAGTCACGCGCCTATGTTCCCAATTCTCAACCCTATTCAAAGAAAGTTAGTTCGATCATCCTTATTTCTCTTGTCATCAGCAGACAGAGACTTCTATTCAACTTTCGCTGCACGCAATCCACTCCTTATTAACGTAAAGCTCTCTACATTTTACGTTGTTATTTTAATTGCTTGATTAGACTTCTTTGCATTTCATGTGTGTGTGTGCGTGTGTGTGTGTGTGTGTTTGGGCATCCTATTCTGTGAGAAACATCCCGATAAGATACTAACAGACGTTGAGCTGTATTACATTAGTGTAAAACTGTTAATTATGTGTTTTAGTTTTTCTGCATGGCCCATTGTGTATTGACTTTCATTGATTCACTCATTACACTTTAGCTTTCAAAGGAGCATAGGCCTTCAACAAATGTATGCAAAGTCCTCCAGTCGCGTGCGTGCCATCATCGTCAGATCTTTCCATATCTTTCTCACCATTTTCCCTTCTATCTCCAGTTCTCTTCTTCATGGGTTTTCAATACACCTCTTCTTCTTTTACAGCCAGGTAATGCTATTGTGGCCGGGTAGGGCAGTTGGGGGTAGCTGTTTATATCGAGAGTGTTAGATGTAGAAAACTAGCTGGTCTGCTAGAGTTGGTAATTGCTCTCTTACAGTCTTACAAGAGTTAACCAGGTTCGGGGATAATCCTCTATGATGTTTTATGTTAGAGCAGATGGGTTTTATTTATGTTGCACCTGTAGCGATTAGTTTTTTATATGATACATTGATTCATTTGTATGATGGCCAACTGCAAGCATATGATTCTTCAACAGCATTGGGTTTACAGCAATAACTTTAATAGTCTTTACTTGCAAAACTGAACGTGGTCAAATACAACAATGTCTATGATACAGGCATAATTACAGCAGTTAACAATTTGTGTAAAACATCTGGTACCATTTCATTAATGCAAAGTTCCTTTTGCTCCTTTTCTAAATCTTCATTTATTCATGAGACTGTCTCCTTGTTCCTACTGTATTCTTACGTTGAGCATTTAGATTCTGTCCTCGCAAATATACTGCCGGCTCTTCAGTATAGTTCTTTATGCCAAAGCTTTCTTTTGTTTTGATGTGGGAATCCATAGGTTTACTTTTCTCCAATTCATAGAGAATTTTCTCTCCACAAGGTTTTAGGTTTTCATTTTTCTCATTTTTATCTTCGAACCTAAGTCTGCCGTAGGCTTAGCCGTGTGATCTATTAACCAAGTGAAATCAAATTTTGGTTAATACTTACAATGTTCTGAAAACACAATATCACACAACATCCTAGAATGCACAATGGATGAACAAAGTCTAAAGTTGATCTCTTCAACTAATATCTCACAGCGCTAGACTAAAACACGTCTGCATGGATTCGCTTTCCTTCTCTGACTGAATGGCGTCCTGTTCTACATTCCTGCCGGCAGAACAGTACTGAGCCTTACGATTGGTTGGGAATATCACATGACCAATGCTTGGCATCTACAAGCGAAGCTAGCCTAATTAAAATCTGAGTCAAACTTTTTAAATATCTTCTGTTTCTCATAAGAATTTATTTTATGTTAATCTGTGCCTCTTTCTGTTTTTTGTAGTGGGATATAGTCTGTATCTGAAGAAAATTACGGTATACGCGGCTACACTATCATCAGGTTTCCTCACTGTGTATCCCATCATCACCATTATTTTCTTCTCATCTCTTGTTCCATTGACACTTGTCTGGTTCTTGTCATCAATTCCACATTAGTGACTTTGTCACTGTCCCAGGATATCACACCTGTAGTCCCTCGTTTCTGCGACCACCTGTGCATTTTTCCCGTTGACTCAGTGTACGAACATTCATGTGCCAAGTCTGGAGATTTTACCACAAAATAATGTGAGTCAGTAACCTTATGTCGAAAACCCTGACTTCCATGGCAGATTTAATCAACTACTTCCGTGGCAGATTTAACCAACCACTTCCACACTCATACTCCATCGCCCTTGACTTTTTGTCACCCTTTAGAAATACTATACTGTTATCACATTTCCATTTATCCACACATACAAACACTGTCATCACATTTCCCATTATTCATCCACACATGCGGACACTGTTATCACATTTCCCATTATTCATCCACATATACAGACACTGTTATCACATTTCCCATTATTCACTTACACATACATACACTGTATTACATTCCACCATTATTTATCCACACATACAGAAACTGTTATCATATTTCCCATTATTCACCAATACATACAGACACTGTTATCACATTTCCCACATGCTGACACTGAATTACATTCCAAATTATTCAGCCCCACATACATACACAGTCTCACATTCCCCATTATTCATCACTGAACCAAACACGCTCCAGTCTACCTAGCTGTAAATAGGTACCTGACTTTGCTCTTGATTTAAGGAAGGAAAATGCAGCTAGGAATGGAACTGGTCATCCCCACCCCTCGATGCTGGACTTAGTATTGTGAAGTCTCTAACACTTTGCCCCCTTACGGCAGTATCTGTTATGGGACTACCGTTACCGTAACCTTTTACTTCACGATATTTTTGATGGGCCAGTAATCATGTTCTTACTTCGCCTCTCCAGAGATCTCTGAGGACTACATTTATTGAAGTACTAGTAGTGCATTTTAGTGCTGTCGAGTGGCGGAGTGGCTGAAGCGCTTACCGGGCTCGAAACCTACCAGTCTGCCTAGCTGTAATGGATACCTGACTCTGCTCTTTTGTAACGGAAGGCAAAGGTGGTGAGGAAAGCAACTGGTCATCCCATCTCGTAAATGTAAGATCACTAGTATATTGAAGTCAGAGCCGGACCTATGAGATTTTTTAAGTTAGTGCGAGGTCTAGTTTTGCTCCCCCATGACATACTGTACAGATCTCTTATGAAGGTCACTTCTGTACTATTGAATTGGAGCCCACTATAATTTCCGCATTAATTTTTAAATTTCGGCACCCCCTTGAAGACGGAGCCGGCCGCATCGCTCAAGAGCCGGTGTTGACTGAAGTCTCTAACACTTCACTCCTCTATGGCAGATTCTGCTATGGGACTGTCTTTTTTATTTTAGGCATTGCAAATGATGTCTGAAAGAGTAATAAGGCAATACATTCCAGACATTTCGTGCCAACACGAGAGATGAAGACATTTCTACTGGCTTGACAGCCCATTTCAGCTTGATTTCAAAACGATAACAGACTAATGGGGGTGAGAGATTCAAACTACTGGGTTAGAGGAACTTGCGAGACTGATATAATCGAAAAAAGTCCGATTTTTGTAAGTATGTATGGCTGAAGGGGAGACTGTATGTGTGACTGGCGCAACGTATTTGTGACTGTATAAGAGGATGTATGCGTGGCCTAGATAGGGTATTTGGGACTGACTGGAATGATATGTGTGTCCATTTATGTGTGACTGAATACTGTAATAAGTTACATGAAACTCACAGTGTCGATGACTGAATAAGGGGGTACGTAACAGCCATATTTTATGTGTGTGGGAATGAATAATGGGGAAGGTGATACAATGTCTATAAGCGGGAATGAATAATGGGGAATGTGATACAGTGTCTGTATGTGGGGATGAATAATGGGGAATGTGAAACTCTATCTGTATGTGGGGATGAATAATGGGGAATGTGATACAGTGTCTTTGTGTGTGGATGAATAATGAGAAATGTGACACAGTGTCTGTACGTGGGGATGAATAATGGAGATTGTGATACAGTGTCTGTATGTGTGGATGCATAATGGGGAATGTGATACAGCGTCTATATGTGGGGATAAAGAATGAGGAATGTAAAACAGTGTCTGTATGTGGGAATGAATAATGGGGAATGTGAAACAGTGTCTGTATGTGTGGATGAATAAAGAGGATTATAAAACAGTGTCTGTATGTGTGGATGAATAATGGGAAATTTGAAACAGAGTATGTATGTTGTGACGAAATCGTCCAATTGGTTCGTCCATTTTTCCTTTCTACACTCCTCTATGATCTATAAATTGCCTATATCTCTTTACACATCCTCTATGTTGTACGCCGGTCTTCTTCTTCTTTCACCCTCAAAAGTACTCCTCTGTGTCTACCTTTTATTATCATTTTTATCCTTCTCCAGGGAGTGTCCACAAGATGTGTTTTTCGCATTCGTACGTTTGCGACTATACAAATTACTATTTTCCCATCCATTCGTTTGCGAAAAATATTTTCTTCGCATTCTCACTTTACCGGTTTCGTTCTCATTTAGAAACGCAGTAGATTACGTAGACGTCAGTGGACGAGATGTGTGATTAACTTTCATAATCAGACATGATGAGCAGACAAATTGTCTACATTTGCAGCTGTCACGAGAGTTTTTCGTCAGACTAGCTCCCGGCGAAGTGTGAAATTGCCCTCTGCAGTGGAAACAGGGAGTCTGACATTCGCATCTGACATGAGCGCTCACTGTCCGATAGTTAGACGGAGGTGTGAATCGCGCCAGCCATGCTCGCCCAGAGCAGACAGAGTGTCTGGCATTTCGCCTCTGACACGCGCGCTCACGGTCAGATAGTTGGCGTAAGGTGCGAAGACACGGGTTTGGCATGTTATTGCCAGCGTCTAAGGTACGTAAGTGTTAAAGACGGAAAGCGGAGGCTATTGCGTAGTTTATGGAAATAGTGTACCTCTTTGTCTGGTGTTTCATATATACTGGAGGGAGTTAGATTTTATTTTCATTCAGTCCTCTAAATTCTCAGTAGACAGGACGTTTCGTGCAAAAAGAATAATCTGTATAGCGAAGTCTTAGTTTGTTCTTGCCAAAAATTTTGCCGAACTTCTAGACTACCAATAAATATAAGCATATAATTCCAAAGTTGTGCGATCGCCTGTAAATTCTGCGTGGAGGTAAAATATTATACATATTATCTAGTATTTCGTGAAGTTTTTAAAGTGTTAAATCGCTTATTTTATTTCACTAGTTAGATTTGGTGCAGAGCGCTTAATACATAAGTCTGTATTATTTTCTAGTGACGTGTTTCAGTGGAAAGCAGAATAAATTATAATGTCTAGCTTAAACAACAATGTAGCTATAATGAATTTAATTTTACTGCTAAATAATCAGACGAGAGTAATTTTTCTAAAACTAACTTATAAATGCTAGATGCCTCATGAGTGTTGACGGAATCCGTAGGTATTCCTAATTCATGATGATTGATTGTTATAAATATAACTTATTTCACGAGAAGTTTTAAATGATAAGTCAAGCTATACGCTTGCAGTTTAAAAATGTAAGTTATATTGAGTACATAATATGTAAAATATTTCATATGTATTTTTTCTTTATTCAGTGAATACTGTGGTACCCAAACTTTGCCAGCGTTCTAGTACGTGAACATTATCTGTGAAGAACTTAAGCACTTTCATTACATGAACGGTAACAGTTAAATGAAGTAAAGGCCTTCGCACCAGAATTAATTCTTCCAGAATAAAACTTAAGTACAGATCAGCCCGCTGTGGCAAGCAAAATATCAGTACATCCCGACAGAGTTCTAACTAGTAGTGTGGTGACCAAATATAGTACTTTCCTGAAAGTAGACACCGATCTGACATTCCTCAATTCTAGAAATCTAAGCTAGTGACACTGTGCTCTGCTAACTTTCGTGCCTGGACAATTTTTATGTGACTTAACAGACATCCGAAAAATAAGAACACCCAAGGAATCGTTCCCTGAGACAGAGAATTCAGTACGTCTTGTTGGAACTGGGGATTTCTTGGTCTAGACTGCATTTACGGGTCTGTGTGAAGGTCCTAAAACAAATTATGTTCCCAGATGCAGCGATCAAAGCTGTAAGTATAAATGTGCGCACGTGGCCACGGCTGAATGAATAGAGTGAACGCAGATCTGAGTGTTATTTGTACCGTTATATTTTGGCACCTATTTGCTGTCATAACTTTCTTCATGCAAGTTTGTTTTGCTAACAATATTTTCCCTTAAACTAGATTATAGTATCAGGTCTGTTCATACCTTAAACGGGGAAAACTCTTAGACTCAATCATATGTATCTGGGACTCTTTGTGCTATCATCTTTCTCCTAACGGGACTGTGGGCTATCCATCGAGGGAAGATCATAACTGTGGGTCTACCAGTTCTTGTAGCATTCCTTGATTTGTTTATGACTTTGTGTATATGTTTTTTTTAATGTATTTTACCTGTTGTGTCGTAAGTTTACAAATGATAAATAAACTTAACAATAAATTAATCAGCATGTTGGTCAGCTCGTTCTAAATATCTATATAATCATTTGTTATAGTTTCCCACGTCTGTGTGTCTACCTGTCGTCACTTGAATGTGCGTGCACGTGAGTGGATATATATATATATATATTTAATGTATATGTGTTAGACTGTCTGACTACTCTAGATCTGTCGTAGAAGATAGGTGAGAGAGAGAAGATTCCTCGCTCTCAGAGACAGCCTCTATCACAATTCTACCACCTCACTCGTGGAAATCTATTTTGTATTTCTATCTCCCACTGTGACTATCACTCATTCCAATCTATTCAGAAGGGACCAACCCAAGTCTTAATTCTCCTATCAAAAATCTACGACAAAGGGTTATGTAAAATAATTTTAGCTCTTACAAGCCCCCAGCTTAGTTAATTCAACGAATTTCCTCTTATTATTATATAGCTCTGCTTACGTGTATTTTAGAAATTGTCTGAGACATACGGATGTAGTACATTCAAAATGATTAAATCAACTTTAAATTTGTCTTTATACAAGTATCAAATTTAATAATCAATTATTTTATAACAGTTAAAAAATGAATAATTATTTAACAAAAATGCTCATCATCAATGATATTATGGAGGTTTGGGTAAGAGTTCACTTGGCAGCTTTTATGTTTCTACTTAGCTGCCAATGAGTTTGTCTTCTACTCCAGCTGATCTTTGGGTCTTTGCAGATGGAGGACTGGATCACTCACGTCCCTGGTCAATGTTGTAGGGCGCAGCACGTTCTCAGAAGCACCAGGGAGTGTCTACGAAGTTGGTCCCGCGTCTCTAAGACCCGTCTGATGATGGTGTCTAGCGTCGACGTATACCCTCACTTATTCCAGAGATAGTACAATCAGCTGGTACCACCAACTAGTGTCACAAAAGAAGAGAAACAAATACCCTCTGAGTATTGAGTTTCTCGACACATACTTATGTGCCCCCATCTCCCTCTTTTAATTTCCCATCCCATCTACCTCAGAACTTGTACCCTCGCTGAGCATTAATATTAATCCCATTGAGAGGAAAAACATTTGTTACATTTAAATTGAATAGATGTATATTTCACTTTACATTGTACAATGGTTGAAAAGGTTAATAATATAAATTGAATATGTTTTCCTTTACATCTACCATGTTTGAAAATGTTAACAGTATAGATTGAATATGTTTAAATTTACATCTACCTTGTCTGAAAATGTTAACAATATAGATTGAATATGTTTACTTATAACATGTACATTGGTTGAAAATGTTAATAATATAGATTATGTACATCTTTTCTTTCAACATTCACTCCCTGCTCCCTATGGAACTTGGGACTACCTCTGCTTTTGGTTCTCTGTAAGAAACCCGCAATAAAACAGTCACCAGCCCTGGCAGTGGTGGTTCATGAAATCATTATTCTGTATGCTGAAGTTGCCAGTCTCAAATGACTTGGACATCCACTAGCAATTTTCACAAATTAATATTCACATGTCACTATATACATATTAGTTCACACGTTAATAACGCAAAATGTGGTATTAAAAATAAAATGTACAACTTACACCAATCTTTAGGCACACAGACTGCTTGCTCAGAGAAATAGATTAAGGCAGCTTGACGATGCCTCTGCGGTGTTGTTATTTTAGCAATAAGTTTCCAATAATGACTTTGTGTTACAGCTTCCTCAGATTCCGTATTAAAATGGTAGAGTTTTCCTGGGCACTAAGTTCTCAATATGCTCCAACAAGGTCCGGCCTGGTACTATTATTAACTCTGGCAAGGTCTGGTTGTCTTCTTGGCGCGAGGGGAATTTTCACAGTGTCTGACTAAAGTTTTAGGTTATATTGCCCCTTTTGTTCCTGGCCAGTGTTGTTTACTATTAGACCAGGCCCCAATCAGAAATGTGGATATTCCTACATCTCAAATGCCAGCCAAAAGTTTCAGACCGTGTGTTTTGGTGAGGTAATTCAAAATATTTCCACTATGAAATTTGCATGCGTTAATGCAAAGGTAATGTCTTCCAAATATGAAATGAAAACATCGATCAGTTTCTCGGCAATGTTTACAAATAACTTCTTACTTTTATCTCAAGTAATACCTTCGTAATAATTAAGCCTGAAGCTTATTACGACATTCCGGCTGTCAAGTGCGTGTCTGTCATATATCCTCAGACGGGTAATTTATCGCCCGGCACGCCCTAAGTAAACCCAACGCTCGGTCGCTGACCGGCCCATCTAGGGTTTTACCGGTGCTTAATCTTAGCAAAGCCGAGAAGCTTAAAGCAAACATGACGAATTATCACCGAAGGGAGCGTACAATGACTTGAAAATACCAAAAATCTGCTTCGCAGCAGAGTAAGAAAAGTGTCGACCACCGAAATGTCACGTAATCAGTACTCACAACAAATGTAACTGACTACTGCCGGAGAGGAGAAAAGATCGATCCAATAATTCTGTCACAGTTATCTCTATGTCAAGGTTTAATCCTTCGTTTTAGCGCTTAACCGGTCATACCATGTTCCTGATCTGGCTCAGTCAGCGCTTAAGTGAAGACGGGGATCAATAAAGATTAGAACCATATTGATACCTCTTTGTTCGCCGGCCGTGTATCTACTAAAAACGCAGGAAAGTGTGGATAAGCAAGTGATTGCTTCGTTTGGATGTTTGTTAGATGAGCTCAGACGATAGTCTGGGAGCATTGTTATCAGCAGTTAAGTTGTCGGAACACTACAATCGTATTAAGTATTTGTTTCCGGTCAGCTTGAGTGTAAGATAGTCATCTAAAACATAACATGTGGCTAAAATCCCAGGCATGAGTGCACAAATTATCCCTCTTGATTACAACAAGATTTAAGTATTCGGACACATGGAGATATGATATAATGAGTTCCGGCAAGGTCTATTATTGTAATAAACAGGGTTGGGAAGAAGGGATAACCACATTGAAGAAGATGGGTAAATCAAATTATATAATTTTCTGTGTGAAGATAGCAATTAGTTACATTTACCATATATGGCGATGTCAATAATTAGTAATACTACCCATTCCTGTAGACAAACGACCCCTCCTACATTACAAACGATATATGGGTGGAAAATTACTAAAATAAGACGCCTTACCTTGGGGTTAGCTTAAAATTAGAAAATATACTAAACTAAATTGTGTTCTGATTCCACCCAAAAGAAACTCGCGATCTTGAGTTTTGCGTGAGTGGCATTTTAACTTTAAAATCCAGAGTGTTCTTGTGATCCCCATTGCATTTCCATCTTCGTAAAGGAGACCAGACGCCAGTATAGGAGTTAGTAATAGGTTATCTCTATAAGCTGTGAAGAGAATAAAAGTAGAATTTTTGAAAGTAGAATAGTAGACTACTAACAAAACCCATAAAATCATAGTCCGAGGAAATCTTCCACAAGTATTACAAGTTAGGAATGTACATCAATAAGTAATTTTAGCTCGCTGGAGAAAGACTGCATCTTAAATAGTTACAGGGTATACTGTGGCTATTACTGTATGTGCATCAAATCTGGATAAAATAACCCATCACAGTGAAAAGGTAAGTTATAACATGAACATTTTCTTATTTTATATGAGTTTTTTTTTACAAGTATGAGATGCTAATTTCTGTTAGGTGTGTATGAGGCTGGCAACCTCATCATATAAAATAACTTACTTACTACTTAGTCGTTCCCCTTCTACCGTGAAGTGTAGAGGTTTGGAAGAGAGAGCGTCAGACTATCCTATCTGCTGTCTTTCTCCTGGCCTGGTTCCATTCTAGTCCTCGGTCCTTCAAAGATTGTCTAATGTTGTCCTCCCAGCTGACTCTGGGTCGTCCTGGGGGACTGGATCCCTGGCTTTTTGTTTCCCATGCTTGTCGTGGTAGTCGATCTTCGCCCATTCTGCAGACATGGCAAACCATCTTATATAAAATAACTTGCCACATAAACCATCACTACTGGTGACTGCTTCGTGCGGGTTTCTTCACAAGGAACCAATAGCAGAGGTAGTCTCAGGCTTCATATGGAGCAGAAAAAAGATGATGATGACATCATGGTGTATGTATATTTTTTATGTCAACATTTCTAAATTCAGATTTGTTATGAATATGAAAATGATGCCTTTGTCTTCTTCCGCTCTCCTGATACGCTTTCATCTGACTCGAGTGTCTGAGATTTTATGATCATGGGCATCGGGTAAAATTCATAGGAAGATGAAATGGTTGAGGAAATTGATGCTTATATCACAAGACAAAAGACTTAAGAGAGGTACTGTTTTATCTATCTCTCAGTTCCTAGTACTAATCATGTACTTTTATGTAGTACTGTAACGTAGGCGGTAACGGTAAAACTTATGCGAGTCCAATTTTGAGCTGGGACAGATAAATTACTTCGACGTATCCGAAAATTCTAATTATTAGAATTCGATTAAACCGGAATTTTTCAACAAAGCCAAAGAAGATATCTGGCTGAAAATTCTAATACTTAACGCGAAATTCGATTTAAGCGAGTTCCTTTTAAGTGGACTGCACTGTAGTTTTACATTTTAAGAGTTTTTTTAATACGTTTTTTTTATGTATGGCAATGTTATAAACCGTCGAAAGGAATTTAATGAGGATTAATAGAATATAAAAATTGGACAAAACAAATGAAAACTTAGTTCAAATATACCGGCCCAGAGCACTGGTCTCCCGTCAAGAGCGCATGGAAAAATCGGCACCAAATGCTGAACATTGCGTCCATTAAGAGTTAAACACGCATACAAGATTTAAATGAAAAACAAAAATCAGTAATGAGTAACATATAAATAGTGTGAGCCAAATAAGAAGAGAACACTATCTCAACACTGTGGAGATGTTCTTTTTCGTAGATATAAAGTATAGGGTAATCAATGCACCTGGTCTCATTGCATGAATCCTACACCAAAGGTATATATGCTCTTACAGCTGTAGTTCCGTTAGCAGGTTGTTTAACATGATTGAGTTTCCAGTCATATCCACAAACTCATATTTGTCGCTTTGTCTCCCCTCGAACCCCCGGAAACTACACCACAGTGCGAGAAGCCACATTTCGTTAAGTTTCATCATCATCTCATCTCAGCCCGTAACCGGTCATGGGTCGTAGGGGTGCCATGGTGGAAGCATCAGCAGACAGGGTCCTCCACTGCTCTCTATCCTCAGCAATGCGTACAAGTGTGGAAAAACCGTGTCCTGCCCATTCTTTGATGTTATCAGCCCAGGATTTTCTCTGCCTTCCTCTTCTCCGTTTACCTTCGACTGTTCCCTGAAGGATCGTTTTCGAAAGGGAGTCATGACGAGTTACATGCCCAAACAGGCAAGCTTTCGACGTTTCACTGTTGACAAAAGTGGTTCTTGGTGGCCTGCATAGGTGTTTATCTTCTCTCTAACATAGACATTTGTTTTGTGCTCTTTATAGCAAATGCGCAAAATTCTTCTATAACATTTATGCTCGAAAGCCTGAATCCTTCGCTCCGTATCTGCAGTGAGTGTCCAGCTCTCACACCCATACAAGAGAATAGATAATACAAGTGATTTGTATAATTTGATCTTCACAGGAAAACTGATGTTACTTTTCCAGATCACATTCAACCTTGTCATGGCAGCTGAGGCCATCTCAAGTCTTGTCTTGATTTCTTTAATTGATCTTCCATCACTGCATATAGTGGACCCGAGATATTTAAAGGTGTTAACTTCTTCTAACGTTTGCCCATTTAACGTAATGTTGGTCGGAACATGTTTCTTATGGCTATTCACCAATATCTTGCTTTTTTCTATATTAATTTCGTTAAGTTTAATTTCAATTAACTTCTCATTTTCTTTGTACGTCATGCCAATGGGGGAGTGCTGCTTCCGATTATACGCAACGTGTTGGGAAGCATCAACAAGTGCACGGTCCAGTGGATACTAGCCCACTGAAACATTCCAGGCAACGAAGAGGCAGATAAACTTGCTACAGAAGGGGGAGCCCTGCAACAAAACGATGTAGAGACAACTTTTGAAATGGCTAAAACAACTTTAAAAGCCATATTCAAGTCCAAATGGGACAGAGAATACCCAGGTCACATAAAAGATGATGCCAATCACCAGCTATCTAGGCGAGACCTGGTCATCATTTTCCGCTTACGTACTGGTCACAATAGGTTGTGGTAGTATCGATATCACAAGTACAGGATTGGTCCAACAGACCTCTGCCCCTGTGGCACCAACCCCATGACAGCGGAACATATTTTCCAGTCCTACCCAACTTATAGCAGTGAACGGAGTGGCATATGGCAATAACCCACTTCTGTCCTCGAAAAACTGTTTGGAGATGTCAGGAACCATGAGCTGACTACTGCCTATATTGGAGTCATTAACGTAGAAGTCTGAGGGCGAACGAAGAAGAAGAAGAATTTCGCCCTTCTTCTTCACAATGTCTTGTAAACAGCCTATCCGCCTTGCATTTCAACATTCTTTTGTACTGAGGACAAATTAGTTGAACTCAAATGTCAAGCCAGTCCTATTGTATGGCTCTCAAACATGGAGAATAACAAAATAACAACGAAGAAGTTACAGGTTTTCATAAATGAATGTTTGCGTAGAATAGAAGGATTGGAATGGTACAGCAAGGTCACAAATGTGGAACTGATGACAAAAAACGAGACCAGAGGAACTAGAGATGAACAAGAGACGGTGGAGATGTCATTAGCAGGTAGTTCTTGTTCTTTAATACCAAGAACAAAAGTAGTAGAAATGGACAGAAGATCACACGGATAATAGAACAGAGGACATAGATGAAAATGATGAGGAGGACATGACAAGACGTTGAGCTGATGGCATGTGACAGGAAAACATGACAAGACGTTGAGCTGATGGCGTGTAACAGGAAGACATGACAAGACGTTGAGCTGATGGCATGTGACAGGAAAACACGACAAGACGTTGAGCTGATGGCATGTGACATGAAGACTTGGCAAGACGTTGAGATGATGGCATGTAACAGGAAGACATGACAAGACGTTGAGCTGATGGCATGTGACAGGAAGACATGGCATGTGGTTGTTGAAGGCCAATGCTTTTTGGGGAACTAAAGGGTAATGAGTGAACTTTTATGAAGGGGTTGAACTCTGTGGATGTAGTAAAACCATTCTGTTCTGTCTCTGTGGTATGTTTTAAAAAAAATGAGGAACACTACAGTAAGAAGATGATAAACGTGGAGTAAAGGAAAATACGTATTACGTCATTCTAGGACAAGTAAAACTTACTACGTTACGGCCAAATGGTCTACGTCTGGGACAAACGAATGAAAAGAGAAAGGAAAGAAAGAACTAGGTAAAATACATTTTTGTGTGCTAAACTAATGCATGGAAGAACATCTGGAGGTCATCCTTCTATGACCACCAGCTAAGAACTAAGCTACAGCATTCAAAAATGGAAGTGAACCTGTCTGTGAGGCTAAATTACACCATCAATGACTCGTGATACCATCCACACACTTCCAGGAATTCTCCAGTGGTGAAGCACGTTGAGAACCTAAATTGCACACTAAGCTTGAAGGTGTCACTTGAGCCCCAGACATAACTCTGATTTATATCTGGATGGCTGCACACAGGAGGATCTCACCATGGGCCCGTGATGGGCAGGGGAAGCTGAGAAGTGGTTCTGTGTAAAACATGACAATTCCTTGGGAGAGCCCAGAACCAAGCACAGTATTTTAGCTCTGCATTTGGAGAGCCCCTTGAATGGCGGGGAATGTGTCACGCGTTTCTTCCTCCGAGCTTGGGACCAGATTTGATGATCCTTTCTATGCAAGCCAAGCTGGAGAAACTGGACCTCATGAATCTAACTTAACATGTTTCGAAATGGCAGAAATGTAGTCACTGGAATAACCTAGATCTACAGAGTTAGATAATACCAAGGAGTCTTCAACTTGATATTGGCTACAAAAGAGCAAGAAGCTCAGCAGTCCTAGTTAAACAACAACATATATAATAAACTTAGTTCTCACTTTCTTTCATTTCTGCCTTTCTGACGAAGGCTTTGTGGCCGGACCGTAGTCAATTGTGTTTCCTTCTAGTAAGACGTATTACAAATTTTCGTTTTCATTGATTAAGTATC
Source organism: Oreohelix idahoensis (assembly GCA_024509875.1). Classification (NCBI taxonomy): domain Eukaryota; kingdom Metazoa; phylum Mollusca; class Gastropoda; order Stylommatophora; family Oreohelicidae; genus Oreohelix; species Oreohelix idahoensis. The sequence goes on along the minus strand of JAMPIV010006502.1, from coordinate 348,874 downwards.
GCTTTGTTCTCACCAGGCTTCGTAATTGTAATAGGAAACTCTATACATAGCACTTGAACAAGAGATGGTCATCTGATCACCAGACAAGCCTTTCGGCAATTCATCTTCTTGACGCTCTCATCAATCTTTGAACTTTATCATTAGATAACTATATTTGTTATTATCAAATAAGGAATTCACAGAGAAGTACTCAGTGAAATCATCAACATTATCATTTTCATTTGCGCTCCTGACGGAGTATGGAGCCACTGTCGTAGCTGGTTCCCTTGCAGGAAGCATTTACCATGCATTAACATGATCTTGCAGCGGTTGTTTATGTGGCAATTTGTTTTACATGAGGAGGTTGCCAGCTACATGAAAAATCTCATTTTAGTTGGCTATTATTTTACGACACTAGTGTAAAATCCCGTCATAAGACGGGAATTAAATTCAAACGTACCAATACCTAACGGCAATTTTACTTATTCAAAAGTATTTTTTAAAAAATATTTGTTTTACATCTGATATTAAAAGTCTGAACATGACAGAAGAGCATCTTGATTTTCTGTTGTTTTAATATGGTAGAACTTAATTCATGGATCTCCGCATCTTCCTGTCTCTATTTCAAGTACTGTTTATCAGTTGTGTTGTGGACTTCTTTCAATACAGTATAATCAAACTGTTCATGCACACCGTCCTTTGCGCAGTCGTCTTTGGTAAGTGTTACTATTTTCGGGAGAGTACATATAAGGGAAACAATACAATTAATGTCTAACATTCAACCAAAGTTGCATCCCTTAGCGTTACGATCTGACAGAAAAAGCTGAGATTTTATATACGGGATACTCGAGGATGCAGAAGACCTATTCTTTCATTGTCTCTTCAGAAGTCCCCGGGGACTACACGGGGGCACTTAGTAAAGTAAAAGTAAGGTAGTCTCATAGCAGATACTGACGTGGGGGATGAAGTGCTAGAGACTCCACTATGTTAGGTCCAGCATCGAGAAGTGGGGTGACCAGTTCCTCCCTGCCTTTGCCTTCCCTAACTCAAGAGCAGAGTCAAAAGCCTATTTAGAGATAGGTAGACTGGAGAGTGACGCTATCGTGTTTCGAACCTGGTACTTTTGCCGCGAGAGGCCAGCACTCTGCCAATCGGATGCTCTTAGCAAAGTAATATTCCGATATTAAAAGAACTGTTGTAAAGAGGCAAAACGAAACAAGAAGTAAAAGTCAGAAAAAAGAAATATTTATCCCACCATGAAATCTAAAGAAGATTGTAAGCACAAAGAAATGTAAATAAATTAACAAGCGTAAAAGAACAAACTACGGTTGCTTTCATACATGTAATAACCGAATCAACTATGTTTGTTTAGTTTTAAAATAACCTTTAACAAATTTAATAGTGAATTAATCTTTAACAGGTTAAAATAAATATGGAAAGATTGGTGGAATTTTAGATGAAAGCTTTCGTCATCGAGCCTGGGTAGAGGAATGTTTTTAAGACTTGTCTTTTTTGCTGGCGCCTGTTAATCAGAACTAAACTGTAAGGTGAGTCCTGCACTTGTGGTTTTCTTGGTGATGAGGGCACTTCTTCACACAACTTGTCCGATTTAGGCGGTTGGTGTGGATTCGCTGCTTTTTACTCACAACTAGCTTCGTTCCACGAAGATATTTTTAGACAATATAGAAAAAAATGACTCTGCTAAGTACATTTGTGGGCTGCAAATTAACAGGCGCATTCTCGCAGTGCACCCACCAATGTTAATTTCTCAGAAGAATTAAATTCCAGAGTACACAGTGTAGCTCAGGGAAGATGATTAAAAATCACCAATATTCTTCCGGGTATTAAACTGGGAAAATGTGTCTGGACGGCGCAAATAATGGGTTGCCTGAGTTACAATTAACAAAGTGCATATATCTCACAAAATATTATACACTTTAGGCACATGTGATGTAATCATCAGTATCACTGCTACATTCGGAGTCTGGGGTCACCTCTGCTGTCGGTTTTCCGCACGACTAGCCAGAAGAAATCACCAGCGCTTGCTGTAGTGGTTTACGAATAAACTATTTTCGTATGTTGAGGTTGCCAGCCTCATTATTAACCACTTAGCAAGAAAAACATGTCAAATTCACATTTGTAATATAAATGTTACACTTACAACAATTGGGTTATACACAATCTCCTCGCACAGTTTCTAATAGACACGAGCAATTTAGGTTATATGCTCTCGAATCACTTGGTCTGGACATTATGAATCCCTTTTATGACAGGTTGTGGTAAAATGCACCGTTTTAACCCTCCAGCTCAAATTATAATGATAATACTGTATTTGAATTTTGTTCCAATACGCCAAAATAGATTCTCTACAAATCCCGCCACCATTGCCCTACCCTGCTCATATTTCTCAAAAGTCCAATTCTAGTGACGTAAAGTTACCGTTTATAACCCGCTACTATAAAATTTGAAAATTGTCAAGGACGATAAAATCTAATGCAAAATATTGGACACTCCTTGAATTTTTTTTTTAACTAACGTATTCTAAGAATCTATTATTAGTTACAACATGCGACAGTTGTCGTTAGACGTCGCATTTTCAAAAAACGCCAGCGAGCGGCTTGCGATTTGAAACTTTTAACGCCACGCGAGGGTACCCATCCCTATTACCAAAGGCTTTTTCGTTAATAATAAATTCTTTAAGCACCAAACACGGCGCATAAGGCAGAAACCAGTGCTCTCCAGGTTGTTCGTTGTGACGCCACTCCTCTTAGCTCTTGCACATTATTTAGGCCCAACGTTCTTCCTTCTCTTATTATTGTTCTTCTGAGTGTTTCTTTTGGTCTTCCTTTTTTCTTCTTACCCTCAGGAACCCAAGTGAGCGCCTGTAGTGGTATTCTGTTGTTTTGCATTCGTAGGACATGACCGATATATGACCATCGTCTTTTCCTTATATAGTCGGAGACATATTTCTATATATGGAAGGATTTTTTTCGTTACTCCGTCCTAAATTTTTAAATATAACATAAAAACCGTTTTGGCCGTCGGCCAACACGTGTTTCGTTAAAAAAAAAAAAAAGACGGGAGATAGAGAGAAGAGGGGGGTTAGCATGGAAAAAGTCTAAACCCACTTGGGTATTTTCAAACTGAAACTAACGAACACATGAGTGCAGGGGAGCGACATGGTCTAAAGAAAGACAGAAAACGTAGATAATGTATTGCATTCTATGGAAGGATGAATAAAAAGGAAAGGACAGAATGGAATTAAAAACGATATGTTGTTTATTCAATACTATACTATTTCCTATGAAAACGTATCTAGACTTAGAGTAAAAGTATTTTGTTCAGAATAACTAAAAAGAAAAGTACAAAGATGAAAACGTAGATAAAGACATAGATGAAAATATACTGGCTAGATAAAGGACACTAGCCTGATTAATAATCACTTTTCATCTTTTAAATCGCTTCAAACGTGACTGAGTTATGGCATTAAAAACAAAATTGACAACAGATCTACGGACACACTGATATCCCAGCTCAATTTAAAAGTAACATTTTTCTAGTCACATGGGTTGGAAACAAATCAAATTGGCTTTCCTCATTTTGATAGGCACTATTAGTGAGGAAGAGAGAGGTAGCTTTGAAGTTTTGCCAGCCTAAAGCGCACATAGTCTAAACAGTAATACTAGAAACAGACTGACGAACTTATTGATAAACGTACATAAATGTTTGGGATTTTCAAAAAAGAGTCAAATCGGCGTAGTTTAAACTGATTGGCTAATGTTAGTATAGACATAGAGGGAATAAAACTAACGCTTCTGCTATGCAGGGTGCCACTTGACAAAGATTTCCTACAAGCAAGGTTCAAAGCAGAGCAATTAATGACCAAATTGCCTTTGCGTCTGAAGCAGCAGCTATCTAAAAGTGACCCATTGATAGCCTGTTAACCTTTAACAAATTGTGTGATTTATTTCATTGATTGCGGTAGGATGAATAACCTTTTTAATATACATTATTAGATGTAGAGGCCAACCCAGATAGGGCGCCATAACATTGTGTGTATGACATATGCCTTTGTGGAAGATTGCGACATACTAGGAGCACAGGCATGTCTAAGCAGACTTAGGAAGCAAATCAAAATAAACTTGAGTTGAATAATATCATACACTATTTGGACTGTAAGACCAGAAAGTCACTGGCAGGCCTGTTGTTATATTAACTCTGGAGAAAAAGAAAAGATTGTATTCCAGCTGAGGATGAAGATGATGTATATTGATAGGGGCGTTGAGACTATGTGGAAAAGAAGATACCCACTGTTTATGAAGAAGTCACAGTAAAGTTAAAGACTGTAGCTAATTTTGGTTAGCTCTTTTATCTGATCACAATACATGTTTAATGATGTTAAATTGGTAGTGGTGGAGATAATTAACTAGAGAATTAGGGAGGCTTGTTCCTCTTGTTTCAGGGTTATATCACCCAGTATCAAGTTGGTCAGAAGCCGGAGCTGCAGAATTTGATGCAACCTACCGGTTGTTTCTATATCGACACCTAAGAGTATTAGCAGTCTCCAGTATACACTGTAGTGAAGCAGTGTGCAGTTTTCTCGAGCAAGTCATCTAGTGTCTACAAGAATTTTAAGATAAGCCAAAATCTTGCGGGCTTATATGCAAACTCAAATGTGTTTAATCTCCACCCTATTCAGAAACAGTTTGTGAGATGATGCGAAAACCAGTTTTTCCAAATATTGACTCTTCATAGAACAGTATTTTCCAACAGGGAATAAAAGTTTATAAACATTAAAATATTAAGATATATTGGACAGATGTTCTTCATGTGTATTTAATTTGGTATAAAACCCATATTTTCACTTTTAACTTTTAACCATTCCTGTCCTAAAAAAATTGAGGGACAGGAAATTAAAATTGTATATACATATATATCCTAACTTTCAACCCAATCTTGTTTTATTCGATTTTAGTGAGTTTAACGCATTTATCACTACATTTTTCATTACCCTAGACACCAAGCCATATAAATAACATTACAAACACTAGATACCCAAAATAAATCGCAGAGTGAGATCGTAGGGTGGTAGCAGTCAGGTATCCTGAGAACATTATCCTCAAGTATTAGACTCAGGGACTTACATAGCTGACCTCACTCTGTAGACATACACTGACTACTTTTCTTTAACATCAAAACCCACCACACAGGTGAATCTGCGAAACACTTGGTCTGGGAAAGTCTCTCCTATGACAGGTGATCCAATTCCTTAGGTATCCAGTTCTAATATTTAAAGTCCTGGTCCCTTAAGTTTTCAGAGTTTGTATTTCAACATGCGGGTTTACTCTTAAGTTTCCAGAGTTGCCCAAATACTCGATCTGTCACTTATAAGTATGGAATAATTCTAGGTCCGATCCTTCTTGCTCTGGCTTTTGGGAGTTGCTCGTTTGAAGTTGCGAAGCTGTCTGTGTTCTGTGTCTCTAATGTTGCTAAATTATATCTCTCAGTCTCAGTTCAAAACACAGATGGTACATCCGCCAAAATTTCCAATACAATTCAATGCTTATTCCGGCTCTCCCTTCAATACAATTGTAAGCTCTTTTGCACTATGTGGGTAGGGGTTTTTAAATTCATAATCTCCCTCGCGTGTTTAAAATATTACATTTAATATTCCAACGCGTCACCTCTTTAAAATCATGCGGTAATATCTCCACCAACTCACAACAAATCTGGGAACCTATTTGATGTCCAGATGCTACCTTCAAATATTGACTCGCCAGACAGATTGCCTGCGATAATCACACACAGGGATGGACCTGTGAAACGATTATCTCATTATCGTCTGTGATCGTGCGTTCTTCAGACAGTCATACAAAGGGATCACCGGCCGCTCAGACAAACAATATGGTTTCCTCCGACATACAGACCGCAATCCAGATGTTAATTGCCTGATTGTCGCTGGCCCCGAATATGAGTTACGTCAAAGTCGCTATCTCTCTTCATGTTTGCCGTCTGTATTAATAGGTTGCGAGCCGGCTTTTCATGATAAGAATATCGCTCGCTGACCGGTTCAATAAACGTTGTATTATCATGAGTCACCTGGCGTAACGTAAATAATCTGGGATTGGTCACAGAAAGAATTTAGGGCGTAAAATATGCCAAATAATCCAAATAATAAGACGTTCGGTGAGGAAAATGAAGCAAAATAGATGATACTGCCGGAGGGGCTGAAGGTGTGAGAGAGACTGAAAACAGAGAAATGTCCATATAAGGAAGAATCAGACGAGCAGAAGAAAGTAGTGCATGAGAAGAAAAAGTGGATACAGTAAAAGAGAAAATGCAGAGGACAAAATGTTGTTAAGACTAAAAGGAATGAGTATTAGAAGAGAAGACGATTAGGAATAAGTGCTAAGGAGAATAAGGGATGACTATGTACCATATGAGAATAAGGGATGACTATGTACCATATGAGAATAAGAGAGGACTAAATACTATAAGAAAAGAAGAGTGTGCCGAGTTGTCTCCCCTGCTCTGCAGTAGTGGCCCACTAATGGCCAAACTTGAGTAAAAGGAATGTGTTTTTAACTAAGGCATCTACCTTTGCTTAATTAAGATTATTCTTGGCAGAGATCTAAAGAGAATGTTGTTACTTCTATTTCAGAGAGTCTCCCAGCGCTTTGTTAGAATGGCAAGTAAAACAACTGAGTCCTCTAAGTTTAACTTAGTATTCTCCTCCCACTTTTGACTCGAATTTAATGAGCCCTCAGCTTAAGGTGATTCAGAAAAGTGTTAATTTTATATATATATATATATATGGATGTCATGAACGGAAGTGGCAATTTTATTATTAAAGTAGTTCCTTCACTGAAGCCTTATGTTTTGACTTAGCATTGCAGATGTCTGCCATGAGTTGTCTCTGTATGATGGATTTCAGTGAAGTCTTGACTGTTCCTTTCAGTAGTCGAGTGGTTTTTGTGGCAGGGCGTTCCTGAGGTTATCTCTTTCAAGTGTCCTTAAGACCCGTCTGTTATTGGTGTCGAGCGTAGACTTCTGGCAACTGGTACCAAAACATGAGAGAAAACAAATGCCTCTCTTGAGTATCATGCCTCTTGATGTACGCATCATTTGACATCTGCTTTCCTCCAACTTTTAATCTACCTCAGAATTTTACCCGACGCTCTTGAGCATTAAATCTCAACCCATCGAGTCAGAGAAAAGTGCGATAGGAAAGTGGAAGAATGCAAATTATTTCTCTGCCTCTCTGTCTGCCTGTCTCTGTCTCTGTCTCTCTCTCTCTCTTTCTCTCTATCTCTCTCTTTCTCTAAATATATATATATATATATATATATATATATATATATATATATATATATATATATATATATATATATATATATATATATATATAACAAATCTTAATTACAAATCTCGGCATAAAAAATAAATATACCATGATGTGATCATCATCCACCCCCTGCTCCCTATGGAGCCTGTGGCTACCTATTGGTTCCCTGTGAAGAAACCCGCATGAAGCAGTCACCATCTCTTGCAGTAGTAGTTTATGTGGCAAGTTCTTTTATATGATGATGTTGTCAGCCCTCACGTGCAACTGCACTTCAATAAGTAATTCATACATGTCAAATGCAAATAAAAAGTAATTAAATGTACATGTTACAACTTACCTTAATAAACTGGGTGAATAATAATATATCCAGACCTTGCTGCAAAAGATGGCCATAGTAAATACTGCAGTTGTTTAAGATGCAGACGCCCCTCTGTGAGTTAGGTTCCTAACTGTTGACACGTGAGGAAGGTTTCTCGGGCTTGGGGCGTTAAGTATTAACACTGAAGTTTACTCTTTTTTATTTTTGAAAGGTACTCCTAGTTATTTGGCCTGTCCTTTAACGGAATCTTTAGTACTACTCTTTATCCTGGCTATCTGTGATCTCCTGATTTGACGAAGGTGTAATGCACTGGGTGAATCTTCAATGAGCACTAGGTTTTTAAAGTTGAATGTTAGTCCACGCACAAATGTCACCTTGTGAGGTTCACTTTGGTGAAATCCAATCACATTTTTTTTTTAAATTTACAATTTCAAACTTTCAAATCAACCGCAAGTAAGGCGTCTGATTTTTAGAAAATGTTACCACCCCACACACACACACACACAGACACTCATTCTAAAAATTACAACGTACTGCAGTATTTATTATATGACATTCCGGAAATCATTTTATCATATTCTTTGCTCTAATTATTACATCTGATAAATCTTTATTTCCTGATTGTCGCCTGTGCCCGCTGGCCTGAAGACGAATACTTGCTTATCTATCAGTAGCCCATTTATCAATCAACGAAATGGCAGACCAAATGTTGACGAAATCTTATTCTATCTGGCCACCTCGCCACTTCCTACACGTTTAGGCTTGACTGCATGTCATGTTATGATATACATTAACTTTGTTGATTTTGAAAAGGCTTTTGACTGCATACACAGGGACAGCCTATGGAAAATACTGAGGGGTTATGGAATTCCCAGCTGCATTGTTTCCATTATAAAAAAAAACCTCTATTCTAACTTTACATGCAGCGTTGGGATGAACAATCTAACTTTCGAGGTGAAGACAGGAGTACGACAGGGATGCCCCTTATCAACAACTTTATTTTTGACAGTCATAGACTGGGTGATACGCTAGACAACAGAGAGCAGTCCAAGGGGAATTAGATGGACAACGTTTTCTACACTGGAAAACCTGGAATATGCAGATCACTTTGCACTACTCGCACATCCAAATCAACACATCCAAGAAAAAACAAATAGACTGAATAAGTATAGCCAGCAGGTAGGTCTGAACATCAATCTAAAGAAGACAGAGGTCATGACACTCAATGTGGGCAATCCTGAGCCAATAACAATAAGGAGTCTGAAGCTAGAACAAACAGGTACATTTACATAACTAGGATGTATAGTAACACCAGACAGCGGAACAAGCAAGGACATCAACAACAGAATGAATAAAGCGAGAACAGCCTTTGCTAGTCTCAACAACATCTGGAAGTCTTCTCAGTACAGCACAAACACCAAATTAAGATTATATGAGAGCTGCGTACTTTATGTGCTTCTCTATGGTGCGGAATGTTGGAGAGTAACAGAGAAGGAAATGTCGAAACTGTCCTCCTTCCACAAAATCTGCCTAATGAAAATTCTCCGAATCTTTTGGTCGAATACCATCACCAACCAAGAACTACTTATTCGGAGTAACCAAGAGAATATGCACACCATCATAGCTGGCAGACGCTGGAATTGGGTTAGCCACGTCCTCAGAAGAGACTCCGATGCCATTACAAGAACAGCTATGCTATAGACCCCGGAATGAAAGCGAAAGAGAGGCCGACCAAAAACAACTTGACGGAGAACTGTGGAGGCCGAAATGCGAGGAAGAAACCAAAGTTGGGGCACTGTACAAAGGATGACCGCCGACCGAACAAAGTGGAAGCAGTTTGTTGCTGCCCTACAAGACGCCACCAGGCGTGATGACCACTGACTGCTTTGACAGTCTGTGGCTAAGGATCAAAGAAGTACTATCAGAGAATAAGGAAGGACTAAGCACTATAACAAAATGAGGAAGAACTGAGTACTATAAGAAAATAAGGAAGGACTAAGTACTATAAGAGAAGAAGAAGCGGACTAAGTGCTATAAGAGAATAAGGAAGGACTAAGTACCATAAGAGAATAAGGAAGGACTAAGTACTATAAGAGAATAAGGAAGGACTAAGTACTATAAGAGAATAAGGAAGGACTAAGTACTATAAGAGAATAAGGAAGGACTAAGTACTATAAGAGAATAAGGAAGGACTAAGTACCATAAGAGAATAAGTGACAGACATCAGGGAGTGTTTTCTCTTATTTTTATAGTTTTATGTTCTGTACTTAATTCTCACTTCTTTTCCCGTCTGTTTTTCGTTTGTCTGTCCCTGACGAAGGCCTTATAGACGCAACGTAGGTTTTTTAATCCTTTCTCCCAATAAGACGTATTACTATTTGTGTTTTTGTTTTTTTCATTCATAAGAGAATAAGGAAGGACCAAGTGCTATAAGAAAATAAGAAAGAAGTAAGTACTATATGAAAATAAGGAAGGACTAAGTACTATAAGGAAGGACTAAGTACTATAAGAAAGTAAGGAAGAACTAAGTACTATAAGAGAATAAGGAAGAACTAAGTACTACAAGAAAATAAGAAAGAACTAAATACTATACGAAAAAAAGGAAGGACTAAGTACTATAAGAGAATAAGGAAGGATTACGTACTATAATAGAATAAGGAAGAACTAAGGACTATGATAGAATAAGGAAGAACTAAGGATTACAATAGAATAAGGAAGAACTAAGGACTATAAGAAAGGACTAAGCACTATAAGAGAAAAAGTAAAGGACTAAGTACTAGAAGAGAATAAGGAAGGACTAAGTCCTATAAGAGAACAAGAGGATGATTAAGTACAATAAGAGAAGACAAGGAGGACCAAGTACTTCAATAGAATAAGGTAGGACTAAGTATTGTAAGAGAAGAAGAAACGGACAAAGTAGAATAAGATAAGAAGAGCAGGGCGAAGCACTATAAGAGAAGAAGAGGAGGACTACTATAAGAAAACAAGGGAGGCTAAACTCTGCAAGAGAAGAAAAGGAGGACAAAGTATAATAAGAGAAGAATGGAAGGATACAGTACAATACGATGAGAAGAGAAGGGCTAATTACAATAAGAGAAGAAGAGAAGGATACAGTACAATAAAGTGAGAAGAGGAGGGCTAAGTACTGTAAGAGAAGAAGAGGAGGACAAAGTACAATAAGATAAGTGTTACCGGTGGTTTTTCTTTTCTGAATTGACGATGATGTTACTACATGTGGCCGACGTATTTCTTGAAAACGCGAATATGATGTGGGCCGTTACTTTGTCTTATGGTGATGACAATGAAGCTCGGTAACAATGTTTAATGGGTCAAGATAGTATAACCAAACTGGCGATAAATAAATTCTAGACTCATAGTGAACAGTTGGCGACAAAACAAGATTTATTGTAGATATACTTTGACATCAGAAATGTAGACGATCATCAGCATTATATTCATGGCAGAAAAAGTACATAGTCAATAACAATCAACATGGACGTTGACTGACTGCACTAACGATACCACACGAAGGTTTACGGATTGGTAGTATACATGGTTCTGACGAAGTGACCACGTTAATATTCTTTACGTAGTTATCTATATTCCTTTACGTTTCAATCAGCTCCTAGCGTTAGTGGGACGCACTAGCAACTTGACAAATCTGTTCGAGTTGAAGCTCTGCCATAACGTTTACAGGAGACTAAGTATCGGAGGCGAGATACTTAAAACGAGCCGTTTCTGGCTAAATATTAGAAATAAAACAATTCTTGGTATTGCTCATCAAGAATATCATTTTCATCTGTCAGATGATTATAATTTCTTTATAACCGTGTCTTTCCTAAACTAAGGACAAGCACGCGAAAAATTCACGTCTTCACAAGACGGAGGATATCTGGATCTGCCTCAAGTACGTTGCCCGTATAGCAACAAATCACCGCGATATACCGCGCCATACCCGTTTAATAATGGTGCACGGTCGTACGCAAATAATATAACATACAATGATCCTAGATGCGCTCAAATGTGCGTCTACAAAATACTAGACGTGCATGTGAGGATCTCAAACATTTAACTCCCCCTCTATGAATATAAAATAACTTAACAATAAGAATAGAAGGATACAGAGAAGGGCTAAGTACAATAAGAGAAGAAGAGAAGGACACAGTACAATAAAATGAGAAGAGGAGGGCTAAGTACTATTAGAGAAGACGAAGAAGAGAACTAAACAGTATAAGAGAAGATGAGGAGAATATTGTACCGTAAGAGGGAGCGGAGGACCTTGTACCATAAAGGAAGAAGAGGAAGACAGGGCACTATAAAAGAAGAAGTGGAAGACACATTACCTTAAGGGATGAGAAGGAAGACAAAGTACTAATAAAACAAAAGAGAGTAGAGCAAACTCAATTTTACAAGTAGACAAACCGTTAAAATAGGATTAACCGAATTTTACTAGATACCAAAATGGCGTTACCCCGGCGAGTCACGAGCAAGCAAATCTTCCGATATTACAAATGATGTTTTGAACTGCCTAGCATAGGTCAGACAGAAGCATTCTTCTGGGATCTGTTTCATCCATTTTAATGAAACGGCATTTCTCCTGAGACAATAGATTCAGCAATTTAAAGAGCTTTGTGCGATTTTAGTTTGAAACTAGCGGTCTTTCTAGAGGATCAGTAATTCTCTTGTGAACATTCTCATCTAAAAGTGTGAAGTAAAGTAAATAACACTGACTAACAAAAAAAAACTTTTTTTTTCTTTCTCTAACATTTCTATGTTTTTCTGGTTAATTTTAATGCGCTGTTTTTAAATCTGCAAACCGTTTTTCTCTATCAGGTCGGGATCTCTAGAAATACGCAATTGAAGTTTTTTAACAACACATACAGTATTACAACATCATTCGTACAAGAAGTATAACAGTTATGTAGGCTTGAATTTCTTTGCAGTCGACTTTCGTCGGTGAATGACGTGTGGTACATCGCGATGAAGCATCCAACAATAATCGGCAAGCATGGTCACACTCCACCGTCCTTGATAACGTGACTCCATTACGGCGATATCTTGATGGAATCGTTCTCCATGTTCATCGCTGACTTCGCCAAGGTTGTCAGGGAAAAAGTTAAGATGCGAATCGAGCAAATGGATTTTGAGGGACATGTTACAGCCCATAATTATGTATGCATCTATGCACTGCTTAACAATATGCAACATAGTCGACAGATTTGTGATTTTCCAGAAAGTTATCGACGATCGATTTGAATGCCATCCATGCGCGAAGTTCACTACCATGTAACAAGTTCTCGAATTGTTTGTCTGCAATAACTTTCCTAATCTGAGGTCCTACAAAGATACCTTCCTTTATCTTTGCATCGCTAACTTGCGGAAACTTTTCTCGAAGATAAGTGAAAGCTTTGCTCGTTTTATCTAATGCTTTTACAAAATTCTTCATGAGCCCAAACTTTATATGTAACAGTGGTAAAATGAAGGTGTCTTTGTTAACTAATGGCTCGCGTATTACATTTTTATGCCCGAGCTGCATACGATCCCGGATAGGCCACACCTTTCTTGCATAATGTTCCTGTCTGTTGCGGCTGTCCCATTCACATCGGAAGCAACAAAATTTAGTATACCCAGTCTGCATGCCCGTAAGAATTGCAATGACCTTTAGGTCTCCACAAATCCGCCATTGGTAATCATTGTACTTTATTTTTTCCAAACGTATAGCCATATTGTCATAAGTTTCTTTCATATGAACAGAGTAGGCGACTGGAATTGATGAAAAAAAAATTCTGTTATGCAATAACACGGCTTTTAGACTAGTCTTGGAAGAATCGATGAAAAATCGCCATTCGTTGACTATGTGCTCATGACCGTTTACATCTTTGCAATAGCAAATGTCATCATCCATCTCAAAGTATTGAACAAGTTCTCTGTGTCTATGACGAAATTTAGATATCGGAGTATTGGGCGCTAAAAGATTCCATTCTTTGAGTCGCGAACCGAGTAATTCCGCTTGTCCTTTGGTAAGAGCGAGATCACGTATTAGATCTGAAAGTTCTGAATGGTTAATTAAGTAAACACCATCATTCACCGGTATGTAATCTGAGTCAGAATTAGTTCTAAAGCAGGTAAACTATCACTTTCTGATGGTTCATTTACGTCCAACGGATATTGTTCTGGTGGTACTTGGATCGGACACGTGATTGGATCATGAGGCACTAGTTTCGAAACCGATTCAATATTTGGATAAACCACAGACTTTCTAGTTTTAAAAGTGAAACCATGGATATTTGTCAAGCAGAAGTAACAATCAGTAGTGTGATTTGTATGTTCACGCCATATTACTGGCACGCCAAAAGGCATCGACTTATGCTTCGGCGATTTTCGTAACCAACCTGCCAATGTATCGAACAAATCGCATTTCGCTTCCAAGATTTATTTGCATCATCAACTTTCGAATCGAAATAAAGTTCATATGCTATCTTTAGTAATGGTGTAAAGTTTTTCTGGTCAACACGATCGGTAGAATATCCGCACGCGTAACAGAACAGATCAGCCGAATTTCTACAACTTCTAGAAGCCATATTTTGCTCAGAATTATTTCAAAATACAGTAACTATTGAAAAATCGCGTAACATATGTCATGCATCTTTTAGCAGTATAAAAAGTAGAATTATGTTGCTTTTTATTAATTTTTAATAAGTTTTTTAGTAAAAATGAAACGGAGCAAATAACGGTTTCCCAAAAATATATTTATTCACAAATATCTTAAGAACCCGACGTGATAGAGATAAACGGATTTCAGATTTGAAATCAGCGCAAGAAATTGACCTAAGAACACTTATTCTTATATAAGAAAGAAAAATGTTGTTTGTCAGTGTAATCTGTCTGCCTTTCTGTCTCTCTACTTATTTGTCTCTGTCTGTCTGCTTGCCTGCCTATCTATCTATCTATCTATCTATCTATCTATCTATCTATCTATCTATCTATCTATCTATCTATCTATCTATCTATCTATCTATCTATCTATCTATCTATCTATCTATCTATCTATCTATCTATCTATCTATCTATCTATCTATCTATCTATCTATCTATCTATCTATCTATCTATCTATCTATCTGTCTGCCTGCCTGCCTGCTTATCTATCTATCTATCTATCTATCTATCTATCTATCTATCTATCTATCTATCTATCTATCTATCTATCTATCTATCTATCTATCTATCTATCTATCTATCTATCTATCTATCTATCTATCTATCTATCTATCTATCTATCTATCTATCTATCTATCTATCTATCTATCTATCTATCTATGTTACTTCGTTCATGGCTTGCGGACGTGTTTTTGTGGAGTCCTACATATGGATTTTTAAACTGCATGTCTAGCAATATTTCTGAAGGATTTTTATATAACTGTGTACACAATGTTAGTTGCTTTATCGTGAAATACATATTATTGTGTTCATGTGAAAAGGAACTGTAATTTTTAGGAAAAATGAAGACTAGCATATCTTCTATTATAAGTATAGTAAGTCGCTTTCGTGTTGGAATTACAAAACGTTCCACCTGGTCGGCACTGATAATTGGGGTAACCGACAGAAATGGATGTTTTATTACACCCTACGAAATGTCAGAGAACAGTGACTTTAGAAATTGGTCATCGGTAAATATACCCATCAAAAGAAGTTAAGGACCATTTTTATTAAGGGTGCAAAGTGAAATGAAAATGAACAATAAAAACACAGCACTTCAAAGTATAACATGACAAGATTATCAGTGACAATCAACACTATTTTCATGCAAGCCTCTGAGAGACATTTCGGACAGTAAGACCTTCCTGCAACCACGCAATGGCTCTTCCTTTATCCACAACACTCAGCTTTCGTCGTTGAGGCATATTGTTGTGCAATGGTTATGCAGCACTTGTGTTGCTTATAAAGACAATTTTGTGAGTACAGCTCAAGACCAACACTAGTCTCCCACATGCATCACGCATTTTTGGAATAGCAGGTATTTTTTTCATGCTCAGACATCATTAAAAACACCGACATTTTGGTGTCTCAGCAGCATTTTTTCAGCGTGCATGCTGAGCTGAACACTAGCCACACGGTATGCTGGTGGCCCATGCAGCACGTGTTGAATGTTTGTTGTTCGAGAAAAATCAATGTCAGATTAATTGCTTATGAAATATAATTTTTATAATTTTTATTATTTTTGGGTCATTTTCACCTACTGGTCCTTAACTTCTTTTGAAGGGTATATGTGTGTCGACGAGTCAAGCTGTCAATGAGAGCGGAGTGAACGGCTGTAATTGACCTCTTTCCACGCCCATTAAATACGCCGGGGCATTTACTTCTCATTCACAATGCTACACGTAAATTTGGTCGCCACGACCCGATCGAACACAAAAGGTGCCAAACAGAAGGACTACATTTTGAATGTAACTAAAGTGGTTAAAAAGAAAACTAGAAGTTTGAAGACCAACACGTTATACACGGCCTGCGTAACATCATCTTACAAGAACAATAATCAGTGTGCGGTTCTTACGTTTTCCACCTCAATCGAATATGAAGCATTACGTAGCCTGTCTAAGGCATACTATGAATCTAGTGCAACTGTTGAAGCGAGGACTGGCGCTAATGGTTCATATATAGAATATGTTATTTCCACAGGAGAGGTTGTCCTCCATTTCTATAACACAACAAATAAAGTAATGGTACAAGGTGCAGAGTGCGCTATTAAAGACTGGATTAATACGGACTTGAATAATTTATGGAAATCAGCAACTACTGCTGGAGTCAGTCGAGAGGCCATCATTTCAAATGTGCCGGTTCAAAGCATTCCAGCAAAAGCTTCCAGATCTAAGAAATTAGCAATCCCACATTTCGCTGTTCGCGCTGATATCACAACAAACACAACTCCCAATGAGGAGTGCAAAAAGGTGTCACAGACAAAACCAAAGTCTCCAATATTAGCTGATACAAGTGACATCACAGAGCACCTATCAAGCACTTTTGACAGAAGTCCAACAACGTCCCCTCTTACATTACCTATGCACTCGTCACAAGATCAATTTTCAGTAATATTGTCTGAGATGGAGATACTAAAAGCAGAGCAGAGCAGCCTCAAAAAAGCTTATGAGCAGCTCCATGCTGATCATATGTCAATCAAAAATAGCTGTGAAAGAAACGAGTCTCAACAACAGAAAGAATGCACACAGCAGAAGAATAAATACAGTCTGTGTCACACACACGAAAACTCAAAGGGAAATTCCAACAGTGGTGAAGCACAACAATCGACACAAGCTGAACTGAGCCATAAAGAGGACCATGTCCTGCGCAGTCTGGAATTCCCTGCAGACGTCAGCACAATCTCTGTCCAGATTTCTAATCGGCAGCCCCCACTTCGACCGGAAACAGCCAGTTCACATCATAGCAAGAAACCTTCCCCCCATCCCAGCATATTTCAAACACAAGAAACCGCATACACTGTCACCGGCACACACACACACACACACACACGTCTTTCAAATAGAAGGAAACACCTCATATTTGGTGACCAAAATGTGAAGGACCTTCGAAAATGTAAATTAGTAACAGCAGATATAGACATTTATAACACATAAGGAAGGAAACCACGAGGCCTGTAAACAGTAAATTAATATGAAACAAATATAAAGGTATGTTATAAGGCACTCGTAGGAAATAAAGAAGTAGAACACTAGACAACAGAAAAACAACAGACATGAGTGGCTTACCCAGGATTTGAACCCTGGACCTTCCGTGCGACAACACCGCCTAGCTATGCAAGCGAATCACACTGTCCTCCCTGCCATCTACGCATCCCCCCCAAAAAAGGATGTTTCATTGACAGGTCATTAGTGCGAACCTCTATACATAACACCGGAAGTTTACCATGGGCAGTTCAGCCTATTAATGTCGCAATCACTTCTGTTGTTCCCCTATATATCAGTATTGGTCAGTCCAACAAGACGAAGACCTTAATACTGTGTCCAGTATGATAGTAGACTTAGAACAGTAAGAACAGGACAGCGGATAGGTTTGGTATTGTATAAACATTTATAACACATAAGGAAGGAAACCACGAGGCCTGATATATAGGGGAACAACAGAAGTGATTGCGTCATTAATAGGCTGAACTGCCCATGGTAAACTTCCGGTGTTCGTACTAATGACCTGTCATTGAAACATTCTTTTTTGGGGGATGCGTAGATGGCAGGGAGGACAGTGTGATTCGCTTGCATAGCTAGGCGGTGTTGTCGCACGGAAGGTCCAGGGTTCAAATCCTGGGTAAGCCACTCATGTCTATTGTTTTTCTGTTGTCTAGTGTTCTACTTCTTTATTTCCTACGAGTGCCTTATAACATACCTTTATATTTGTTTCATAGTAATTTACTGTTTACAGGCCTCGTGGTTTCCTTCCTTATGTGTTATTAATGTTTATAAAATACCAAACCTACCCTCTGTCCTGTTCTTACTGTTCTAAGTCTACTATCATACTGTACACAGTATTAAGGTCTTTGTCTTGTTGGACTGACCAATACTGATATATAGGGGAACAACAGAAGTGATTGCGTCATTAATAGGCTGAACTGCCCATGGTAAACTTCCGGTGTTATGTATAGAGGTTCGCACTAATGACCTGTCATTGAAACATCCTTTTTGTGGGGATGCGTAGATGGCAGGGAGGACAGTGTGATTCGCTTGCATAGCTAGGCGGTGTTGTCGCACGGAAGGTCCAGGGTTCAAATCCTGGGTAAGCCACTCATGTCTGTTGTTTTTCTGTTGTCTAGTGTTCTACTTCTTTATTTCCTACGAGTGCCTTATAACATACCTTTATATTTGTTTCATATTAATTTACTGTTTACAGCCTCGTGGTTTCCTTCTTTATGTGTTATAAATGTTTATACAATACCAAACATACCCTCTGTCCTGTTCTTACTGTTCTAAGTCTACTATCATACTGGACACAGTATTAAGGTCTTTGTCTTGTTGGACTGACCAATACTGATATATAGGGGAACAACAGAAGTAATTGCGTCATTAATAGGCTGAACTGCCCGTGGTAAACTTCCGGTGTTATGTATAGAGGTTTGCACTAATGACCTGTCATTGAAACATCCTTTTTTGGGGGATGCGTGGATGGCAGGGAGGACAGTGTGATTCGCGTGCATAGCTAGGTGGTGTTGTCGCACGGAAGGTCCAGGGTTCAAATCCTGGGTAAGCCACTCATGTCTGTTGTTTTTCTGTTGTCTAGTGTTCTACTTCTTTATTTCCTACGAGTGCCTTATAACATACCTTTATATTTGTTTCATATTAATTTACTGTTTACAGGCCTCGTGGTTTCCTTCCTTGTGTGTTATAAATGTTTATACAATACCAAACCTATGTCACCGTTCACTTTGCTAGGAGCATTATAAAATGCTCAAGCAGGAATTATAAGCGGTGATTTAGTTTTGGTTAGGAGGGAAGGTATGAAAAAATGGTTTAAGAAATAAGAATAGATTTGAATAAAGACTATTTGTCTTGCTAAAAGGGAAATAAGATGAGTGAAATCATGCTTTGATCAAAGGGAGAAGACTCTAATTATTAAAGTCAGGGGAGGAAAGTGCTTAATTACACTTAAGTAGAATTGGTGAGTTGGTAATTATGGTTTAGAAAATGTACATATAAGAATTGTATAGCAAGCTTTAGAGAAGACAATATAAGGTTAAGTCAAATTATGCAAAGGGAGACAATGGTTAATTACCTCCCTTATATGATCAAGTGAGTTGAGAAAAAAAAAATATGCACGTGAAAAGTTTACCAGGACAACGGATGACACTTCACTGAGTTGTTTACACAGCGGATAAGCGTGAACATATTTCAGCTGAGCGAAGAATAGGAGGAACCAATGAATTTACAGTAAACAAGGACAGATGAGCTAGTAATGATTTTATAGAGGAGAAGGCATTTAGACACGCTGTGGAGCGGTCGCATTTTCGGAGGAGCAGTCCTAGTTAAGGACGTAGAGTGGCAGGAATGTGTATTCTGCCAGGCTCAAGTTCAATTTCTGTGGGAAACAGAATGAATACTTCTGAAGAATCCTATAGACCTAGTTAGAGAAGTAGAATCTATTCACAGATGAAAGACAGAACTGTGTTTAAAATGTAGGTTTAGAGATAAGAGGTGATAGTAAGAAATATGAGTGTTGTGAGGATTCTGTGCAACCAAAGTAAGTAGGTCCTTTGGCTCATAACTTTTGATAGACATTGAATAGAATGATTTCAGAAGTAGAAATAAAGCATTACAAGGTTAACGACGCTTACAACTAAGTGAGCGCAGAATAATGAGAAACGAAGCTGAAGCTACAAAATTGACTGAGGTGAATAACCTGAGACTAATTAAGTGAGCTGAGAAGATTTTACAGGAGAACAGGGATTTAATAGCCGTGCTGGGCTATTGTATAATGAACTTTGCAACATCGACTGCTACAAGTAAGATGAGTAAGCAATTGAAGGCTGATTGTATTTACAGGATGAAACATGCGCTCTCTAGCAGGTAGAAGTATGAGGATGCCGCAACAGGTGTACCCAATGTATTGATTTGCATATATGAATTTTTAGATGATGGCATTTGATTAAATTGAGTCAAAATTGACAGGATTAGTAGATGAAAGAAAACAACTCAGGAAAGAGTTGATGAAAGGCTTGGGAGAAGCCAGAATAAATAGAAAAGCCTTAAGGGAAGAAAATATGTATAAACCATACCTGAATATGTTCTCAGGCAGAGAGCTATAACTATATATATAGGTATGTGAATGTGCCCAGAAGGAATGGGACATACAAGAGGCAGTTAGGAAATGTTTGTACCTGGAATTTGTACCACATGCCTCCTGTTATGATGGAATTTTTGATGTAAATAAATCACTTGTTTTGATGGAACACTTCTCACGTTGGGTTAACTCTCTAAAAGGTTGTTGAGTGCTTGAGTAAACAAGATAATAGACATAAGGGAATAACTACTATACGAAGTTGTCACTTAAGTAACATCATAAGAAGGGATGGAACGAGTTTAGGTTGGAAGTTTGAGAAAATATCATCCAGGAATCAATAACTCTGGCGGTGAGGACCAGTATTAAGATATACTCTTACTTGGAAGATAGGTCAATGGACCAAATTGACAAATAGAAGGTAGACAACTAGGCCTGCCCCAGTCACCTAGTTTACTATAATAAGAAGAGATAGTACTGTCACATATTATTAATTGGTGCCTTCTTGGACCAGTCTTAATCAACACACCGGCACTGTGACATATTATTAATTGGTATCGTGACCAGTCCCAAGACATATAAAGGGACCACTGGGACATATATTATTAATTGATGTCGTGACCAGTCCTCACTTCATAAACCAACACTGCGACATATTATTAATTGGCGCCGTGACCAACCCTTCTTAAAGTGACATGGCTACACCATTTCAGGATGAAACATGTCAACAGCATCGACAACATTCTCGCCCACACCAACAAAACTACAACAACTCACGACGGAATGGTTATAACAAACACTGGGACACTTTGAACAAGAGAGCACAGAGAATAACATTAAGAAATTTTATCAATGAAATTAAAACCAGACAGTTATGGGAGTGTGAAAATATAACATCAAATAACGGTCAAGTTGGCCTCCTCACAACAGAAGATGGATGGAGAGCACACATCGGGCAAATCAAATCAGGGAAGAAACATCACAGAGTACCAACAAGAACAAATACAAAGATATTAACAGAAATGAGAACAAGTCCACAAGCAGTCCAGAAAAGACAAGTTACTAGAATAGAGCCTCAGACAGAGAATGTCGCAGTACAAACGGATGACAAGTTTAAGAAAAGTCTGATTCCGGTCAGGATAAGGTCAAGACAAGTTACAAATGTCGCAGTACAAACAGATGATTTACCTGATCAGTGCAGTGTTGAAATGGTCAATAAGTTACACAAGATAACATCTGAAGAAGAAGAAGCGAAGAATGACAGTGCAGTCATGAAGCCAGATACACTCTTCTCGATGCTATGGAGTCAAAAACAGGCACGTAAGAAAGATAAACAGTGCAGAAAAGCCCATCAAGCAATTGTTAATATTTCAGAACTAGAAACTGCTGATGAGATGCTGAACAGTCTAGTATCAAAAGGAATAGGTGTTCTACAAGACATAAAGACATTACTTCTTCAGATGGGAAAGTCAAGTCTAAGTAACATTCAAGATCAAGTGCAAGATAAGAAACAAGATGTCACATGCAAAAATCCAGAAAGAACTGACCTGAATTTACAAAGTCATGTACCGGTTCCAGAGTTGAGAGAAGCTCCTTTAGCTAGTGGATATTCAAGAGATGATAGCCTTAATCCACAAAAGAATCAAGAACAGCTGAAGCAAGTTACAGTATCAGCACAGATGGACTCAGCAACACAAACAGAGAATAAAGTTGCAGTTTCAGCAACACAAACAGAGAATAAACTTGCAAATTCAACAATACAAACAGAGAATAAAGTTGCAAGTTCAGCAACACAAAAATATGTTGATCTTAACGCGGACGCATCTAGCAGGCATATGGGAACAACAGTGGGAAAGAGTTCTGTCAAAATAAGTCCACAAGAAGTACAAGACATAGACACATCTTATAGGTGTACAAGAACAGTACAGAGTGTTAACAGCGGTCCGGAGAAGAAGAAATTTATCAAGGTACCTAATCCAAGTGAACAGGAGTTAAAGACAGCAATAAAAGACCTACTGGAGGGAGTTAGTTCTCACACAGTAGTAGTAGATTATATACGGTCATGTCTGGAGAGAAAGCTTGATACAGACTTATCGGGAAGACAAGATGAACTTCGCAGACTTGTGGAGAGAGTATTGGAAGAACTTGAGCGCTGGCATGTCAAGATCAGGGATAGCAGCTACTTCTCAGACTCATCATCAAGTTATTCAGACAGTGTATCGTCAGATGAAGATAGAATTATAGACTCCGACGAAAATGCAGGAGGACACTCGTCGGTCGAGTTTGAGTATGCAACGGACGAAGAAGGCCATAGATATTATGGGCCGACAAATAAGAAAAGTTATCCTGGATGTACAAGTCAGATAAAGAAAATTACTAAGAAGTCCCAACCAAGCGTAAATGAGTTAAAAGAAACAATAAGACATAAGAGGAAGCGACCCCAACATCTTGTCAATAAAGTCGGTGCACAGAGTGTTAGAATTCGAGTTTGATATAGACTTATCACAAAGAATAAATGAAGTAAGACAGCTTGTGAGAGATGTAATCCAAGAGGAGGGTGAAGACACAGTTAAGAAGAAACAAAGACGACTTGTAGAAGAACTTCAGCACAAGAATGACATGACTAAGAAAATGGTCAAAGCGGTTGGACCAAACATAGAGCAGTTGAAGAAGGAAATAGAAGTCATCATAGCACAGTCTGGGTTGGACGGGTCACGAGGACAAGTATGGACATTGCTACAAGAAAAGTATCAGACACAATTTCTAAAGATAAGAAATGAATAAGATATGGTTATAACGAAAATGTTAGATGACACAAACGAGAAGAGATGCAGAGAGCGGGACAAACGTGATCGAATTCAAAGGAGAAATAGAGGAAGAGGCAAATATAGATATTGCTAAGATGATAGCGTTAGAAACGCTTAGAGTCAGAGAGGCCATGATGATGAAGTTTTTAGACATGGTGAATAAGTAAAGAAACAATGGTGTTGAAGTTGATGAATAAGTTAACATAGGAGGAAGCTATGAGAGTAGAGACATAGCATATTAAGAGATACAGATCGAGGGGATTTCCGATCTAAGAGCCGAGACAGGCTAAGACATAGAAGTGATAGTAGAAGGAGAGATACGGATCGACGAGGTTACCGATCCAAGAGCCGAGAAGCTTATAGAAACAGTAGTAGAAACAGAGAAACTACTAAGGATCGAGGGAGATACCGATCTAGTAGTAGAGAGGAGGAGAGAAATAGGAGTATAATTAGAGGTCGCGGTAGCGACATAAAACCTGAGAGAAACTCAGGGAGTGTGAGAAGTTGAAGATAGAGACAAACCGAAGCAAACGATTGATGAGTAAGTGAGATAAGGAGATTGGGAGATAGTAGCAGGAAGCTATGAGAGTACAGGCATAGCATATATAATATAAACAATATGGCGGCGGCAACTTAGTCTTGAGAAGCCTAAGTATAATTGGTCTATACCGCACATACGAGAGGACTGAGTACACCTGACTAATAGGTTACTGCAGTAGAGGAGAAGAGTAATGGAGATGTAAGACGTACAATTGAGGCCGCGGTGGTACGGCGGAAAACTTTTGGGAAAAGCCGTGGTGATAACGGCAGAAATACTAGAGGCTTAGATTTTTCTTTCTTGATGAAGCTGCAGCAGAAGACAACAATGATGGAACAAAATGAAGTGACAACTACAATTACCAGCCACAAGAGAACACCAGCCTAGATGATCATCGCCCTACAGCTCCGCCAGCCTTATGCAGTAGCAGACCAATACGAAAAGTCACGTTGAGTTATTATGATTCCACAGAGACATTAAGTACTTCACGTGAAGAAAACGACATGGATGTTGAGCAGAACATTAGCCTACAACAACGTAACACTTCAGGTCAACTCCAAGACGCTGTACGTCGTTTAGTTCGCTGCAGAGAAGACTCAGAAGATGAAGATGACATTCCACCAGCAGAATTGAGAGAAAGACTAATATACAGAGACAATCGCCTACATGGGAGAGATAGTAATACGCCACTGTCGACACAGGACGAAGAACCTCATGCGTCCATAACAAGTCAAACATACTATGGTAGTCAGGGACTACAACCGTCAACTCCCAGTCAACACCAGTCTACACATTGTACTTGGGATAGTGAAGATGACAGACCTTTGAAATCAGCAACGAGAAACATAGCCCCCCACGGTAGCAACTTTACAGAAGAACATGGTAGTCAGGGACTACAACCGTCAACTCCCAGTCAACACCAGTCTACACATTCTACTTGGGATAGTGAAGATGACAGACCCTTGAAATTAGCAACGAGAAACATAGCCCCCCACGGTAGCAACTTTACAGAAGAACATGGTAGTCAGGGACTACAACCGTCAACCTCCAGTCGACACCAGCCTACATACTCTAGCTCGGATAGCGATGACGAACAGTCTTTACAAGTGACGAAAAGTAACATTACTCACCATACCCAGAGTCCTACAGCGAAGCACATAAATAGCAACAAGAATGTCATTAATACGCCTTCAGCACAGGTGGAATCTGAACTTGATGTAACAGAACAAGAAGACAGCGACATAGAGTGTATGGATGATCCAACCAGCACCGAAATACGCATAGCTACCAAACGCCCTTACCAACCTTCGTCACTAGATTCACCACCAAGAGCGAAATTGCTACGATTACCGCAAGAACATCTACGAACAAGATTCAAAAGAAATCATCGCCAAGTACATAAACCTTCACTAGGTTTCCAACAAAATATAAATATTCGTTCGCCCCCCACCTCCTGCAGAGCGACTATAAACACGACATCGCAATGAATATCAGCTTCGTCACAGTATGACAGTCGCCTCTCCAGCAGAGAGATTACACTGTTGGAACTCGCAAAACAAATCTCCAACTTAGTGTAGTCGTCATAAAGCACTAACCCAGCTATAGTGTTTAATTCGGTACTCTAACCAACATAGTACCTAAAGTTAAGATAGTTAATTGAGTCACACTGTGTTTAGCTTAAGTTGATATTCATATACTGGAGCACGCTTAGACACTTACAGTACTCACTAACTTCTTTAAAGAGAGTCGAGTTGACAAAGTAGATCAAACATATAGCCTTAAGAATGTGACAAAGTGAATTAAAAACATAGTCTTAAGAATGTGACAAAGTAGAGTGAATACATAGAAGTTCATCATTGTGACACAGTAGAGTACACACATATAATCTTATGAATGTGACAAACTAGAATAACTACATATAGTTTTAGGAAACTTAACAGTGTTCTTCCCAAGGTACAAGATGCAGCATACCAGATGATCAACACTGACATTGGTTAAAATATGTATAGTACATTAAATGCATGTTAATTATTATAATGTACCTATTTCAGGCATAAAAGTATTCAGGACCAGAAAAAAAAGAGAGACAAGAGAAAAAAAAAAGAAAAGAAGAAGGGAAGTGATCCAGACTCAGTCAAGTGGAGTCTTACTCATGAACATAGGCAAATATTGCACTGAGGATGAACGTCCCCACTTTTTACTGCACTGGTTGTACAGTGATAACGAGAAAACAAAAACAAAAACTTGGTTGCAGTATTGGTATTATGGGTACTGCTTACTTAAGAGATGATGGTAATGACAGTTATAGGGTCATAACTATATTACCTCTACATCTTAAGGTTATATATTTTGTTAACCCTGACGTACTACTGCATATATATATATAGGTTTAGACAGAGTTAAGGATTTGACTGATGCATCCAAGACTAGAATCAGTCGGGCACATCAACTCTGACATAGTGACATGTATCTTTCACTATCGCCCCAATACATATGAAGATACTAGTGCATGTATATATAGGTTTAGACAGAGTTAAGGACTTGACTGATGCATCCAAGACTAGAATCAGTCGGGCACATCAACTCTGACATAGTGACATCTTTCACTATCACATTACGATATTTACTGATGCACCACTAATTAGTTATTTCTGCTTATCTGTCTCGTATAATGGATAAATTACATTAACAGCAGATATTTCAAGACATATAAAGGTACTGACAAACCTCTGTGTCCAGAGGCAGTGACCATGTCGAAAAATAGGAACATGTATATATATATATATATATATATATATATATATAGATAATAAGTGCAGAGCCATGATTTATTTTTTTGTTGAGTATTGATGGTATGCCTCAAGCTAAGGTTCAGCAATGAGGTAGCGTTACATTTTGCTTCAAAATATTTTTTTTTGGGAAATTTTTTAACATGTAGACTTTGAATATGTATACAGGCGCGGTGATAATGGTATGTTAAAGAATAGAATGGGATTGCTAGATGATGGAACACAAATGTCTCCCTATGGGATACATTTGTATGGCCCCGGGTTGTATGTCACCGTTCACTTTGCTAGGAGCATTATAAAATGCTCAAGCAGGAATTATAAGCGGTGATTTAGTTTTGGTTAGGAGGGAAGGTATGAAAAAATGGTTTAAGAAATAAGAATAGATTTGAATAAAGACTATTTGTCTTGCTAAAAGGGAAATAAGATGAGTGAAATCATGCTTTGATCAAAGGGAGAAGACTCTAATTATTAAAGTCAGGGGAGGAAAGTGCTTAATTACACTTAAGTAGAATTGGTGAGTTGGTAATTATGGTTTAGAAAATGTACATATAAGAATTGTATAGCAAGCTTTAGAGAAGACAATATAAGGTTAAGTCAAATTATGCAAAGGGAGACAATGGTTAATTACCTCCCTTATATGATCAAGTGAGTTGAGAAAAAAAAATATGCACGTGAAAAGTTTACCAGGACAACGGATGACACTTCACTGAGTTGTTTACACAGCGGATAAGCGTGAACATATTTCAGCTGAGCGAAGAATAGGAGGAACCAATGAATTTACAGTAAACAAGGACAGATGAGCTAGTAATGATTTTATAGAGGAGAAGGCATTTAGACACGCTGTGGAGCGGTCGCATTTTCGGAGGAGCAGTCCTAGTTAAGGACGTAGAGTGGCAGGAATGTGTATTCTGCCAGGCTCAAGTTCAATTTCTGTGGGAAACAGAATGAATACTTCTGAAGAATCCTATAGACCTAGTTAGAGAAGTAGAATCTATTCACAGATGAAAGACAGAACTGTGTTTAAAATGTAGGTTTAGAGATAAGAGGTGATAGTAAGAAATATGAGTGTTGTGAGGATTCTGTGCAACCAAAGTAAGTAGGTCCTTTGGCTCATAACTTTTGATAGACATTGAATAGAATGATTTCAGAAGTAGAAATAAAGCATTACAAGGTTAACGACGCTTACAACTAAGTGAGCGCAGAATAATGAGAAACGAAGCTGAAGCTACAAAATTGACTGAGGTGAATAACCTGAGACTAATTAAGTGAGCTGAGAAGATTTTACAGGAGAACAGGGATTTAATAGCCGTGCTGGGCTATTGTATAATGAACTTTGCAACATCGACTGCTACAAGTAAGATGAGTAAGCAATTGAAGGCTGATTGTATTTACAGGATGAAACATGCGCTCTCTAGCAGGTAGAAGTATGAGGATGCCGCAACAGGTGTACCCAATGTATTGATTTGCATATATGAATTTTTAGATGATGGCATTTGATTAAATTGAGTCAAAATTGACAGGATTAGTAGATGAAAGAAAACAACTCAGGAAAGAGTTGATGAAAGGCTTGGGAGAAGCCAGAATAAATAGAAAAGCCTTAAGGGAAGAAAATATGTATAAACCATACCTGAATATGTTCTCAGGCAGAGAGCTATAACTATATATATAGGTATGTGAATGTGCCCAGAAGGAATGGGACATACAAGAGGCAGTTAGGAAATGTTTGTACCTGGAATTTGTACCACATGCCTCCTGTTATGATGGAATTTTTGATGTAAATAAATCACTTGTTTTGATGGAACACTTCTCAAGTTGGGTTAACTCTCTAAAAGGTTGTTGAGTGCTTGAGTAAACAAGATAATAGACATAAGGGAATAACTGCTATACGAAGTTGTCACTTAAGTAACATCATAAGAAGGGATGGAACGAGTTTAGGTTGGAAGTTTGAGAAAATATCATCCAGGAATCAATAACTCTGGCGGTGAGGACCAGTATTAAGATATACTCTTACTTGGAAGATAGGTCAATGGACCAAATTGACAAATAGAAGGTAGACAACTAGGCCTGCCCCAGTCACCTAGTTTACTATAATAAGAAGAGATAGTACTGTCACATATTATTAATTGGTGCCTTCTTGGACCAGTCTTAATCAACACACCGGCACTGTGACATATTATTAATTGGTATCGTGACCAGTCCCAAGACATATAAAGGGACCACTGGGACATATATTATTAATTGATGTCGTGACCAGTCCTCACTTCATAAACCAACACTGCGACACCTACCCTCTGTCCTGTTCTTACTGTTCTAAGTCTACTATCATACTGGACACAGTATTAAGGTCTTTGTCTTGTTGGACTGACCAATACTGATATATAGGGGAACAACAGAAGTGATTGCGTCATTAATAGGCTGAACTGCCCATGGTAAACTTCCGGTGTTATGTATAGAGGTTCGCTCTAATGACCTGTCATTGAAACATCCTTTTTCTGGGGATGCGTAGATGGCAAGGAGGACAGTGTGATTCGCTTGCATAGCTAGGCGGTGTTGTCGCACGGAAAGTCCAGGGTTCAAATCCTGGGTAAGCCACTCATGTCTGTTGTTTTTCTGTTGTTTAGTGTTCTACTTCTTTATTTCCTACGAGTGCCTTATAACATACCTTTATATTTGTTTTATATTAATTAACAGCAGATATAGTCACGGTCACTGTTCGCTACAAAAATAAGGCATCTGCGCAGGACCTCCTGACCCTCATTTTTTTTCTCTAATCAGCGGTACTCAAGCTTTCCAGCTCTTTTGGCCCAGTGACATGTCATTTAGCGAACAGTACAGTCAGCTGGACAAGGAAGTTAAACGCCAAACCCGAGCCAACAAAAGGAATTTCCTAGACAATCTTGCAAGACAGGCAGAGGAGGCAGCACTGAGAAATGAACAAAGCACAGTATACAAAATAACTAAATTCATCAGCGGAAAACGAGGTGCAAACAATATTACATTAGTAAGAGATAAGCAAGGTAATCTCATCACGACAGCAGAGGGACAGGAAACAAGATGGGCAGAGCACTTCAGAGAAACTCTGAACAAGGAACCACCAGAGACACAATTGAATGTTCCTGAAGCTGAAAACGATCTAGATGTGAATACAGACATTCCACGCAAAGAAGAAATCATCACAGCAATCAAAGGGTTAAAGAACGGCAAAGCTCCGGGCCATGATAACTTAAATGCAGAGCTATTTAAGACAGACCCTGAGCTAGCAGCAGAACTATTAGAACCACTATTTGCACAAGTCTGGAAAACGGGGACAACACCATCAGAGTGGAACAAAGGAATAATTGTCAAATTGCCCAAGACGGGAGATCTTGCAGACTGCAGTAATTGGAGAGGAATCACGCTTCTCTCAGTTCCCAGCAAAATACTAGGCAGGATAATTATACAGAGAATTTCAAAGGCAGTAGACCACAAACTGAGGAAAGAACAAGCAGGATTTAGAAAGAACAGAAGATGTGTAGATCATATATTCACTCTCAGGAACATTATAGAGCAGTGCTCAGAATGGCAAAGACAGCTTTACATTAATTTTGTTGATTTTGAAAAGGCTTTCGACAGCATACATAGGGACAGTTTATGGAAAATACTGAGGGCTTATGGAATTCCAAGCTGCATAGTGTCAATCATAAAACCCTCTATGCCAATTTTATGTGTAGTGTTGGGCAGAGCAGCCTAACCTTTGAGGTGAAGACAGGAGTACGACAGGGATGCCCCTTATCACTCTATTTTTAACAGTCATAGACTGGGTGATGCGCCAGACAACAGAGGGCAGTCCAAGAGGAATAAGATGGACTACGTTTTCTACATTGGAAGATCTGGAATATGCAGATGACATTGCACTACTAGCACATTCACATCAACACATCCAGGAAAAAACGGATAGACTTAATAAGTTTAGCCAGCAGGTGGGCTTAAATATCAATTTAAAGAAGTCTGAGGTCATGACGCTCAATGTGAGCAACCCTGAGCCCATATCAGTAAGGAATCAGCAATTGGTACAGACTGATACCTTCACATACCTAGGAAGCATAGTAACACCAGACGGCGGGGCAGGCAAAGACATCAACATCAGAATGAATAAGTCAAGAACAGCCTTCTTTAGCCTAAACAACATCTGGAAGTCCTCCCAATACAGCACAAGCACAAAATTAAGATTATATCAGAGCTGTGTGCTTTCTGTGCTTCTCTATGGTGCGGAATGCTGGAGAGTTACAGAGAAGGAAATGTCGAAATTGTCCTCTTTTCACACAACATGCCTAAGAAAAATTCTCCGAATCTTTTGACCAAATACCATCACTAACCAAGATCTGCTTACTCGTAGCAAGCAAGAGGACATGCACACCATCATAGCTGGCAGACGCTGGAGCTGGGTTGGTCATGTCCTCAGAAGAGACCCCGATGCCATCACAAGAACAGCTATGCTTTGGACCTCTGAAGGAAAACGAAAGAGAGGCCGACAAAAAACAACCTGGCGGAGGACTGTGGAGGCTGAGATGCAAAGAATGAACCAGAGTTGGGGCACTGTACGAAGGATGGCCACCGACCGAGCAAAGTGGAATCAATTTGTTGTTGCCCTATAAGACGCCACTAGGCGTGATGGCCACTGACTGCTTTGACGGTCGGCGGCTAAGGATCAAAGAAGAAGAAGAAGAAGACATGTCATTGCGAGGCTGGGGGGTCAGTGGACTTTCCTTTCTAACCCGGTCAGGAGCTTCGCTCCTTCCCATCCACACGGGATTTATGTGCAGGAGCCGTTCAGGTTATTCAGTCAAATTTCCGGGCGTAAACATTCCTTCAAACGCTGACGCACGGGTTTGAACCATGAAAACCTGGTCGCCAGTACAACGCCGTAGCCATTACACCAGCGCGGCTCCCCCTGACCCTCCTTAAAAACTATGAAACTGATCTTAATGTAGCCAAGGTCACTGTGCACATTGGTCTGTCGGCCGCGCTAAAACATAACGAAATGGCACAAACAGAGCTAAATCTAATCACATCTAACTTCCAGTTCCTGTTCCCAAATGCAAAGATATGCTTTTCAGCTATTATACCTCCAGTTCGCTCACATTATAGGAAATCTGTTGAGATGAACAACACAACATTGAAAAAGCATTGCGTCAAACACCACCACACATTTATAGAACACTCCTCGTTCCTTGCCACATCTGGAGCTCATAAGAAGCATCTTTATAGCGGCGACATTTCCTTATCCGATCAAGGAACCAGTATGTTGGCGACAAACATCAAACATCCAGAAAACACCCTCAGAGGCACAACCAGCACATCAGCATCCAAGTATCCTTCTAAACGACACACGAGTGCAACCAGCTACTCCTCTAATGCGAATTACGACCTTGAGTTTCCATCAATACCCACAACTTCAAACACCAGCCAGACAATACTGTCACACAATCAGGAGTATCAAGACATACCCATTGTTAGAACTACAGATGTGCAGGAAACAGCAAATAATATCAGCCTTCAGCAACATTCTACGATCGACGACCCACCTCAACAACAACAGCCTGAGGCACTCCATCCCCAAAGGTCTGTAAGTGACTCAATTCAAACAACTCAGGGTCCATCTACTGAAATCTTTCCACGTCCGCTGTCGTACCGGACACCAATGAGAGATCACCCATCATCGCTGTCATCACATGTTGTCCCATATCAACCCGCACATCCAACCTTTCATAACTTTGTACATCAGCAAAGCCTCTTGAACTGCGCACCTTACACTTCGAGGTCCTACTGGCCGGAATATCCCATTCATACAACAACAATACCTCAAAATCCAGCTCACCCCTACTATCAAATGAATCATCTATCACGGCCTAATCCATCTCGCTTTTTTTTTTCAACAACCCTCTCCTCAACATTATCAGTGACTGTTCACTTCACAAGTCGACGTCTCTGAAGGACCAGTAACTGTCGGATAATGCTTATATATTTGTTTTCAATGTCTGTCTGCCTGTTTGTCTGTCTGCCCGTCTATTCTCTTGGTGCAGCTTAACTTTATGTTAACATTCACAGTGTGGATGGGTGCGCTTGTTTTGTGACAATTTTCTTACAATGTTTACATAGTTCAGTTATCTGAATTGTTTTGAATTAGTTGTATTAAGTTTTGCATTTATTTACTAGTACTATTAATCTCACTTCTTTAGCAACTTCGCGATGTTTAATTAGTTATTTACTTTCTAAATAATAACATTCCTATGTGTTCGGAACAGACTGTATTTGAAGATTATAAACCTCACTTTTTGCAAAGATCAACATACATTAACCTGTCCACGAACGTTAGTGAAATCTACTGTAGTGTATATTTTATAATTTGTTTACAATTTTGTATTAACCCTTGTTACTAATTTTTATTGCGTCTTACTACTTGTCCTAAATTTATTTGAGAGAATTCTATGAACTAGTGGTCCCGTTTAGAGTGTAGAATGATGGTGAAGGCTCTGTGATAGATAAGGGTTAGAAAGTAAATAGTTGATTCACAGAGTGCTGGGGAGGGTAAGGACAGACTCTTTTACGACAATCGTTCCTCTCAATCTTCTCCTCAAACTCTCCTAGTCAAACAATTATTTGCCAGTTTCCAGACACACACCTGCGCTCACACCGATTTGGTGCTTCAAACACACAGACGCACGTTAATACAAACTACGAATATAACAGATATGGGGTAATTGTGGGCTTGGGCTTTCCAACACAATACTAGAAGTTTTATACTGTTTATTTATCACTAAGAATCAAATCACAACATTAATCATTTGACAGGCAAAAATCATAGTTTACAGAAATAAAATACAAATGACAAGATGGGGAGGGGGGATGAAGATTGATATCCCATATGCCCTTCCCTCTTGTACAGACAAATGAAAAGGAACCCAGTCCAAATGACAGGTAGTTAACAGAAATAGATAAGTTAATCCAACAGTGGATTAATCTATCCTGAAAAGAGGGATTAGGAAACTAGTCCTATTATCCTTAACTGGTTTTCCTTCTACTAATCAGGGGAAATAACGGAGTTAAGAAATCCCACTTATAAAGTGAACAATACGAGGAATAAAATAACAAAGTGTCTACCAGGTACAGCAATTAAAATAGTTGCACAAAAAACGCATTCAGTCATGCGCGCTCGTGCTGGCCAACACACAAACTCTCACACAGACTTCCGATCTTGGAATCAGGCACTCCATAGAATTATACAAAAACCATCAATTAACATTTGACATGTGAAAGTGTCTGTTACTTCGATGGCCAGCCCCAGATGTAGCAAGGTTGGCTGGTAGCAAATATTCTCACTTATCACCGGACGTGAAGCCTAAGTGTTCTTGTGTTTTATTCTATAAGAAGAGTCTATGGGATGGCACTGTCACAGTTAGATACAGGTGAGAATGGGGTGTGGTTTGCTAAGATTTCGCCGCTGGTGGTGAAACTTCTTAAATGAGATGACAACAACTGACCAGTGCGGTATGGTTTAAATTCAGTGAGGAAAAACTTGTCACAGTCACAGTTCAGGTAAATATGTACTCTCTCTCAGTAGCAGTAAACTAATAAAAAGCTCTGGCAATTGTTATTCTTCCAGTTACAACTTAATTTGCTTGATGATGTGTTAAATTTGTCTTTGGGTGTGCTTTCTTTCTTATAATTTAGATAGCGGAATCCCCAACATAGGATAGCCTCAAAGATTAAAATGTAAACAGTCTCAACAAGTTCTGGAGGGGTTTAAGAACTGAGTCTGGGAGACTCTATACCAAGTTTTTCTTGCTGGGATCGCAAAGGTTGTGATACACCCTATATGAAAGATAAAACATGTAATCATACCGAAAAATCAAATAACATTCTAAAGCGCGATAAATTTACAGTTAACTATTTATACACTCGCGTCTTTAATCATATAAATTCAAGAAGAACTCCCCGCGAGTTTAATAGTTAAAACACACACACACACACACACACACACACACACACACACACATATATATATATATATATATATATATATATATATATATATATATATATATATATATATATATATATATATATATATATATATATAACTTAACTGAATTAAATTTAGTTATAAATTCCTTCGCGTCTTTAAATGTTACTTTAAGCATTTAAGTATCTATCATCTTTGGAAATAATATAATAGATATATCATTAAATTTTCAACTGGAACTATTTGAGATAAGTTTAACTTAATAGCTTTAAATTAATTACAAAATCCAGTGAAATAAGATGAATGAACTAGACCACTGATCACTTTAAAACAAATATATTATACCGTTTAGCATAGAATAGAATTCACTGCAATAAGTTCAAAATCCAGAGGGAATCAAACAAGATTTCATTATGCTAGTGCTTCTGTCAATGTCTGGCAAACGAGTGATAAAATTGCATTTCTCAAAGGTCTATATATATCTAACTGGAATAGAAATTAAAGGGGTCGTGTGAGATTTTCAAACTTTTTATGATCTCCGGAGAAATCGAGATTCTAGCCGCCCGGCGTTTCCCCCGTTCGTCTCAGGCTTTCGAGCGTTCTCTGATTGACACAGAGATGTGAAATGTCTGCAAGAAGCTTGCTTCGTCCACTCTGGTTCACGCTGCCGTGTTATCTAGCAGCAGGAAACATCATCGTCCGTTCTGAGATCCCTTAGATCTCATGCCGCTAGTACGTTTGATCCTGGCAACGCCTTTAAGGCAGGCACGAACGAAAAGGTGTAGCGCAATGCTTAATTATAATCGCTCTAGAAACAGGAGTGGGCGTGATTGAACCTCCCGTTAAAGGCCATGCGATCTCTAAAATGCACGGAAGATAGCAGTCTACATATTAATGATCCAACGTGTTGACAATCCACGTGGAAATGCTGCATTGCTAATGAGCCCACGTTTCTATTGTGCATTGTTAATGAGCCCAGGTGGAGAGAATTCCCCGTTGATGAAAAGTTACACCAATATTCAGGGGTACTGATGTTATACGAGGGTCCTATCATCCAACACTTTCAGGGACAGCTGAGTTGTCCGTCACACTACTATTCGTCTTGGTGCCAATTCCTCTCATTCCTACTTCCCCCATTCACCCTTTCCTCCTGACTATTATCATGTCCGAGTGCAAAAACTCTAATCAAAATATAGGCAATATCACTAATCCGTGGCTTAAACTAACAGGGCTTAAAATTGGACATTTAAACATTTACCACCTGCTAGGTAAGCTTTCTGAAGTCTCCACCTCTCTCCAACAAAACTTCCACATATTTTGTTTTTCTGAAATCCGTCTCAATGACAAAATTACAGATGAAGAAATTAGCATTCATGGATTCACAACCATCCGGAGGGACTCTAACAGACAACTTAAAACAGGGCTAGTCATATACATCTCAACCTCTCTTCAGTACAGACGCCGTGATGATCTAGAACATACTGGCATTGAATGTATATGGCTTGAAATAAAACTCCCCAACCTGACCCCTGTTTTAATTGGTTACATGTACCGGAACCCTAGCTCTTCTATTGTATGGTTTGACACATTCTCACGAATGATGGACAATGTTTGGGCTTCTTCGAAGGAAATTATTCTACTGGGGGATTTCAATATTGACCTTCACAAACCGAACGACACGTGGAATAATATCACAATCTCATACAATCTCACACAGTTAGTCACCCAACCCACGAGAGTAACAGACTCATCATCTACACTAATTGATCACATCTATACGACCTGCCCAGAAAACATTATAGAATGCACAGTCACACAGACAGCTATAAGTGACCACTATCCTATTTGCTGTACCTGGACGAGAAAGGGGTTCAAAGCACCTAAAACGGAACACGTCACAGTCCACTACAGAAATTTCAAAAACTTTAACCTTTCAGTTGTTCCTACAAGACCTACAAATATCCCCTCTCTAATACGTGTACCAACTTCCGCATCCAGAAGAAGCCATAACTTACTGGACACAAACTTTCTACAACGTATTTGACAAACATGTTCCTATAAGGCAGGTCCGTGTCAAAAACATCAGAAAGACCCCATGGATAATAAGAGAAATATTATCAGCAATGAGAGAGCGGGACGAGGCTCATAAGCTCAAAGATTTCAGCAAGTATCGGACACTTAGAAACAAAGTACAGTACCTCATTCGTCAGGAAAAGAAACTACATTTCAGAAAGATGATTCAAGACAAAGCAAACAGCAAAGAAGTCTGGGCAGCCATTAGAACACTAACACAGAAATCAAAGTCACTAAACTCTTTACCAAAAAGCTGCTCACTCACGGCAACTAATTTTAGTAACCACTTCAAAACAGAAATTACCCATATCAAGTCGACACTAAAGCCTATGGACTGCGATATTAGCAAATTAACAGACTTCTGTAGCACCGAACACACCACAACAGATCTAAGAGATATTCCTTTTCTAACAGTACACGAAGTACTCAAATATATCTTGGCATTAAAAAACAACAACTCATCTGGACTTGGTGTTATCAGCAATAAGATTCTACGTTACGCTGCACCCATCATTTGCGACTCTTTAACTTATGTATACAACCAATGTATTACACACAACTACTTCCCTACAGCATTTACAACTGCCAAAGTGTATCCTCTCTATAAATCTGGCTCACATAGCGATCCCAACAGTTACAGACCAATATCCATTCTATCATCTATATCAAAACCACTAGAGAAACACATTTACAACACCACGCTTCAACACTTAACAACAAACTGCTCATTGAGAGCCAGTCAGGTTTCAGTCCCAAACATTCCTGTCACACAGCTCTCACCAAAATGGCAGTGTTGCGTGATAAATTCTCGCAACATCGTTTTATTTCAATATCTGTTTTATAACGCAAGGGCAACAACTGCTTGGAATTTATAGTCACTTTTCTCGGTAAGCATTTGTCTTCTCGCGTTGGTATCGAATGCAGTTAAGTTTGAGCTGTGGTCGTTTTGCGCTGGACTGCGCATGACTTGTCTTGCTTCTTTGTCGATCGGTTTCCGCCCACCACTAGTGGGAGTGAGCGATTTGGAATGGCGAAAGAGATGCCTCGTTGAAGAGGGGATCTCCGCTATTTTTGTTCTGTCAGGGATGTGTAGTCCTCTTAATGGATATTTCGTTTATTCGAGATAATACCTCTAGTGTTTCCCACATGTCGGGAGGCGTGATATTTCTGTGTATTTCATGAAAGCAAGGTAAATTGACTCTTTCATTAACTCTATTGATTTTGGGTCGTGAGCGATTTCGATTCATAGCCTGTCTGCGAAAGTCGTCGTCACGAGATGTTTTCCTAGCTCACATGTCGCTGCATTGTACTGCATCGGTTGATGCAGGTACCAAGGACCATTACTTGCT
This sequence comes from Oreohelix idahoensis, assembly GCA_024509875.1. Taxonomy (NCBI): domain Eukaryota; kingdom Metazoa; phylum Mollusca; class Gastropoda; order Stylommatophora; family Oreohelicidae; genus Oreohelix; species Oreohelix idahoensis. Next base: position 310,898 of record JAMPIV010006502.1, on the reverse strand, counting down.
ACTTTGTTAAATGAACTAGGTTTGGAAAACCTTTATTATCTAGAGGATATTTTTGAGGACATTATTTATACTTCGGCAGACGTGTCTGTCTTGCTGAAGTCAAACTAAGGAGAGTGAACTGATCTCATACATCTGGTTATCTCCTGGCTGTTATAGAAAAGGATGGAGTTTTCCACCTGACTACATTTACAGCACTTTGAAATATAACATGCATCTGACTCATCATTGTAATGCTGTCTACCGTTTATTGCTGTATTGAATGTTGCTGTGATAATGACTGTTTGATGTGCCTACACATTTGCGTAACCATTTTGTCACTGTGGCGTCCACAATAAATAATGAAGAAAAACGTCAACGGCTGTTTCAAGACTCATTGACTTTATACGTCGTGAGTTTACTGACGTCCTATGTGGATTGCCCTGTTATTGTTGCATGAACATTGTTTTGACTGAACACATCTACACACTACACAAAACCAGACATGCGGATGCCATCCATCATCATATGGCATCACGCATCAGGCAGATAACTGGCTGTCGAACACAAATGATGGAAAATTATGTGGTGCTGTTTTTGTCGACTTCAAAAAAGCATTTGACATGATTGATCACACTATCTTGGTTAAAAAGTTAGAAACCCTCAGAATAGGTCCTAATCCACTAAACATCATCAAATCATTCCTGGCAGATCGACAACGGTTAGTGTTCCACAACAACTCGACATCAGATTTCTGGAAGATAGATACAGGAGTACCGGAGGGTTCTATTCTTGGACCCCTACTCTTCGCACTGTTCATCAACGACCTGCCACTACATCTAAAATATTCAACATGTGACCTCTTTGCAGATGATAGTACTATCTACACGAGTGACACTGACTGCGCGTCACTTGAAAAGACTCTTCAAAGCGATGTAGACAATCTAAAAAAATGGAGTAATATGAACCGTATGCCAGTAAACACAGGAAAAACAAAATCTATGTTGATTACCACCAGACAGAAACTTCTAAACTTCACCAAAAGATCGCTACAGCTACATGAGGAATCAATACACATTGATCATGTAACAGAACACAAAGTTCTAGGCTTGACGATTGACCAGCACTTGACGTGGAACTCCCACGTACGGAATTTAACGAAACACTTAGCTCAAAAGACGTACCAGCTGACCAAAATAAAACACTTCTTAGACGCAGACACTAGACTATTGTTCTACACTTCACATATACAGACACATCTAGATTACTGCTCTACCCTATGGGATGGGTGCCCTTCTTCCACCTCAAAGAGACTGCACTCCCTGCACAAGAGAGCAGTACGTCTGATTACCGATAATCGCACAATACTACACGCAAGGACACGAAAAGAACCCAAAATACTGTCCCTTAAAAAACGTCACCTCTACAACAAAGCCAAGATGACTCACGCAATTCTATCAAACAATGCCCCGCCGTACCTACGATCATTGTTTCAAACCAGTAGAAGAGAGGGACTACAATTACATCAGTTACGTCTGCCCAAACCTAGGATCGACCTGTTCAAAAAGAGTCTGCCTACTCTGGAGCCTACTTGTGGAACAGCCTTCCACATCACATAAAAAACCAATACACACAATACTCATTCAACAAAGCACTTTTTAAACACTTAATCAAACACCGATTATCTACACCCATAGAAACAGCCATTGTCAGACCACATCTTATCTATATGTCAACCTTTCTTTTCCTCTTCCGCTCTGTCGTAAATTTATTCTGAGAGAAAGAGTCTTAGAAATAGTAGTCCAGTTTAGAGTGTAGAATGATGGTGAACAGCTCAATGATAGAAATGTAGAGAGTAAATAGTTGCTTCACATAGTGCTGGAGGAGAGTAAAGACAGACTTATTTACGACAAATCGTTCTCTCAATCTACTCTTAGGCTCTCCTGGTCAAACAATTATTTGCCAGTTTCCAGACACACACCTGCTCTCACACCGATTTGGTGCTTCAAACACACAGACGACGTGGATACAACTATATTAAACAAATAGGGGAAATTTTGGGCTTTGGGTATTCCAACACAGTAACAATTAAGTTTATGTTGTTTATTAAAGTTAAAAAAACAATCACTACAATAATCATGTGTTTACAGCAAAAATTATCATAAGTATAGAAAATGCAAATAACAAGGTAGGGAGGGGGTGAAGAAGATTGGTATCGACTAAGCCTGTCCCGCTTATTAGACAAAGATAAACCCAGTCCAAAGATAGATAGTTATCAGGAACATAGGTACGTTAACCTAACAGTGAAGTTAATTACTCTGAAAGAGGTGTTTCAAAATTAGGTATGGGTGGTAGAAAGAATCCTGTTCTTCCCAATTGTTCTTCTCTTTACTAAGCAAATGAAAAGAAGGGGGTTTTAAACAGAGTTAACAAATTATCAACTATCCCACTTAAAGGAACAATGCAGGGTATACAGAAAATTATATTACCAGGTAAGCAAGTTAACAAAATGATTACAAAAAAGATTAAATTTCCTGTCATTCATACACGCACGTGAGGATCCACACTCATATATTCACACACTTACCGATTACAGCATCAGACAATCCAATAGAATTATATAAACAGCAATTACACTCTTGATACATGGAAAGGTCTGGTACGTCCGTGTCCCGCCCCAGATGTTGCGAGGTTTGCTGATAGCAACTATTCTCACTTATCGCCGGACTTGAAGCCTAAGAGTTATTGTGGTTTATTATATAAAAGGAGTCTATGGGATGGCACTGACACAGTTCGACACAGGGGTGAAATGAAATGGTCTCTTTAATCTTCCGCTAGTGGTAAAATTCCTTCAATGCGTGATGATAGTAACTGACCGGAAAGTTTATTAATCCAGTGAGGAAAAACTTAAGCCGTCACAGTTCAGGAAAATATGTACTCTCTCACAGTAGGGCAGTAAATCAAGTATCGCTACTGGCAAGGTTCAACTTCCAGTTTATCTTACAGATTTGTAATTTTAATATGATGATTGTTCTTTAAATAGTCTTGGGTAGGCTTTCTTTCATGTAATTATGATAGCTAGGTCGCATTGAACCGCCACAAGATTAAATTTAAAAATGTTTCATCAATATGTCTGGAAGTTTTTTTGATGATTTCTTTATTGCTGGGATCGCAAAGGTTACGATCACTCGTTTTGCACAGAAATAGAATTCACTGCAAATATATATAAAAATCTAGGGGATAATCTAGCAGGATTTCAAATATAGCTAGTGCTTCTGTAAAGGTCTGGCCAACGAGTGATAAAGTGTATTTCTACGTGGTCTGTATATATCTAACTTAATTTCAAGATGAGTGGGACATGAGAAAATTGACAAATTTTTAGATCTCAGGACACTTTTGGGGTTCTGACCGCCAGACTAAAGAGAGATGCCGCCCCTGCTCTTCGTATCTCCGCTCGCTGCTGCGATCGGTTCTGTGTTTAACACCGAGATGCGAAATACCTGCAGGGACTTGCGTCGCTCGTTTCAGGGACCACTACTGTCTTTGATCGTGGCGCTAGTCTTTCCTGAAATCCCCCAGTCTGTGTCTTTGATCGTGGTCGCTACTATCTGTTTGATTCTGGCGCCGCCCCCTCTGGGCCAAGTTAATGAAAATACTGCATATGATTGCTCAAGAGATGTCCATGGGCGTGATTTAATCTCTCCTTAAATCAATGCGATGACCAGAATGAACGATAGGTAACTGTCCACATATTAATCAGCAAACGTGTTTGCCCTCTATGTGGAACGGTTGCATAGCTAATGAGTCCAGGTGAAAAGAAAAATCCCGTTTGACGAAAGGTTACAATATTCGGGGGCACTGATGTTATCCAAGGGGTCGCTACGAAGGTCGTACTATATCATCCAACACTTCAGGGTCATTCAGGGTCGGCTGAGTTCGTCTGTCACACGCTCGTTATTGTCTATGCGAAAAATTTGTTTTATATCCACGTAGTATTGTTATATAATGTAATGTATGTGAGAATGTACCTGCATAGCACTGTACTTTTGAAATATGTAATTGTATTTTGTTTGCTTAAATGTGATGATGTGTATGCGAAGGAGCAGATATACATTTTTACAGCTCGAAGATAAGTCCTGCTACGGAAGTGCGTAAGAAATTATTATTATTATTTCATTTTCCCTCAAGAATGTACAGATATAAGCGAGAATATGTTATGTAATTTGTGTATTGATGTTTAATGACACATTAAATAATGCAGATTAATTGCTGATGAACACATGAGTGAGTGTCGGGATACAGAATGAAAGATAAAGGGCTGGATGGTCGGACAGACCTGAGTCCCAATTCCTTACCCTTTTAAATAAAGTTATGTCCATCTATCTCTCCTACTGATTCTGCTCTTGGGTTAAGGAGGTCAAAAAAATAACACCTAGTCTCACCTCCTTCAATAGCAGACTGTCAAATACTTCATGAGTTCTGATACCATGCCAACTAATCTGATTATGCTTGAAATCATAATTTTCTGTACGTACTTTTTTTTTTTTTAAAATTTAATTTAATTTTATTACAATGTTTGTTTAATTAACAATACTTAATTTTGATTATGACTGCATACTGTAAACACACGCTGTTAAATTACCTTTATAATGTTGCATGCCACTATATTAATGCTTAAAGTAACATGCGGAAATGAAAGGATATAATATGCAAGATAAATGAGAGTGGAAGGGCAGAATGTTAGACGGGCCTGCGCGTCCAATTCTTAACCCTTCGAAAATAAAGTTTGTTCTATCTATCTATCTATCTATCTATCTATCTATCTATCTATCTATCTATCTATCTATCTATCTATCTATCTATCTATCTATCTATCTATCTATCTGTCTATCTGTCTATCTATCTATCTATCTATCTATCTATCTATCTATCTATCTATCTATCTATCTATCTATCTATCTATCTATCTATCTATCTATCTATCTATCTATCTGTCTATCTGTCTATCTGTCTATCTGTCTATCTGTCTATCTATCTGTCTGTCTGTCTGTCTGTCTGTCTGTCTGTCTGTCTGTCTGTCTATCTATCTATCTATCTATCTATCTATCTATCTATCTATCTATCTATCTATCTATCTATCTATCTATCTATCTATCTATCTATCTATCTATCTATCTATCTGTCTGTCTGTCTGTCTGTCTGTCTGTCTGTCTGTCTGTCTGTCTGCCTATCTATCTAGAATTTTTTTTATGGGGGGGGGGTTGTCAAATATAAGTCCTAATTATTTTAATCGATTAAAAGTAAATCGAATTGAAATTTTTTTAAAATTCTAAAGTACTTACAAATTAGTGTATTTAATGTAGTAATTTTTTTTTTATTGAGGCGCATGGTCAGATAGGTGTGCCGCAAATTTTTAGATAATTGAAAAGTGTGCCGTGAACACAAAAAAGGTTGAGAAACACTGGTCTATGGTCATTGCGGCAAATAAAAAAATAAAAAATTTAAAAAAATTGAAAGGCCTGCGTTTTCTGCAATAGGCGTTCTGTTTAGTTTTCCTGGTGCAATGCGCGCATTTTCCCCGAAAGCGTGGCAGGAATTTTAAAATGTCCATTGCTGGATGATTAATTTAGACAATTAGCAATATGGGAATAGGAAAGGGGGGCTGCTGTAAAACTGGAGATAAAGTAAAAACAATAATAATAACAATAATTGGCATTGAGTCAGTTTGACAATAGAACGATACACTCACAGCTGTGATGAAGTACATTGATACAGCGATAAAATTAGTATTTATATGTATAAAAGTCATAATAATATGTATAGAATTAGTAAAGTTGTAACGCGTCTTCTTCCCTGCGCCAGAAAACGCATTGATTTAAGCAGGACAGAACATAGTGAGAAACCTTACTTCCGCTCTAGTGGTATGGGACTTTATAACGCGCCCGTCAAGGGTTAACGGTAAAAGTTTGAAAAAACTACTAGCGTAGTGGTTGCAGGAAAGATAGTAAGAATAAAACACACGAACGCATAAGATTGAGAGAGCGGAAACATGCTGCCGGCTTATCAAGTGTTAGATGCTTGAATTAGCTACTCAGGCCGACAGTGCGAGACGATGCCGTTACCCTGTGTCGAAAACGTTGTCGCGAGCTTTGAAAATTTAAAAAATACCCCGCCTAGTCCAATACTTTTTCTAACAAAAGGCACACTGTGGAAATATATATACACACACGCATAATTACTTCCTGCCGGGAAAAAGGAATATCTGCGATGATTTTTTATAACATTCGAGAAGTTGAGACTTAGAAAACAACGAACACCAAAAATGGAAAATATATGGAATTCTTTATTAATAGGTTTAGGATCATAAAAGTTAGCTAGTTTAAGAGCTTATCTTATCCTGATAAATAATATGCTTTCGAATAAAAAAATCCGACAGATAGAAATAAAGTTATGGACAAAAGACTGTATTTGTTCGTACAGACAGACCAACACATGATCGTCTTTACTTTCACTAACGTTGAAATTTTGACGCGTCCTTGAAAAAGGCAGGAAAAGGTTACATGTAGTCTGTTGTAGAAAGGGGCAGACAAGGGGGAGAGAAATTATGGGATGGCTTAACATCAAATATATTTAGCAGTAGAAATCTAAGAATGAGAGAGGAAAAAACTTGGTAGTGTCCAAAAATCAAGTCTGTTTTTGCTTTTAATTTCAAATTTCAAAATTGTCGTTCGTTCATTGGCCAAAGCCTTTCATATTATTGAGAAAATTCAAAGGCTTGACGCCATTTGTATAAGATAGTCCCTAGAACAGGACGTTGTGAATTTCTGTGAAAAGTGATTAGCCTTATTAAAGCAAATATATATTAAACTAAAAGGCATCACAGTCCAGCCAGCAGTACATCTGGAGTCTGCTATTCAACGTACCTGTGTTTTTTTCATTGAATTTCTGGGTTTTTATCTGGCACTAGTCCGGTGCCAGATGTCTATGAGAAGCAGTAAGAAGTCGTTTCATGCACAGTAGTGACAGGGACCTACAGAGTCTACCCTGTTACTTTTGGCCATTATCATAGTGAAATCGTGTGATACCAAGTTTACAGACTGTTGAAGTGTGCCCAGATAAGTAAAATATCTGGCACCCTAACTCTTCATCAGCTTTAAAATCAGCGCACCCCTGTATAACAGAAATAAACTATTTCCCGAGAGAATTTAACAGTGACAGTGTATATTAAAGAGACTGGGGAGGATTATAGATTCCCAAACAGCCATCCAGTGAAGAAACCAGTGATATAAAAATTTCATAACACTATTATTGTATTTAACATTGTATGTTTGGACAAATGGTCCCTTTGGATTAAAAAGTTGTTTATGTAAATACCTTCAATTCTTTTTTTCATTTTTTTAAAGTCCTGACCAGAAGAATACCAGGTTCAGGACTAATAAATCATACAGAAAATTATTAATTGTAAAAAGTTATCACAGGTGTTATTTCCTTTAATCATAGACCTTAAGACTTGTTTGTATGGATGTGTGTTATTGTTAAGTACCATCACACCACACTTGCATATCCCTAGACATTAGACGTAGCTATCAGTCATACTAGTCAAGAATAAGTCTGCTTGAGGCCATAAGGTGGTAGCAGAAAGGCACCCTGATAACTTAACCCTAAATTTGTTAGAATCAGGGACCTTCACAGCTGGCCTCATTCAGCACAATAAGGAAATGTAACAACAACATTTCATAACATCAAAAACCACCACAACAGCATGAGACGTTTCGAGGTTTACCCTTCGTCAGCGCTGGTCAAAAACAGGAGGCAAATACAAGAAATATAGACAGATTAAGAGAACACGACAAAGGGCACTGTGCCAATTTTATTGTATTACTATTTCTTAGAAAATGATTGGAAGACGTTTGTACACTCTGATCACAGAACTAAACAAAACTTGTATTCATTACAGCAACTTAACAGCGTAGAGCTCACAACGTTATCCTGCATCCCGCGATTTGTAACATATTAACTATAATCAACATCATCGCAATAATAACACATCTCCCTTACTTCTTAGGTTTGTTTTAAGCAGCATTGGGTGAAGCAATTTTCGCTATCATATGAGATACGTTGTATTCATTCATCTCCTTTTTCACTCCTTTCGGAGTTTAGAACCACCACCCTATCAGAGTACATGGTCCTCCATCAATAGTTTCTATATCAATTTGTTTTACATTATGAATTTGCTAGCCCTGATACCCAACCTCTTACTAGTCACCTTGTACGACATGCTTAAGGGGAGCATTAGTCCGATTATTTCTAGTCCCCTTAGAGATCCCCGCAAACTACATGGGTCGTGTTGCGTTTGTCAGTAGCATAAGATGTTTCTTCACGTTTTCTTGAACACTTTATAACTACCCTCGCGTTGGACGTCTCTAGAGCCCGGATACATGATAAACTGCTGTTGACAGCTTGCGCCTTTCACAATAATCAGTTGTAAAACATAATAAATCAATATTTTTTCATGTTTTAATTACGGCTGAACACCAACAGCCTTCTGCCTTTCTTTTTTAACGTTTTCTCAGCGTTAAATTTAGGAGGAGGAGCTACAGTGGGATGTTATCGTCATAAGTAACTGCAGGATGTCGATACAAATGCGCAGGTTTAACTTACAACAGTAATAGTTATGCATATCAACCCGTTTGATGGTCTAATGTTTTTGGTTGCCATGGAAACGGAGGCCATGTTGGGTTTTAATCCTATATTTAAATTCACTGAGGATTTTTTATTTGTTGAGTTATTCGCACTAAAGGTCAAATGGAAGCTCATCATTTTAATTTAAAACTTTCGTCAGATTAGACTTTTGAAAATTTAGTAGACTAAAAGATATAATTCTTTAAAGTTAGTATCTAAAAAGAGTAAACAATTTTTCTAAATTTTACATTATTTACAATAAATCAATGTTTAGTAAGATATCAGAAATTGGATCCGACAAGAGTTTTATTGTATAATGGAAAGTGTGAATCTCGTGTTGATTGACTAAGACATAAGTAAGTTATAAGAGAATTAGTAACATAAAACAATGTTTTGAGTAATTCATGGTTTTTTTTTCTGACAAGTCAAATCTTCGATTGTTACATTTTCCTGTGCCCTTACTTTTCTTTTTTCTCACCCGCTCTTTATCGCATTTTTTTGCTCTCATCGACCAAAGTTGTCTTATCATATCTTGTCACTCCCTACGGTTACCGCTCGGCGTGTTTGTGTGATTACTCGCTGACCAGACGGATTAAGAGTCTAAAATCTGCGACATTCTTATTGTTAACCCAGATGTTTGTCGGAGAAAATAGATCACAACCGTTTGATTCGTGAACATGGATGGACGAAATTGCCACGAAAGCCATATTGTTTTGGGTTTTAGATCGACCGATTTGAAAAATATGAGTGCTTCATTTTTTTAAATAAACAACTTTATTCATTTTACGTTGTTGCCACATACTGTTTATAAACCTGTTTATCTGTAACTATAAATCTATAGTTGAATTAATCACTATTGAGTGAATTGTATGTCTGCACCTGTATGACTCATATTGTTTTAAATACATAACCATATAGAGCTATTAGATTAACAGTTGCTGAATCACCTTCATCTGGGGGCTCAGAAACACGAGTCAATATATTTCCTCACAGAAGGGACGGGAGAATAATAAGGTCATGATAGCTTAGATTGTCCAGTTGTTATGCTTGCTTTTCTTTAAAATAAAAAGGGTTATCCCCAATTGCAGAGCAGGGGAGACAGTACCGTCAGATCTTCATAGAAAAATCACGACATCTTAAGAAAATACTTTATGCAAAATGGAATTCATCAACTTGTAACGTGTACTGACAAATGATTTTGAATTATTTAGATTCAGGAAAATATAAATTATCAGACAAAGGCTAATCCAAATCCTAATTTGTTCTTTACATATTTTGTTATAAAATGCACCGTCCTCTTCCCCGTAAGACCAACTAAATAAGACCTGGGCACGTTTTAGTATGCCAAGATCTATTCAGTGGCGTATCCTGGTAATGCGAGCTAGGCGTGCTGCTACTTAAAATGAATATGTACGCCTACTATTTAACTTCTTCCCCTCTTAATTTAAAAACCAACTATATTCAATTACGCAACGATAGTTATTAGGGGTATACGTCAATTATCTCCGAAATACTAATTAACTTACAACTTGAAACTCACTGTCACTGTAATAATCTGCATTCCCGGCAACTAACAAAAATTAATCACAAAAAAACTCTGGACGGACACAGCCGATTTTTACAACTCGAGAGCTGCAAGACCACCGCACGCATGTTCGTATTGTATTGACGTATCTGGCCATGACCCCGATCCACACAAACCAGTCTTCAAACGTAAAACCGAAAGGTGCAGCACGCATAGTGACGGAATTACCCGAGAAACTTCGGGCGATTGCTACCAACCAAAAAAACTGCACTATAAAACGCATCTGGGAAACTGAAACTAGATATACTCGTAGATTCTATGCGGGAAAATCCGTTATCCCGATGCGTGCGGTCCGAAAGCAGAACATTATAAGAGAAATATTTTATAGAATAATACATTAAATTTTTATTTTCCTTCGGGCATAGGTGTGCGCAGCACGCACAGCACACATAGAGAATACGCCACTGGATCTATTTATACTTTTTCAACGACGATGTTGTCTACTAAATAAAAGTTTGTATTGTCGCTACTCTTACAGTTTTGCAACTGTAAATAAGGCGCTCACAATTTTGCCTGCAAGACAAAAAGGAAGAAGACATCTATAGATCAATATTGGGTATTAAAAGACAAAAGAAGATACAGAATTCAAAATTCATCAACATCATTCTTTATATTCGTTGGAGCATATCGCTAAAGTTTTTTTTGCTACCAATTTTGAATGTGGGCTATTGTTTTTTTTCCAGCTCTACCTATAAGATTACGGTAGCTGTGCGTCGTCCTCTATTTACTTATGTATGTTATCTTTGGTCTACCGAGACTTGCCATCCCTTGTGGGAACGTCTGCTTTCAGGAACAATCTTACTCATTGTCGTGGACGTGGTTATAAGACAGACAACAGAAGGAATGAAAACAGGAATTCTTTGGATATGCTAAACTCAAGTAAAACAATTTAGATTTTGTAGATATAAACCACAAGTCATGATGGAAATGACAAATTGACCAACAGTAGAAGCAGCAAAAAGAGTACTGTGTTCAAAATAAATAAAACAAAACGAAATTTGAATAAACAATAGCCAAAATATATCCGATTGTCGCGAGTACGGAAATAGAGAATGTCTGAGTTTAGACAGAATATTAATGGGTAATGTGGAAATAGAGAAAATTAAAGTCCCTAATGAAAATATGGAGAGAGGTAGGACTTCTGGAAAGAAGAGAGATATAATCAATTATCTTGGGTCTACTTCCCAGTCACACTCGGACTCTGTTTAATATGTCGTACCCTTGTCCGTCCTCCAATGCTAAATAGAATAATCTACTACAGTAAGGACTACAACAGCAAATAGTAAGTGCCAGTCAGAAGAGAGGGATTTCTCACTGCATAGTACATATAAATATATTTATTAAAGAAATTACAACACTGAACCCCCCAAAAAATAAGTAATGCCTTCACTAGCTATGAAGGGCTAGTGAATGTATCAATATCACAACCACATAAAATTAACACAAGACTTCACTCAATCTCTCGGGCAAAACGTCTCACTCCAAACTAACGACACCCGTACACTTTCTCACTTCCAAGAAAATCTAACAAAAGGGATTAAGCCCCCAGTTTCGCGAAGAAACGGCCACTCCTTATTGTACTAATCCTGATAAGTTATTTTCTCTGCTAAAAGAAAAACCATTACACTGTTCCACCTAGGTTAAAATTTCCAGGCTATGGAGATAAGCTCTCTCTGTAACAGTGTCGTAATAAATCCTATGCATTCACAATTTCCGGTGGCGGGAGGCCACACTAGCAGGTGGAGGAGATTAAAACGTGTGCCGAAATACTTGTACCCACTGATCCAAATCTATCCAATTGACGAGAACTGTTGCTGGCGAGCGAGTATTCAGTAGGCGTGCTGGGGCACCTCTTATACTGGATAATGAAGACTTGAACTATAAAAACTGGTGATGAATACTGGCAACTAACTACTCATCTCGGTCGTTTACTTAGAGGTAACCGGCAATAAATTGGTCGGGCAGTGTTGCCGAAACTGACTAGATGGCAAAGGCGACAATCCGTAGGTGTCGAGATGATGATTAACTGCAACTGGCGGCAATCTGTGCAGTAGGTAAATAATCCAGGACGCAAGGCTACTGCTTACGTGGAGGTAAGAGAAGTCGATTTATAGCCAAATCAACTGGCTGTTAACTGGTTGGACAGTGTTGCCGAAAATGACTGGATGGTAAAGGCGACAGCCCGTATGCGCTGGAGCGATAGACACTGTCAACAATAGGCTGTGGTTCAGTAATCCACACACCAGCCTTATAACTGAAACCTGGCAGTATAACGTAGACTGCCTGGTAATAATTATTATGTGGACAATAGTAATCCACTGACAGCAGCAAATCACACCAGGAAGCACAGACAACTGTGCTGACCAAGACTCTGAAAATATACAGCAATGCGATATCTCATTACTACATGTAGCTTACTCTTCCTCAGTTAGTCTCTCACCCCTGCAAATATAAACAACTTCCACTTTCCACTCGCCGTTTCTCTCACTCACAAAATCAAAACAAACCCCATCTCTCGCCCTCTTTGTTCAGTTATGCCTCTAAAACGCCACCTCTGTAGTCCCCTCCCTAGATTTCGGTTTACACGCCACGCGTTTCTGACGCGCTGCGTCGCAATGTGATCTGGGGCTAAAATATTCACACACACACACACACGCCTATATAGTCCCTCACAGAATCTGGTAAAGCGAGACCACTGTTAGGTATTCACACCTTTTATAGAGCCCTAGTGATAATCTACTATCGGGGCCCTAGTGATAATCATCCATGTAGGGACAACACTGATTGAGTTATCAAAAATTTAGCAGTGGGCTTACACTCAGTATATCAAATAGCAAAACATCTCTTTACCGCAATATTCTACACACACAAACCAAGTGGGAAAAAACTTGGTAAAAATGAACGTTACACCGGCTTACTTTTTCTGACTTAAGAAAACATCGCGCCTAGCTAACACTTAATGATTATGGATGGTGTCTTACTTAATAAAATTCAGAGCATCCCGGTAACGAAAAAATTTATCTTAAGGAAACAAAAGGTATATATATTTAACATGAATTAAAGTAACACGGAATCTCTATGCTGCTAGATTAAACTAACACCCCAATGAATTAAATAAGTAAATGAGCTTACCGAAGACGAATAATTCTTGCACTAACAACGGTTATTAGCCCTGGCGCAGAATATCACTTTGTCCAGTGGCAGAATTTTCTTGAGACAGTAGTACTAAGTATTAGAGACCCCTTGCTTAAATAGCCAGATAGAGTATGTATGTGGCTTTTGCACGTGCACTAGATGAAACAAATTCAGACATAAGACTTAAGAGAGAGAGAGATTCCCCGGACGACTCAAGATACAGGAAAAGGACTTAATCTGCCGCCGCGCTGACGGTTCTACGAGCGACCGGTGTTCACGAGACGAGACGAGGGCGGCACAAATAAAAGGGTAGACGTTTTCCCCCCGTGTCCACGATTCTCTGTAAATCAAAGAATACTGGGAACTAGCAGTCATCTACAAGAAAGGCAGAATAAAAGGACCTTAAGCTAGATGCCGATGTCCACATGTAAAGGGGTGGAATTAGCCTGACCAACGTAAGATTGGCATGACCAAAGCTAGACATAGCGCTATTAGAAGCAATAAGACAGAAAAGTAGGCGTAGTCAAAAATTAGAGAACAAGACAGTGCAGACCACTGGGCTAAAAGTGACAGAAATGTCTCTGAATCACGACACCGATAATGTTAATGTTAATCAGAATCGACGTCATTGCACGCTGGGCAAACCCATAGGTGCTCAGTCTCCCTCAGCAAATGTCGAAGTGTATAAATGCTAATTGTTCCTGTTGCGCACTAGTTGTATACATGGCGGATGCGTCTTCTCATACGTCCATCCCTGTTGGTCTTACGTTTGATGACACAGTCCAGCAGTCTTAGCCTTAATGATTCATCGATTGCAGTGTCATTCTCTAATATACGAACATGAATTGCCCTCAGTATTTCGTCCTTATCCATGGCCAATGCACCTTTTATGGGTGCTCTTGAAACTAGTCTGTCAACTCTTTAATATGGTACCGATATGGACCAATGTAAGAAGGTTGACGAAGTACATCACTTTCTTGTTTCGGAATCAACACGGACAACAAAGGTCGATAAGCCAGAATGTCATTGCCAGGATAAATAAAGCCAAATTTGATGTCAATGTATTACGACCAGTTTGAAACTCGGCAGCTCTTTCCAACCAACGCATATTTTTTTAAATGTTCAACATGAATGTAAAATCTGGCCTACTCTATGGTTTAGAAGCATGGCATACCCTAGAGAGCATCGCTTGCAAGCTTTCGACACTCGTCAAGAGGCGTCTCTGTCCCATCCTCCGTATCGAACAGCCAGGGTCATAAGAAACAGACAGGTTGAACAGAACAAGACAACATCCAATACAGCTGAAGATTAAAAAGAGACAATTGAGATGGATAGGGCACATCCTCAGAAAACAATCATACAGTATCACTAAACATGCCCTTGACTGGAAAGCACAAGTAAAGAGAAGAGCAAAGATGGTCAAAGTGAAACCTGAGAAAATCAGTGGAAGAGGAAGCTAATGCAACGGAACTCTTATGCGTAGAGTTTAAAAAAGACGGCCCAAGGCAGAAATCTATGACGAGCAAGGATTGTAACCTCATGCATCACATGGAAGTAAAGGGGTGATTTTTTTTCTCTCTCTCTCTCTATCTCTCTATCTCTCTCTCTCTCTCTCTCTCTCTCTCTCTCTCTCTCTCTCTGTATGTACTTGCGTAATATTTTTGAGACTGAGTGATATTTGCTTTTATGTATTCTGTTTGAGAATGAATGATATGTGTATTTAACATGTCTGAGACTGACCGATATGTGTTTGTATTTATTATGTTTGAGACTGAGTATCATATGGATGTAGTCTACATGGTTTAGACTGAATGATAAGCATTTGTTTGATTGAAGAAACATCGACTGCTGATTCTGGGATGCCAACTAATTTGATATCTTTAGAAATAGCTATTCCCCGCCAATGTTTAAATTACATCGCATTATTTAACCAACTATTCCAGGAAGATACGGTCGTTAACCCTTCAACATATAAATTAAAACAAATAAAACAAAAACAATTTCAGATGTCGCAGAAACTAAAGCCAACAAAAACATTCTAAGATGGTCTCATGGGAGAATAGAATTCATTTAAAACCAGACATTGTCATCAGAAAAGTTATAACCGTGACCTCAACACCTATTACAAGGGCGGACAGCCATTTATTAGCCCATATTTCCCATTCAATGTCTCTTGAGGAAAAAATGAGATTAGTGAAAAATACGAGAAGAATTGTCTGTACATCTAGCTGTTTGCTGTCCAGAAACTCGACATCCTGGTGCTTTATTGTTGTTGTCTGTTTGAAAAACGTCTGTATACACGCAACTTCCACTTCCTGTTTTATCAATAGAATAGTCAGGCAGTCAAATGATCTTACTTGCAGGACAGCAAGATAAAATTGAACATTAGTGTCGCATAATGCGATTGGGATTCGATATCTAGGTAATCAAAACTAAGTAAACACCGTCGAAACATGTGTAATGCTAATTAGCTCGACCAATGAAACGAGAGTTGCTATACGGAGATAGTCTAGGCATAACAATCGGGTAGGGAGGAAATCTGTGTTCGGACCACGCAGTAAAAAATTCATTTAAAATCAACGGACTGACCGATGGCAATTCTACTTCACTGAGTCATAGAGGGAGAGTAGACCCAGGTGTGGATATAGCCAGGAAGACAATGTCTTTTATAATTATGGGGATATGATCACCCAAGTGGGTCAAACAGTTCGGAAAATGATGAAAAGTGCGGTTTAAAAATTCATAGAAAAAGGAAGGACAGACGGATCGTGGTAAGATTGATATGGAAGGAAAGCCATATGTTGTCCGATTAAAACGAGATATCTCAAGAGGCAATAGCTTTTGTAAGTAATGAGAACGACTAAGTTATCTGTTTAGAAACTAACACAGACGCCCTACCCGAAGTGAAATACGAGAAATATTTTCGACCGAAGTTGCTTGAAGGAATAGCCAATCAGCGCAAAGTCACGGATTCACGCAAGATGGCCGACCAAGCGCATGAAAGTTCTCAGTACGCTACACAAGACGAATTTCAGATAAGTTTTTTCTCTTCGCTAACATATTTAATCTCAATATTATTAATAACCTCTAGTATTGGTTAATTGCTTTTAACGTTAGTTAATAATTGATTGGAGTATTGGTTTAAATAAAAATATAAGTGAAATAGAATAAATAAGCCCAGGTAGGCCAACCACGTGGGGTCTTCTTTTGTAAAGTGCCGTAGCCATCTTGTTTTTCTTTGTGTAATTAATACAGGCATCTTTCATCGTTGAGACGCGCGTGAACAAAATTAAAGTTAATTCAAATTTACTAGCTTAGTAGTAGGACTAGTCAGCTTTTAACTATTGATATCTAAACATAATTTAAAATTTATATATTAAAAAAAAAATATTAATAACTTGTCTTGTGTTAATTTAGCATAGATAGAGCATAAATACTAATTGTAAGTCATCAGTGATAGGTATAAAATAAAGATAGAGTAATTAGCCAATATTTAAAAAAAAAAAAAGAGAGAAAGAAGTGCAGCCAGCGTATAATGCCAAGGGAAATAATCTACTAATTTTTTTTTTAAATTGTTTTATTTTTAGTAAAATAAATAGGCCTAGTCATAATTTATCTTAATTTGTGTTATTTAGCATTAGACAGAGTGAACCAGAGGATAAATCACAATGCCACCAATGCTCAGGTCGCAATCCGGAGAGGGAAAAGCGTGGGTCAAACCAGCTGAAAAGGGTAGAACACCAAACCCGACAGAAAAGAACAGGATCACTAGCCCTATAGTCAGAAACACAGAAATTGGACCCAAAATAGAAACAATAAAGGAAAATCTGAAAGGAGGCGCAATTAAAACTGCAGTAAGCAGAAACAACAAAAACGAAGACGCAGGAACCCGGACAGCAAACAAACAGACAGGACACAGGAAAGAAGACAACCACGAGACCACAAGCAAAAAAAGTCAGGAAACCAGAGGAGGAGAAAACAAAGAAACCAAAAACAGAATCAAAATAACTCAGATAGCTGGAACAGAAGCCACACTGAGATCTCTCCCGGATGACAAAATCCTGGTCATTCTAGAAGCAATAATAGGAAAAAAAATATATTGACAAAGTGCAAAGACATGGAAATGGAGTAACAATCACTGTAAACAACACAGAAAAAGGCAAGGCACTGTTACATGAATTAAAAAGTAACCCAAAAGAAGCACAACTCGCACATGGGATAAAGGTAAAGATTGAATTGATCAAGGAAATTAGAAGATTCGTCATCAAAGGGGTCGACTCAAACCTAACAGAAGAGGAGATCCACACTAACATAACGAAAGAAAACCCACAAACAGAGATAGAAAAAGTAGAAAGAATCAAACCAAAGAGCAAAAGAATACGACAGTGGTAGTGATAAGTGTAAAGGGCACAGAAATACCCAAGCAAGTCAAACTCCACCAGAGAGCCAAAATGACAGAGGTATTCATACCTAGCATTATACAATGCACAAACTGTCAAGGCTTTAGCCATACCCAACATGTGTGTAAAAGAGCGACACGGTGTAGTTTCTGTGCGGGAGCACACAGACATGTGGACTGTCCAATGGCTAAGGAGGACAAAGATTATAAACGAGAAAACAAAAACAGAAAATGTGCAAACTGCCAGGGTAACCACAGTGCCAGGTATCAGGGATGCCCAATCTATCAAGAGACAAAACACATATTAAAAGAATCACTAGAAACAAACAAACCATTCTGGCAAATAAAAGAAAGACAGAAAACCAACAACCATCTCCAAAACTCTCAAGAAAATATCATTAAGAAACAAATAAAACAAATAACCAGTGAAATGAAAGACATAAAGGAAAAAATCCAGAAAGATGATAAAATCAAAACACCCATAAACAGTAAAGAAGATCACAACACAGAAGAGACGGAACATATCCTCATCCAAGCCAGACAGGTACTAGAAGAAATGAAAACAGCACAAAAGGAAATAGAGAGAGACCTCAAAAAAATAGCAGAGATAAAAGAAGCTAATGAAGAAATCCTAAAAAAAATAGAGAGAGAAAGAGCTAGGCCTATAGAAAATATGGAAAAAAAATTTAAGGAAACAGTGGAACTACACCTACCATACCTCGCAGAAAGAGTTCAGAGTATAATGGTTACTTGGAATGATGAGTTTGTAGAGAACATAAGAGGTAAAGTGCAAAACCAAAAAAAGTAGATCCCTTATCAAAAAACCTAATAAAAACAATAACATAACTAAGCTAACCATACTAAATGGGGACCAAAGACTCTAGAGCTATCAAAGTAGTCCAGTGGAACTGTAGGGGTGCCAGGAAGAACTTGATGTCTCTTATGGGACAGTATAAGGAGGCAAAACCCATCTTTGCAATACAAGAAACCCTCCTGAACCCCAAACAAAAACTGAACTACCAAGGGTATATAACACTTAGAAATGATAGACCTGAGGGAAGAGGAGGGGGCGTGGCCTTTTTAATACATGAAGACTACAAAATATTAAATTGGGAACAATTCAACACAGAAAATATTGAAGGAATAAGTATAACATTAGACAGTGAGCCAGATAACTTAAAAATAATAAACATTTATAGCCCCAAGGGTAATATAACCGATAGGGACATTGCCACTATTAACACACAAATAGACCAAAGAACATTATTGGTAGGTGACTTTAATGCACACCATGAGGCATGGGGTAACAACAGTAATGATCCAGCAGGAAAAAGACTGTTGGACTACATTGAAAGTGCTGAGCTAATCATACTAAATGATGGCTCAGTGACAAGGGTTAACCCATGCAACAGTGGAGGAGATACAGCAATAGACATAAGTATTATAACACCAAACCTAGCCTCTACTAAATGGGAAGTACTGAATGACTCCAGCTCAGACCACTTACCCATAGAAATAAACCTAAACGACAAATATAGAACTAGTCCAAAAAGCTCGAAACCCACATTCAACCTAAAAAAGGCAAATTGGGAGTCCTTCCAATTAGAGCTAGGTAAACTAAGCATAGAACAAATTGAATCTAACAGTATAGATATATTTGCAGAAAAACTAACAAATGAGATTTTAAAAATAGCAATAAAATATATACCAAACAGGAATATGCCTGAGCACTTAAAACCAACACAAAAAGGTAAAAATAGGAAAAGAAACAAAGATAAAAATCCAGTACCATGGTGGACAGACAGATGTTCAGAACAACTGAAATTGAGGGAGAGGGCCCTTACAAAGTATAGAAAAGCCAAAACTGAAGAGAATTACACAAACTATAAAAAAATAAGAAATGAAACAAATAAAATAATATTCAGAGCTAAAGAAAAGAGTTGGAGAAAATTTTGTCAAACATTAAACCATAGGTCCCAAATAACTACAGTTTGGAGAAAACTAAAAGCAATTAAAGGAGGAAACAGCAAGAAATTTAAAATCCCAACAATTAAAATACCAGAGAGAGCTGAAACAGATAGAGAAAAAGCCAACATACTAGCTAAATACTTTTATCAGGTTAGTTCAATAGACAGTCTAGATAAGGCAGAAATAAATAGACGAAAAACACTGCTAGAAAAATTAAAAGAAGAAAATATGGAAACCACACAGGATGCTAAGTATTTAAATGCAGATATTACAGTAGATGAAATAGAAAGAGCTTTAGCAGAAAAAACCAATACTACCTCTGGGGAAGACATTCTGAGCTATGAAATCCTCAAAAAGGTACCAAATACAACTCTAAGAGTGATTGCATCCCTCTACAACAAAATCTGGCACACGGGAAAAATACCATGTTCATGGAAGACAGCAGTAGTCATCCCCATACTAAAGCCAGATAAGGAAGCACATGATGTCAGCTCATACAGGCCAATATCGTTAACATCACATCTAGGAAAAATTCTAGAAACAATAGTCAACAGCAGACTAAAATTTCATCTCGAAAAGCATAATTTGTACAGTCCAACCCAGGCAGGCTTTAGAAGCCAACATAGTACAATAGAGCAACTGCTGAGGCTGGAACATGATGTTAAAACAGGCTTCAAAAGGAATGAAAAGACAGTAGCTATATTCCTTGATGTAGCAAGAGCATATGATGAGTGTTGGAGGGAGGGTGCACTACATAAAATCAGGAAACTAGGTATAGTAGGCAGAACCTACAATTACCTAGAAAACTTCCTGCAGGATAGATACTTCATGGTACAAATAAACAATGATAGATCTGAGGTATATGAGCAACAGAATGGAATTCCCCAGGGATCAGTAATATCACCATCAATTTTTACGATTATGGTCAACGACCTAGGCGACGAGTTTAAGGACTTAAAAAACAACCTATCTCAGTTTGCAGATGATGCTGCGATATGGAGAACGGGAAGAAATCTCCCATTTCTCTATAAAACAGTACAAAAACAAATAGATAAAGTATCTGACTGGATGAACAAGTGGGGATTTAATCTAAACGTTAAAAAAACCATAGGAATGATTTTTCAGTAGAGGGCGTGTAATTAAAAACAATATAATTGACATAAGCATTAATAAGCAAAAAGTATGCACAGCAAAATCAACTAGATTTCTTGGCATGGTACTAGACCAGCAACTAAACTGGAACAAACACATAGACCTTTTAGTGCAAAGCAGTAGAGGACTTATTAATATGCTAAGATATATGAAAGGAAGTGGTTGGGGCGCCTGCAATAAGACAATGTTAACATTCTATAAATCATTTATTAGAGGCAAACTTGACTATGCCAGTGTTGTCTATGCATCAGCCGCCCCAAGCAATAAGAAGAAACTAGACACAGTCCAAAACCAGGCACTGTCAATAATAGCAGGTGCCTCAAAGGGAACATCAGCAGAAGCACTAGAAGTAGCGCTAGGCATTATACCCCTGGAGCTAAGGAGAAAAGAACTGAGATTCAGCTACTGGGCAAGAGTGGCAAAAGATCCAACTCACCCGGCACATAAAACCTTTGATAGGGGTAACCAGTACATAGGCCACATTCCATTAAACCATAATAGATACCCGTCAGGGTGGAAAACAATGGATGAAGTGGATCAATACCCAGACCTGTTTAATGCGATAAACAGTAGTGCTCTGTATAAAGCAAAGATCCCACCATGGGAATTAAAAGTGCCAGAAACTGACTCCCACTTATCAAAGATCATAAATAAATCTAACGACATAATCTCAGCAAAAAATAAAACACTAGAGTACATAGAACGGTATACAAATAATAGCCTAACTATATATACAGATGGGTCCAAAGATGAAGAAGGACAATTAGGAGCAGGAATAGCAATACCAAAATTAAAAATTTATAAAAGATACAAAGTAACAAGTAATACATCTATCTTTACAGCAGAATTAGTGGCAATCCTAAAAGCTTTAGAAATAGCTGCAGAAAATCCACCAAAAAAAGTAACCATTCTCACAGATTCCCTATCATCAGTACTAGCAATCAAAAACAGAACAGAAGGCAGCAGGCCAGACATTATAGAGGAAATACTACAGGTTAATACATATCTACAAAATATAGGATGCAGTGCAACACTAACATGGATACCATCACATGTGGGGATAGCAGGAAATGAGCTAGCAGACAAAGAAGCCAAAGGGGGGAGAACTAGCCATAACCAAATTGAAGTAGGCTTAGGGAAGTTTGAAATTAAGAGCTTAATTGCTCAAAAAATAACTAAAGAATGGATAACAGCATGGGACCTAAGTAAAAAAGCAAGACACTCATATAAAATCCTTAAAAAACCAAGCAAAAAATGTCAAATAAAAGATGAACTAAAAATACCAATTAATAAAAAATTGCTGAGACTCAAGCTGGGAACTGGATATTTCATGATAGAGGAACCCACATGTGAAGAGTGTCAAGAACCAAACACAATTAGGCACTTTCTAGTGGACTGCAAAAAATATGACCAACAGAGGCAAAACATTAAGACATACTGTAGTAACCACAAGGTAGAAATGAGTGTAGAAAATCTCATAGGCACAAAGAGCCCTTCAGAAATGCAAAAGTTAATAAAACACTATATTACAAAAACTAAAGCTAACATATAAAAATCAAATAAGGAATTGAACCAGTAGTCCAAACTGGTGAAAGACTCGCCCCAGAAACATACAGATTAACCAAATAAACCATCCAGTAAAAATCAAAAACATACTAACTTAGAAAATAGCATATATTGGAATTTTTTTTTAAAAACCATGTTGAACTATAACTACAAAAGGAAAAATACCGACTAGAGATAATATAATATAAAACAAATACAAACAAAAACATATTACAATAAAAGAAACACGTCCTGATATAACCAACAAATCCATGTACATGGTAGATGGTTGAAAGGGGCGTGCTACAAAATGAAGTAGCAAACACATTAAAAAAAAAATCTTACCTCAAACCACACAAGCTTGATACGTCCTTTTTAGGACGAGACACAGTGAAGACATCCTTAGAACTACACAAGTTATCAGATAAGTTGATATTTTTATCCATCCTCAGTGTTAGCGTATTGCAGTTAATTTTAGAAATTAAAATAATAGAAATTAAATAGCGCCACGTGGCAATTCTTTGAGTGAGATCAGGCAGCCATCTTGAAAGACATATTTAAGTGGTGAATAATTTATACTTTTGTTGATAGTATTAGAGTAGGCCTACTGTAGTTAAGGTTAAGTATTAGGGGACTATTTAATT
The DNA here is from genome assembly GCA_024509875.1 of Oreohelix idahoensis. NCBI lineage: Eukaryota > Metazoa > Mollusca > Gastropoda > Stylommatophora > Oreohelicidae > Oreohelix > Oreohelix idahoensis. The sequence goes on along the minus strand of JAMPIV010006502.1, from coordinate 287,812 downwards.
TAAGAATCGTAGTGGGGTAAAGATATATATAACAAAATAAACCAAAAGCCAAAGATTACATATAATATTCAATCATCAGAATATAATTCAAAGACAACAAATAGTAGTTCACCAGAAAACAGTCCGAGGAAGGGAAAGCGATGGCCAAAACTCCAGAAAAAGACAAAACTTTAAACCGGACAGAAAGAAACAGGACCACGAACCCTGAAATCAGAAAAAACAGAACTAAAGGACACGAGTAAAACAATAATGGAAAATCGGGAAGGAGGCGCGGAAGGAAAAACAACAAAAAGCAGAATCAACAAAGGAGAAAGATCAGGAACCAGCACAGCGAACGGAAAGAAAGGACCCAGGGAAAAGGATAATCAGGACAGCCAGGTAAACGCGGACAAAACAAGTCATGAAACCAGAGGGGATAAACTGAAAGGAGGCTCAGAAGTAAAAAAAACAAAGGAAGGCAAAACGGGGGCAGAAGCAGTTAAAAACCAAGGTAGGGACACCAGGCATGATAAACTAGAAGAAAATACTAACCAAAAAAATAGCAATGAAAGTACCAAAAAAGACTCAAGACATCTAGCAACCCAGGCAGCTCCAAAAATAAAGATGTAGTAAACATATGTCGTTTAAAGATAACGCAAGTAGCTGGTGAGGCTGTCAAGATCAAGGCATTAGATGAAGACAAAATTATAAACATCCTTGATCCTGTGTTAGGCAAAAAGGCGATAGCCAAAATTTCAAAAACCCATTTTGGCATAATAATTATCCCAAATCAGAGTGACAGAATAAAAGAGATGATAGAGGAACTCAAAGTAGAAGCAAAAACAGTGACTCTTGCACACGACATAGAAGTAAAGATAGAGCTAGCAAAAGTGACCAGTAGATGTGTGTTAAAAGGAATAAACACTACCCTTTCAAGCGAGGAAGTTATGAACATCCTCGCAAAACATAACCCAGACATAAAGCTGGTACACGTGGACAGAATAATGGTGAAAGGGAGTATCGTTACCCCAGTGGTAGTGATAACAACAGAAGGTAGGGAACCCCCCAAGACGGTACTATTTGGGAAAACACAAAAAAACACAGAAGCCTTCATTCCCCCAGTGTTGCAGTGCTCCAACTGCATGAAGTTTGGTCATAGGAAGCCACACTTGCAGGGGGAAGGCAGTATGTAGGTTTTGTGCGGGGGCACACCCTTTCACGCAATGCGAAAAGGCAAAGTCAGATACTGACTATAAAAAGGATAATGCAAACAGAAAATGCATTAATTGCAAAGGAAGCCATAGCGCCAGATTCCAGGGCTGCCCAGTTTATCAGCAGACCAAAAAAAGCACTGAAGGAAGCTATAACAACCCAAACCCCCCATTTCAAAACTGTCATTAAAGAATTAAAAGAAAAACGATACCTATACGAGCACTAAAGTTATAACAATAATTAAGAGTGTGCAAGAAGATGTCAAAATGCTTAAAACACAGAGGGTAAAAGAAAGTAAGAACAAGTTAGAAAATAATAAAATAGTACCAAAAAACCAGTCAGATGATTCAACTACATCCTCGAACGACACAAGTGCACTGAAAAGTGCAGAGGCAGTGCTTCAAGAAGTGAAAGCCATACAGCACCAAATTTCCCAGGATATAGCTAAACTGACTGTACTAAAAGAAGAAAATGAAATGATACTAGTCAAACTGTCTGAACAAAAAGAAGAAAGTGAAATAATACTAAAAAGAATGGAAAGTGAAAAACAGGAGATTAACATAGGAAGAGAAGGGAATGTAGCATTGGATGAAAATAGGAAAGTGGTCAAAAAAGAACAAAAGCAACCTAGAAGAAACTATCATAGAAACTATCAAAAAACGATTTGAGGGACTTTTACCACACTTAGCGGAAGAAGTTAGGGATATAATGACAATTTTAAATAAGGATTTTCTTGAGAACTTGATGGATAGTGGGTCCACAAGTACAGGAAATAAAGAATAAGAGCAAATTTGATAGATACCAAAATAAAAGGTACACTAGATGATGTTAAAATTCAATTTAGAAAGATTTAGAATTATCCAGTGGAATTGTAGGGGTATTAAAAAAAATTTTGCACCCCTACTATCAGAGACTGGAGGAAATACTGATATATATGCTCTTCAAGAGACCCATTTAAACCCAAATAATAGATATAGTTGTAAGGGCTTTAAGATACTTAGACACGATAGGAAAGAAGGTAGAGGAGGAGGTGTCGCAGTCTTAGTTAGCGAAAAATTTAAAATCATAGACTGGGAAGTATTTAATACAACCAATATAGAAGGTATCCAGGCTACTATAGCAGCTGAACCAAACAATCTAACAATTCTAAATGTATATGCTAAAGATGGCACAATTAAAGATGAAGAAATACTAGCCATAAGTACCAGACTAGGCCCCAAAACAATCATAGTAGGCGATTTTAATTCCCATCATTGTGCTTGGGGTGGACAACATGCAGATAATGCAGGAAAATGCCTACTTGACTTCATAGAAAACAATGAACTACTAATACTAAATGATGGATCTGCAACAAGAATTAATCCACAAGCTAATAGGGCAGACTCAGCAATAGACATAAGTATAGCAACTAACAACCTAGCGAATGTAAATTGGGAAGTGTTACAAGACACAAACTCAGATCATCTGCCCATTGTAATAACCATGCATGAAAATGTCATTCCAAACCCAGAACCAGAGAAACCTACCTTCAACTATAAAAAAGCAAACTGGGAAGCTTTCCAATCAGAGCTGGAGGTGATGGAATATAAAGACATGGAATCAGATGATACTGACTTGTGGGCAGAAACACTGACCAATGAAATTCTGAAAATAGCAATAAAGTATATACCAAATAAAAATATGCCACAACACCTTAAACAAATAAATAACATTAATAAGAAAAGAGAAACTCAATGGAATAAAGAACCAGTTGCCTGGTGGAATAAAAGCTGTGCAGAAATTCATGAGAGAAGAAAAAGGGCCTTACAAAAATATAGAAATAACAGAACAGAAGAAAACTATGATAAGTATAAACTTATTAGGAATGAATCTAACAGAATAATATTCAAAGCCAAAGAAACTAACTGGAAGGAGTTTTGTCAGTCACTTAAACCTAGCACTCAAATTAGAGAAGTATGGAAAAAGCTTAAGGCAATCAAAGGGAACAATAAGAAAACAATAATGCCAACAATCAAACTACCAAAGAGAGCAGAAACAGATAAAGAAAAAGCTAATGCCCTTGCCGAGTATTTCTATAAAGTCAGTGCAAAAAGTAGCCTTGGACAGGAAGAAAATGAGAGAAGAGAAAGACTTAGGATACAGTTTTTAAAAGAAACTACCAGACCAGATAGATGAAACAAACTATTTAGATGCTGATATAACAGAGGAAGAAGTAACTAATGCAATAAAAGATAAATCTAATACTGCCTCAGGGCAAGATATACTTAGTTATGAAATCCTTAAGAAAGTACCCAAAAGAACTATAAACATAATAACTTCACTTTATAACAAAATCTGGAACTTAGGAAAGATACCAAAAGCATGGAAAGTAGCTATGATAGTACCCATTCTAAAACCCAATAAGGAAGCCCATGATGTAAGTTCATATAGGCCTATCTCCTTAACATCACAACTAGGTAAAATACTGGAAACTGTTGTGAATAAAAGAGTTAAATTCTACCTAGAAAAAAAAACCAGTTATATAGCCCAAACCAGTCAGGGTTTAGAGCAGACAGAAGTACAGTAGACCAGCTTGTAAGATTAGAACATGATGTAAAGCTAGGGTTCAAGAGGAAAGAGAAAACAGTGGCAGTCTTTCTAGATGTAGCCAGGGCATATGATGAATGCTGGCGAGATGGAGCTCTTTACAAAATGAAAAAGATTGGCATTACTGGTAAAACCTATAGGTATCTAGAAAACTTTTTACAGGACAGGTCTTTTGCTGTACAGGTGAATAATGATAGGTCAGAAATATATGAACAACAGAATGGGATTCCTCAAGGATCAGTGATTTCTCCTTCAATTTTCACTATAGCTGTAAATGATTTAGCAGATGAATTTAATGACATAAAGAATGTAGTATCACAATTTGCAGATGACTGTGCCATTTGGCGATCTGGAAAAAACTTGGACCATGTTTACAAAAAACTTCAAAATCAAATAGACAAAGTTTCAGAGTGGATGAAAAGTTGGGGCTTCCAAATTAATGTAAACAAAACAGTAGGTATGATTTTCAGCAAAGGAAATTTAAAAAAAAATAACAAAATCAATATAACCATTAAAGGACAGAAAATATGTACCTCCTCAACAACAAGATTTCTGGGCATAACTTTAGATAAACAACTAAATTATAATAAACATATAGACAATTTGGTAGAAAGCTGTAGGGGACCCCTAAATATACTAAGGATTGTAAAAGGTAATGGATGGGGGGCCAGCAATAAAATAATGCTTATGTTCTACAAATCCTTCATCAGGGGGAAACTGGATTATGCCAGCATAGTCTATGACTCAGCTGCAGCTTCTAACAAAGCAAAACTGGACAGGATTCAAAATGCAGCCATGAGAACCATTACAGGTGCATTTATATCGACACCAGTAGAAGCTCTAGAAGTAGCTCTCGGCATACCTCCCCTTGGTCTAAGACGGAAAGAACTGAGATTAAATTATTGGAGTAAAGTAGCACAAGAAGTGACCCACCCAGCACATAAAGCATTTGTCAAAAACCAACCAAATGTATGGGACGTCCCCTTAAATAAAGATAGATATCCAACAGGGTGGAGAACTATAGAAGACCTAATGCATTTCAAAGAACTATCAAACACAATTGAAAATAGTAATAAATACAGAAGCAAAATACCACCATGGGAACTAAAAACACCAATCATAGACTACTCACTTACTGAAAAGATCAAACAAAACATAGAAGATAAGGAAGCCAAAATGATAAGTAGAAAGTTCATAGAGCAACTAACTAAACAAAGTCTGGCCGTCTACACTGATGGATCCAAGGGTGATAGTGGGCAACTAGGTGCCGGAGTTGTAATACCACAATGGGGAATAAAAAAGAGCTACAGTGTAACGGAAGGGACATCGATTTTTACTGCAGAGATGGTAGCAATTCTTAAAAGTCTAGAAATAATCGAAGATAACCCACCAGAAGCTGTTACGATATTTACAGACTCACTATCATCACTACAAGCACTAGAACACCCAGGTAAATGTAGCCGGCCAGACATAAAGGAAGAAATTCTAGCAATTAATACATCACTAGAGAACAGAGGATGTAGTGTGAGGCTAGTGTGGGTTCCAGCACACATGGGTATAGCTGGCAACGAGTTGGCAGACCAGAACGCCAAGAAGGGAAGAACAAGTAAAAACAATATAAAAGCAGGACTGGGGAGGTCAGAGATCAAGAGCCAAGTGAAGGAAACTATAAACGAGGAATGGAAGACAACATGGAAGGAAAGTAGAAAAGGCAGACACGCGTTCAAACTGCTGAAAGAACCAACGAGGACATGGCAGGTCAGAGAAGAATTAAAGATACCATCGAACAAAAAACTGTGGCGTCTCCGACTCGGTGCAGCATACTTCATGGTAGAAGAACCACACTGCCAAGAATGTCAGGAAGAGAATGACATAGACCACTACCTGATCCACTGTAAAAAGTATGAACAACAAAGGCTTGAATTAAAAACTTACTACAGAAATCACAATATAGACTTAACAGGTGATAAGGTTTTAAGTATAGATGCCCCAAGAGATGCCCAATCAATACTTAAAAGATATATACATAAAACAAAGGAAAAAATATAAGGTTAGAACTTCAGGAAAATCATCCAACTAAATAGAAATTAAGCAGCAAGAACTAACAAAGCATTAACAAAAAATAACTACTCATAGGACAAGGAAAGACAAGGTATTAAAAAAAAAGGGACAACAACTCAAAAAGAACAAATACTAATACAAATTAAAACCAAGTGTAAAGGACAATAGTTATCTAGAAACAATACAAAAGAGAAAATAAAATTGACAAATACTAATATAAATAAAAATCAGCAACTGCAAAAGGCAACAGTTATTTAAATTGAAAACAAAATTAGTAAATTAAATGACACTAAACACCCCAATTATAACCAACTTTCAGGTTGAACAGGGTAGACCAAGATGGAACGAGAAAAGGCAACAATGATCAGATGTTCAGTGCCCGATCTCCACCCATCAACTCATCAAAACAACAACAACAACAACAGTGAAGAGACACACACGAACTGAAAGAACGCAGAGGACAAAAGGAGAGAGCTAGGCACGTATTCCTTCACCATTGAGTATTTGTGCTGGTCTGCCTTTGCCAGAAGTAGTCCTGTTAGTATTTCCGAAAAAGACCAGAGGGTGAGTAGGGCTACTGTACCTATTTTGTTAATGCATAATAAATGTAAATATGTCACTTCATTGAACACTCATGCTGTGAAACGATCCTGAACTGATTTCTGAACTATTCTTGTCTTGTTTTAATAATGTGTTTATATGAATGTATCCTGCTCTATGATTATCCTATCAGGTTATATCATTGCTTATAACTTCAACATAGCACTATGTAACGATGGGCAACAGTTCAGTAGCCATTGTTATGAACGTAATAATCTGACTGACAGCCAATGGTTCTCAAGGTTGAGACCAGGAACACACTCATATAGAAGCAATGCTCAAGTAGCAACCATGTAAATAAGTGGTTCTTAAGCCCTGGCCGCAAGGACACCCCTACTGATTTATGGCAGCATGGGAGACTATATTCCAGTGGTTCTCAACCCATTGGTACCAATGACCCCCAAATTGATTTGACTGCTCTATGGGCACAAAGTAGGCCAGGGGTTCTCAAACTTTGATAACCATAAGCAATATATGTCAGAATAATTCTGCTTGGATGGAAAGATAGCAGATGGAAGAATGGACTATGTAACATAATGTGATGTAAATGAATGATGTAATATAATGTACTGTAATCATATCATTTGAATTTGTTGTTGGCAAGTAGACATCTGTACAACTAACAATGTAACCAGAAACACATGTGCGCATTCATACACATGCATTACTGATGACACGGAACAACAATACATTAGGCTAGGGGAACTCTTGGAAAGAGGCTAGCCACAGTCTTTGTGTTGTTTTCAGGTTTCGGTCGTACATATAGACATAAGCCAGAAGTGAGAACCCAAGTGTTATCCTGCATAGCGACACGGAGCACTACAGCTGGTCTACCTGGTTGTGCTGGTATCCCTACTACATGGGAAGATCAGCCGAGTCTATACAGTCGTGTGGAGCTCACCAACATTGTCAACCATCATTTAAGGAGCACTCAGTTAAGTGCAGAAACAGATGAACATTCGATCAATTTATATGTGAAGAGTCGAGTCATATGAAGAAAAAGACTGGTTAACGTTTTTGTCAGAAAAGCAGAGACACTGCAACTCAGTTAAAGTAAACTAATATCACTGTGATTTCTCTGGATATTGTGTAAATATAAAATTCGTATTCATATAGCATTTCTATCTATTTCGACTTTACAATTTGTTGTTACTATTATAGATAAATACTTTGATAGGGAAGCTACTCACATTTAAATTTACCTGGACAATGAGTTTCTGATGGCAAATATGATTTTCATAACTTTTTTCAGAACCAGTGGGTCCTAATGATATCATACTCACCATGATCTCTTTGGTCTCTTAGGTAGGGAGATCGGATGTCTAGCTTTCTCGGATAAAGGCGGAAAGAACAGGAGGTCCGGTGTGCAGTTGCGCTCGTTAACAAATCCTTTGGCTGTCGCAAATCGTGAAGAATAAGCGCTATGGTCGCTGTCCTGGCAACATTTACAAAATTAGGAAAACCTACCCACCACAAAAATATTTATAGAATGTGGGATTCCTGTGTACACACATTTGTATCCTCACCGGTGCTATGAAGTTCGTGCACTGTGCTGAGATCCTCCGTGTGTGATGTAAGGGATAAGATCATAAGTATATAAACCAATAAAAAAGTATTGAATCAGTTCTACAAATTAACGGTTCACATGAAACAAGGGACGTTTCGGGTTTTACCCTTCATCAGCCACAGTTACAAACAGGTGACAAGGACAAGAATTACATATAGATACTACATATTACATATAGATAAGGGATAAGATCAGAGCACTGTAAATATAAACATCATCCAGTATTATGCACCAACAAACGGTAAAGAAGAATCGGAGAAAGAAGACTTTTACGCGAGACTACAACATGTCTTAGAGAAAAAGAAAAGAAAGGACATCACAATTTTGAGGGGGGGGGGGGGGCCTAAACGCGAAAATAGGAACAGACAACACCGGCTTTGAAGAAATCATGGGAAAGCATGGATTAGGTATGATGAACGAGAATGGGGAACTATTAGATAACTTCTGTGCTTCAAATAGAATAGCTATAGGAGGAAGCATATTTCCACATAAAAGAATACATAAAGCAACATGGATATCACCAGACCACAGAAATGAGAATCAGATTTATCACATATGCATAAGTAAGAAGTTTAGGTCATCATTGTATGATGTAAAAGTATGTAGAGGAACAGATGTGGTATCAGACCACCATCTTCTGTTGGCTAAAACAAAATTAAAACTCCAGAAATTTACACCAGTATATAGCTATAGACAACAGTCTAATGTGGGATATCTAAGAAATCAGGAAATAAGAGAATAATTTTCAATCACAGTTTCCAACAAATACCAAGTACTCCAACAGTTGGAAGATGAAGCAGATACGGAAGACCACTGGCAACAAGTAAAGAATATATAGAACGAGACATGTGAAAAATTACTGAGAAAAAGAGAATATCAGTACAAAGCATGGATAACAACAGAAACCATTACCAAGATAGAAGACAGGAAAAACAAGAAAGCAGATTTAAACAGAAGCAAAACCAGAAGCTCCAACGCCAAGGCTCATGAAGTGTACATAGAAGCAAACGAAGAAGTAAGAAGAAACATAAAAAGAGACGTACTCACTTAGACGTGCTTTTGTGGGTTGTAGTCATTGCCCATGACTCGCATCCATACGTCAAGACTGGGACATAGGTGGAGCGGTATACAGCCATCTTCGTTTTCTTACCAACCTCTCTCTTGCTGAGGAATCCTCAATTTATGGCCGAAAAAGTCTCCCAGCTGCTGCTTTTCGAGTGGCCAACTCTTCTTTGATGCCTCCCTTTCGGTCTATAATAGCTCCGAGATATTTAAAGTGGTCGACCTGCTCCAGGACCTGTTCTCCCAGCTTAATCTGATGTCTTCTTTTCTCTCGTGATTTAGCAATCAGGGCAACATCATCAGCAAATGCCAGCTCTGAAATACATATCTGTCTAATCTTCCAGTACTCCACTGAATACTTTCTTGTCCTCTCCTTACATGCCTTGATGACATCGTCCATGAGGAGTATGAAAAGATAAGGTGACAGGATATCACCTTGTCTTACACCAGTGGTGGTTCTGAATTCTTCTGACTTATGGTTTGCCGTCCTCATATAATTTCTGCAAGACTTGTAGAAGCTCTGTATAGCATGAATCAGAGGTGTTGGAATGTTCTTACTTGCCAAACAGTCCCAGAGTTTGTTCCAGGGGACCTTGTCAAATGCCTTTTCCAGATCTAAGAAGCAAAGATGGATCTCACTCTTATACTCAAGAGCCTTTTCACTCAACTGTCTGAGTGTGAAGATTAGGTCTTGAGTACTTCGATTTGCTCGGAATTCACACTGGACCTCATCCATTTGTGGCTCAGCTAGGCGTCTGAGTCTCTGCTCCAGTATTCTAGGGTAGATTTTACAAGGGACACTGAGAAGGGATATGACTCTTTGGTTTCCACATTGTCGGTTGTCACCCTTTTTGAAAATCGGTATTATTATGGCAATCTCACAATCCTTTGGTATGGTCTTGTTCAACCAAGCTGCATATAGGACCCTTAGGAGTAATAGGTCGCCTGCTGCTCCCATGTACTTAACCATTTCTGATGGTATACATCATGTCCTGCTGCTTTGCCCATCTTGATTTTCTCCAGTGCTGCCTTCAGTTCTTCCATCTTTATGTCATCTTCATCACCACTGGTTTGCCCTTCTGTGTCAGTGGTTATCATTTCTGATGCTTGACCTTGCTCACCATCCATGAGCTCTGAAAAATATTCTTTCCATCTTTCCTTTACTTCTTTTGGGGCTGTAAGCAATTTGCCTTGCTTGTTTTTTATAAATTTAAGAGGGCACTGTTTTTCCTTCCTCATGTTCTTTAGGGTGTTATAGAAAAATTTCTGGTTTTCTTGCGCATCGTTTTCTAGCTTTTCTCCAAATTCTTCCAAGGACTTCTGTTTTGCTGCTAGCATCTTGTTCTTTGCTTCTGTTATATCATATATACTCTGTATTTCTCTGTTTTTCCTGGTGTGTTTTTTTCCCCTAAAGTATTGTTTGCATGCCTTTTTCTTCTCTCTTATTTTCTCTTTAACCTCATCTTTCCACCAAGGTAGGACAACATATACCACGTGCTTCTGTTGCAGCTGTCTTTATGATGCCCTTGAATTTCAGCCAGAGTGTTTCCAGGTCATCGGGTTGTTGTTCTGTGTTTCTCACTGCTGTAGCAATAAGCCCCTGGTATCTGGTCTTCACTTCTGGCTCTCTCAGCTTGTAGGTCTTAATGCTTGTTTCCCCTGTTCGTTTACTTAACTTCTTGCGTGATGTTAGGCAGTTCCTAGGCCGAGTAACACTTTCAGTTTTTCTTTTAATTGTTAACAAGTAGTGGTCACTTCCAATCTCTAGCCCCCTCCACACTCTTGCATCCCGGACATACTTGAATGAGCTCTTGCTAACTATGGCATAGTCGATCACTGACTTCTCATTCTTGGTTGGTTCACATCTAGTGTATGCATGTATGCGCTTATGGGGGAACTTTGTGTTTGTAATGATCAGATTTTGCTCAGTGCAGAATCTAAGGAGTCGCTTTCCGTTGTCATTAAGAGTATATTCTCCATATCTTCCGATAACTCCACCCCATCTAGCATGGTCATTTCCAACTCTGGCATTGAAATCTCCGAGCAGGATTACTTTATCCAGGCAGTCGTCCACTGTCCTTTGAAGCAGCTCGAAGAATTCCTCCCTGACCTCTGCTCGCTCATCTTCATTTGGCCAATACACAATGACAAGGTTGACAATGGTTTCTCCTTCTTTTAGTTTTAGGACCATAATGCGTTCCGAGACAAAGTTCCATCCCTTGATATTATCCCTTTGGTTTTTGGCCACAATACAACACCCCCCCCGCTTTTTTTTTAGCTCTTTCAGATGTGGGGACACCACTGTAGAGCAGCGTGTCGCCATCGAGATCCATAACTCCTTGTCCTTTTTTCTTTGTTTCTGTTAAAGCCAGGATTTCTAATTTGGCTTTCCTCGTCTCTTCCACCAGCTCCTCTTCCTTCCCATTTATACTTCTTGTATTCCATGTTCCGTAAGTCGTAGTCCGTAGTCCGTTCCAGTTCGTCGCCTTTAGAATCAGTCCGGTTTTCTCTCTTATGTTTCTCGTAATCTGGTTTTTAAGACAAACAGGTGATTGGTCGGTTGTGCCTTCGCATGATGGAGGGGCTGCCTCCTTACGGCCTCCATGCAGGCCGCCCTCCTCCTTTTTCAGCCGGGCGTCGTAAACTTTATGGTAAATTTGTCCGTGAATACGAACATATTGGGCTCGTCTCCCTCGAGGTGCTTTTATTTTCGCTTCCACTAAAGCGAACATCAAAGCTGCTTTATATTCTTTCATATATTCCCGATAATACGTAGTTTTAAATGAGTTTTAAATATTAATATTAATAAGATTTAGCTTGCGTTCGATTTCTCTAGGCTCTACCGCCAAAGTTTTCTATGACGCCACAGCAAACGAATTATGAATCCGCTTTTCCTGTTGAATTACATTTAACGTCACACACACTCCCGCACACACACACACATGCATACACACACGCACACACATATATATATATATATATATATATATATATATATATATATATATATATATATATATATATATATATAGTGACGTATAATGGAAATATAGCCTCCTGTATCCTACAGCATTTTGTGACCTCGGCGTAGTTAAAGATTCGCTAACTAAGTCACGCATTTCTCTGCCTGTCTGACTCACCTGTTAATCCACGCCTCTTTTTACCTGACCATATCAAACGAGCTTGTTTACCAACTTTCGCAACCTGTCATTCATAGCAGGGGACGAACCACGTTCGTTTACGCAAGTTTCTCACGCGAGCTGATCTGTCAATATTACGATAACTGGCAGATCGCACGTGGAAAACACATAGAAGTGTAACGGCCTTTGAAGATTCTCTATAAGGGGAGCTAATCCTTTGATGTTCGTACATACAGGGAAAAGATAACTCTGTGATCTCGAGAAACAGGGAAAATCTCGGACGGAACCCGCTACACGGGTTAAGCTTTTGTTGACGTATTAGCAACGGCCGACAGAAGCGACCGTAAAAACCTTTTATCGGGGAAACGTAGTTTCAGATTTCTCTGCTGGGAAGCACAGTGTGAGAATTCACATCTTCTAGAGATCATAACAACATGATCGTATATAAACTGCGTCTTTCTCAAATCAGTTATAAGAGTCGCTCATAATTTTTTCGGAGAGTCTAAACACGTTATCTAGAACCATTGGAAAAAGATGTGTTAATAGTTCGTGGTGTTTCTTTCTGGATTTCTGGTAATATAAATTTGTGCTTAAGCGATTTAAAGTTTTAAGTTTACCATTCTAATTCACAGTGACTTTCTAGCGTTAAAACTAGCGAATTAAATAACGCGTAGCTATTTTATTCCAGATGTTTCAGTTGTAATGTTAATTTTTATCACCCGCTATCACACAGAAAGAGACGGGTTAGTTGACTAACTAATACACTAGGCGACGGATAATTGACGTAATACAACTCACTTTTATTTCATTGTGTGTAATTTAGTAAGTGGCTAAATCATGCGACTAAACAAACAGACGCCGACAATAAAATAGTTATTAATGACAGGCGATATTTGTTAAAGTGTGCGTATGGATAAATTAAATGATAACTGACCAGATAGGAATAGGCTAGATACAACGTGTGCTTATATGTAGATATTATCAGCAGTAAGTTTTTCATAATGTTCCTATATCCTTTAGGGCCTGACCTGATCAACAGCGACCAGCGGTTTATTTTTTTAATTTAGCTTTATCTTGGGCCTTGTCTCCATTTTACTGATTGGATTAAAGTTGTCTTCTGTTGGCTTACGCGTCTCCAAGTTTTCAGTTGTAAACAGGACGGGCCACAGAGACTAACGAACATTTTAATAGTAAATTTTAACTGGACTTACAAAATACCCAGATATATTTTTATTGCATTTTTATCAGACCACTGGGGTGTACAAGATATAAAAATTCTCCCCACATTTGATAGTCGTTTCCAAGTGGATATTTATCCAGAAGAGTTACGCTATTTCAAAATCGACACTCACCAGAGCCAGCCGATAGGATTTACCATCAGCATCAAGTAACAATAATTAACAGTTTTTAGCAATCAGATGTTTTCCTACTGTTTACGGGGAACACCAGAGCTCAGAGAGTCTCGGCATTAACTATCTAAGTTGACATTGTGTATCCAGGAAATCAACCACCAAATTAGGCGTTCCCCTTATAAAATTTAATTATTGAAAGGAGGGACTGGGGCCCTATTCGGACGATAATTACTCTGGACCTTATAAATATATTAATTGAATTTTACGTCCAACAGATTGTTTCACCAAGAATAGGGTAAGAAGCGAGATTGTGTGGCCACGTATGACAGAGAGAGAGAAAGAGAGAGAGAGAGAGAGAGGGTGAAATCTTTTCCTTTAGTACAGGAAACCCTGTATCATATGACTTCTGTTTGAATATTGTTTAATTTTATTGGATAACGTTTAGTGAGAACTGTGTTCTTTCTTTACTGTCTATACTGTAACCTAGTGCTAACCTTTAACCTTTTGGGGTTATTAACTGGTTGGGTTCTTATCTTCTCAACGAGAGGAGGGCATAGGTATTCTATTATTTTTCTATGCATGTAATTCTGATGTATTTGATCTTTCTCTTTTAGATATTGGATGTTGTAAAGTTTAGTGATAATAAACAACAAAATAACTAACATTGTGTGTGTTGGTCAGACCCATACCCAATTTACCATAGTTTTTCACGTTTGTGTGTCTTGTTGTCACATAACTGTGTGTGTGTATGTATTTAGTAAACTTACATTTCTCAATATAAGGGGGTGCAAGATTGTCTTACACTAAATTATAGTCGTATAGATAGGCTGGACTAGAGAAACTACTCAATCCAGAGACAGATCTTCTCCTTAACTATTCACTCGTGAAAACTCTATTTCTTACACCTTTACTTCTCACATACTATCGCTATCTCCTATACTCAGGCGGGACCTTACATAACTTTAAAACCTATCTAAGCACGACATATATATATATATATATATATATATATATATATATATATATAGATATATATATATATATATGTATGTATATATATATATATATACTAGTATATATATATATATATATATATATATATATATATATATATATATATATATATATATATATATATATATATATATATATATATATATATATATACTGAAGCACATTAAAAACGCACCACTATTATATATACTGATACCGAGAAGCTGGCAAAAAAAAGTGTGGGAATGGATTTTCCCCGTGTTTGTCATGAGGTAGAGAGCGAATGGCTGCTGGAATGGAAAGTGCAAGATTCAACCCACGGGTGTGTGTACAGACTACATGAAAACGATGAAAGTTACACGTGCAACACGATTCCCAACAGCTATGACCCTGAACATGTGTACGCGTTGTGGCAGTATACTCGGTATAAAAAGGCCGTTGAGACAAAACACCCAGTACATGTGCTTGAAATGCCACGACTATCTGAAAACGACCGCCAACGAGCCATTGGTATGTTGGAGACCGGAATGAGCTCGCGGGCCATTGCCAGAAGGATGAATTGCCACCACAGCACTATTGTACGTCTCAATGAACGTTACGGAACCACTGACAGTGCCCGGGATAGACTTCGGAGTGGCCAACCACGAGTTACTACCCCTGCACAAGATCGTCATATTGTGCTGAGTCACCTAAGGAATCGGACTCTCCCGGCAAGTTAAACAGCAAGAGCAATAGTGGGTAGACATGGGCAAGTCTCTCGAATGACAGTGATACGACGACTCAGAGATACAGGCCTTTCTGCAAGACGACCTTATGTTGGGCCAAACTTGACTCACAGACATCGTTAGCAGCGCCTGCAATTGGCAGAGCAACATATCAGATGGACTAGACTGCAGTGGAATGCTGTCCTATTCACAGACGAGAACAGATTCAACATATCCTTTGCAGATGGACGTATGCGGATTTAGCGACGGTGTGAAGAGCGCTTTGCAGCTTGCTGTGTCAACCGATTTCGAGGTGGCAGTATTCACATTTGGGGAGGATTCAGTTTTCACCATCGCTTGCCTCTTCACGTCTTCCGTGGAAATGTTAATGCTGTGACATATCGAGATAAGGTTCTGGATGCACTGGTTGCTCCTGCATTCACAATTTATCCAGACTTGCAGCTTCTCCAGCAGGATAACGCACGTGCATTTTTTTGTATTTTTGGTTTTCTCCCTTGCCTGCACAGAATGCAATGAATTTCATAACAATCAAATGTACAAATTAATGACCAGCATGGATTCATAGGAAAATGAATAAAGATTCCAAATATGTAAACTTGTACACACTTATATTTACATTTCACACTCTGTTCCTGGATTATACAGGTGGTGCGTTTTTAATGTGCTTCAGTGTATATATATATTAATGCTGTGACATATCGAGATGAGGTTCTGGATGCATTGGTTCCTCCTGCGTTCACAAATTATCCAGACTTGCAGCTTCTCCAGCAGGATAACGCACGTGCGCACACCGCATGCATTACGCAGCAATATCTACAGCAGCAGAACATTGTGACGATTGATTGGCCTGCCCTATCACCAGACATGTCCCCTACAGAACATCTGTGGGACGGAGCTTGGACGCAGAGTCTACAGGCAAGGTTCTCCAGCTAATCTGCAACAGCTCGAAGCTGCTCTTACACGTGAATGGGACTTGATTCCCCGGAATTTCCTTCAGAGACTTGTGCGTCCTATGCAGAGCCGCTGCCAAGCTTGTTTGCAAGCACACGGTGGACATACCAGATACTGAGGATAGTGTGAATTAATTTTTTTATTGGTTGCATTTTTGGTTTTCTCCCTTGCCTGCACAGAATGCAATGAATTTCATAACAATCAAATGTACAAATTAATGACCAGCATGGATTCATAGGAAAATGAATAAAGATTCCAAATATGTAAACTTGTAAACACTTATATTTACATTTCACACTCTGTTCCTGGATTATACAGGTGGTGCGTTTTTAATGTGCTTCAGTGATATATATACACTGAAGCACATTAAAAACGCACCACCTGTATAATCCAGGAACAGAGTGTGAAATGTAAATATAAGTGTTTACAAGTTTACATATTTGGAATCTTTATTCATTTTCCTATGAATCCATGCTGGTCATTAATTTGTACATTTGATTGTTATGAAATTCATTGCATTCTGTGCAGGCAAGGGAGAAAACCAAAAATGCAACCAATAAAAAAATTCATTCACACTATCCTCAGTATCTGGTATGTCCACCGTGTGCTTGCAAACAAGCTTGGCAGCGGCTCTGCATAGGACGCACAAGTCTCTGAAGGAAATTCCGGGGAATCAAGTCCCATTCACGTGTAAGAGCAGCTTCGAGCTGTTGCAGATTAGCTGGAGAACCTTGCCTGTAGACTCTGCGTCCAAGCTCCGTCCCACAGATGTTCTGTAGGGGACATGTCTGGTGATAGGGCAGGCCAATCAATCGTCACAATGTTCTGCTGCTGTAGATATTGCTGCGTAATGCATGCGGTGTGCGCACGTGCGTTATCCTGCTGGAGAAGCTGCAAGTCTGGATAATTTGTGAACGCAGGAGGAACCAATGCATCCAGAACCTCATCTCGATATGTCACAGCATTAATATTTCCACGGAAGACGTGAAGAGGCAAGCGATGGTGAAAACTGAATCCTCCCCAAATGTGAATACTGCCACCTCCAAATCGGTTGTGCTGACGAACACAGCAATCTGCGAAGCGCTTTCCACACAGCAAAGGATATGTTGAATCTGCTCTCGTCTGTGAATAGGACAGCATTCCACGGCAGTCTAGTCCATCTGACATGTTGCTCTGCCCATTGCAGACGCTGCTGACGATGTCTGTGAGTCAAGTTTGGCCCAACATAAGGTCGTCTTGCAGAAAGGCCTGTATCTCTGAGTCGTCGTATCACTGTCATTCGAGAGACTTGCCCATGTCTACCCACTATTGCTCTTGCTGTTTGACTTGCCGGGAGAGTCCGATTCCTTAGGTGACTCAGCACAATATGACGATCTTGTGCAGGGGTAGTAACTCGTGGTTGGCCACTCCGAAGTCTATCCCGGGCACTGTCAGTGGTTCCGTAACGTTCATTGAGACGTACAATAGTGCTGTGGTGGCAATTCATCCTTCTGGCAATGGCCCGCGAGCTCATTCCGGTCTCCAACATACCAATGGCTCGTTGGCGGTCGTTTTCAGATAGTCGTGGCATTTCAAGCACATGTACTGGGTGTTTTGTCTCAACGGCCTTTTTATACCGAGTATACTGCCACAACGCGTACACATGTTCAGGGTCATAGCTGTTGGGAATCGTGTTGCACGTGTAACTTTCATCGTTTTCATGTAGTCTGTGTCGTGAAATATTCTAATCCACATATATAAATTATCAGGTAAATATAAAGCCTAACAAATAAATTCTAATAAAGAAAAGAGCAATGGTAAAAGAACAGTGCTGTCACAAAGAATGTACTCGAAATCCCCCTTTGTTTTATGCTTCGTCTGCAAATTGTAACGTTTCCACGTTAAATATAAGCCACTGCATAAATACAAGCGTTTCCACAACACATTAAAACGGGTATTGCATTTCTAAGAAAAATATTGAGAGGCACACTGCGTAATGACCTAAATTAATCCTAACATTAATTATATTACGTTACCAAAACGAACGAACAGATGGACTCAAATAGAAAGAGAGAGGGGCGAATGAAATCAGGAACGCATGCAAAATTAAACACGCGTCTCGCTATTAATGCCACCCCAACAAGCGTAACGCGATACACAATTACTACTATCACGCGTGTAAGGCCACATGCACTAACTTTTTCGGACGGACAGTGATAAAAACACTAACCTTCCCAGAGTTAGGTTTTAAAATCCTGAAAAACTCTTATTAGAAAAGATAACATTAGATGGGGTTACGTTTGAAAACATTACAGTACCCAGACAGCACATCTTCGAAACAGGAGGTAGAAGGAATTGCATATTTTGAACGCAGCATATTAGCTCTATTAAATTTGTATATTTGGGTTCCTTAGGGTTTGCTGACAAAGAATATGTAAAACGTTACGCAAATAGTCTAGGAATTAACAAGTTATAACCAAAATAAAATAGTGGGGATGCCTGACAGCATGAAATCATTTCTGCTCATAAAATTTTTTTATAACGTGTTTAAAAAAAACCGTGCGTACGGAAATAGCCTACCATGTAAACTCCAAATTGATTGGAGCGCAACAAATATAAGACTAAACACGATTGGTCGGACTATAAATACTATCTTTGGTTGTTAGGGGAGACGTAGGAAGGTAAAATTTTTTCAAACACTTGTCGAAACGTGGCTCCATTGGCCAGACTCGCTGATATAATCACTTAGGAGCGTTAGTTCGAGACCACTAGTTCAAATAAGCTTGATAAAGCAACAGTGCGTTGAAGCCAGCTCATATTTTGCTAAATAAAGCCTGGAACATAAGCAGATGGGAATTTGTGCCAGTGTTTGTGCCAGAATTCATTGCTAGTCAACGTATCTGTGTTTATTCTATGAATTGTGGGACCGGGGTCTTGATGGTATTGAGCAGCACCTGGTCAGAGCTTTGCTGAATCCAGAGTCGGACAGCATACTCCTTGGTCCATTTAGCTATCAGTGAGGTGTCTCCAGAGCCCAGGGGAGAAATCGAGCAGAGGAGTCTTTTCCTGCCGCCATCACGCAAGATAAGCTGATGTGGCCAGCTGAGCTCAAAATTATGTACCCCCATCTTAAAATAACATTGTAACATAAACTTAAGAGGGGAAGTAAATTGTTTTAATATCAGGAACTGAGAACATCTCCAATACTAGTTCCAATAAAGACAAACTATTGTAGTCATGATGACAAATACCAACAGAGCTTGAACAAAACAAAACCAGTATTACCTCAT
The DNA here is from genome assembly GCA_024509875.1 of Oreohelix idahoensis. Lineage (NCBI taxonomy): Eukaryota > Metazoa > Mollusca > Gastropoda > Stylommatophora > Oreohelicidae > Oreohelix > Oreohelix idahoensis. The sequence continues at coordinate 268,315 of JAMPIV010006502.1, read as the reverse complement.
ATTACTACTACATAACTAACACACATAGGATACTTTTAATAATATATGTCACTACAATATTCATATTGATAAATTCTGTACATATAACTTGTAATTAAAATTGATTGTGATTCCTGGTTCCTTTGTATTTGAATCAGGACACATATCCATTCATGACAGCAATGAATACATATTGTTATTTGAAAAGTTATCAGTGACTCCTTTAAGATATCCTTGTAGAGTGTTTTATGTATGTGAGTGTCACAGTGTTGTCACGTGTAGTGGAATAAATTAAATTGTTTATCTGTCTGTTGTTGTTTTGACTTACACTTCATCATACACATACCCTAGACATATAACGTAGTCATCACACTATTCCAGAATAATTCTGACTGAGATATATATATATATATGTGGCAGCAAGTAAGGTTATCTATAATACACTACTCTCATTAGATATAGATACCTTCACAGCTGATCTCAGTCAGTACACTAAGTCCCCCTATAAATATTTATAACATCCCACTTCACCACAGTCTGTACACACACCCGTGGGTTGAATCTTGCACTTTCCATTCCAGCAGCCATTCGCTCTCTACCTCATGACAAACACGGGGAAAATCCATTCCCACCCTTTTTTTCTTCCAGCTTCTCGGCATCAGTATATATAATAGTGGTGCGTTTTTAATGTGCTTAAGTATATATATGTATAAATTTTAGTTGTCCTTGAATTAAAAAGATTAAACTGAAACTGTCTTGAGACGTTGAATACTATTTATTAGAATATTTTCTCATGTTTTTTCAGGTTATAAAAAAATTTCATTTTCAATATGTCCTCTATATTTGTATGTCCCATTTTAAAATACCTCGTACTTTCATTCAGTAGACGGTTTAGTTAATTCTAGGTATTTCGTATTTTGTAGATAGTTCATTTCTGCTCATTAACATAAAAATTAAAAATTGTAACTTCCTTTGTTTCTTTTCTTTGTGTGTGTGTGTTTCTTTGGTTGTAGTTTATACTGTGTTTATACTTTCATTTAACCATTTATTTTGCCGGAAACAGTTTTCGTTTCGTTATTTCATGTCATAACTGTTACATTTTTATTATTTCCCTTCTCGCTGTCTGTAGAGTATGGGACCTCCGCTGCATCTAGTCTCCTTGCAAGAAACCTGCACCAACGCAATCATGTATTCTTTCACAGGGTGTTTCTGTAGCAGTTTGTTTCACATGAGGAGGTTGCCAGCCGCACCAAAACTTTATGTTATCCCCCCCCCCTTTTTTATATAAAAAAGACGAACAGTTTGAAGGAGTAGTAGTTATATACTTTTTTGTTTTGTTTCCACAAAGACCTGCGAGTACTACACGAGGTAATGTTAGGTATTTTCTATTTTCCACCACCATTTTCTTTTAGACACTGTATATGTTACAAGCAGTATCCTATTGGAGATTTTTTTTGTCTCATTCTGTCATTGCCTTAAGTTCCCAAGGAGTATAGGCTTTTAATGAATGTATGCCAAGTTCTACAGTCACGTGCCATCAGCTCAAGGTCTTATTATGCCTTCCTCATCATTTTCACTTCTGTTTCCAGATCTCTTCACGGTGTGTGTTCAAGTCTACCCCTGCTTCTCCTACCCTGGAGATTCTAGAACAAGGGCTGTCTTCTAATGCTATTAACACGTTTCCTCTATGTATGCCCTATGTTTCTGCACCGTCTTCTTCTCATTCCTTGTTCCACTAAGCGACTAATGAAAGTTGGGCATCGGTCCGACTACCCCATCCTATACAAAATGTCTGCTACAAAAAACATAGTTTTTTTACACTGTTAAAATTGTAAAATTTACTTCATTTTTTGTTGTTGTAGGCAATTTCCTTCTTTCAGGTATTTTTAGCACTGCACACAATTCACTTGTCAAGTTCTGTTTACTGATTATGACAGTTGATATTTATTTACTGTATATTTTTAGGTCACTTTCTTTTTTAAACCTTATACTTCGTTGGAAATTTCCTTTTAACTACTTTTCTTTATTGTTACTGACAGTATCTATTCAGATCTTTTCTATATAATTGATAGTGCCCCCAGAACAATCTAAGGAATATTTGAGAGTAATGATGTGCAACAACAAAAGAAAACATTAGAATAAATTGACAATCCAAACCACTTAGCTCTGACATACATTTATTGTTGAATGTTTGTCTATATCTCTTCAGATGAAATGGTTAATTTTCATTCGAGCGATTTCCACGGGCACAAGGCGTTTTATTATTATTATTATTTTTTATTGCCCTGGCTGTCGTGAATTAACGATCCCACACGCTCCAATAATATCTACAGCAAGCGTGATCCATAACAACTAAGACATTATGTGAAATTTTGAAGATCAATAAAATCTTTGCTTTCGTTTGATTTTTCTATACCGCATTATATTGAAAACAAGCTGCGTCCCATTGTTATCCATGTTTTCAATATTTTACGTTGCAAGTAGCTGCAATTGATTTTAGAGCTGCAGACAATGTAGCACAAAAACACACCCAACTTTAAATTAAGGCTGTGAAGATCAATCAGTTGTGAACGTCACCGCTCTTTGCTAGTAGTTTCAAACATGGTCACTAAGACACACTAGAAGAGGATCATAAATTTGCGTCGTGGTGGTTAAGGGAACACCGTTAAGGTTGTTTGAAAGATGTATACAGACAGAAAGAATATAGAATGGATTGTCATATCGTCACTATGCAGTAAAATTTGACATAATCATCATGCACCTAATAGAGCTATCATTTATCCGTCTGTGTAAACTACGATGGTTTGGCCATGTCTGCATAATGGGAGAAGATTTTGTATATCTGGATTCCTGCAGCTGGTCCCTTTGCAGGAAACCTGCACCAAGCAATGATATGCTCCTTCAGCAGTGGTTTCTGTAACGATATATTATACACGATGACGTTGCCAGCCTCCTGCACATCCTCATATTAGTCACCTTGTAAGACATTCTTGAGGGACAGTAGTCGCATTATTTCTTGGTCTCCCCACAGACCGCCTGGAACCTTTACTTTTATCTTCATTAATGTAGCTACAGGACATAAAGAAAAGAAAATCCACTAAACTATTCTAAATTAAAAAACAAAAAATTATTTTTCACGAAGTCACAATAACAGAACGGACACGAATCGATAAAACAAATCTTCGTCAAGGCACAACAAAGAAAAAAAAAACACGCACAAAAAAGACACAAACTGATAACAAAGTGTTATAAAAACAATAAATGAAAAAAAAACACTTTTCCTATTTTCTTTGCGTTGACGAGTACTGTATATGCGTGGTTGATTCTTCGTGTGTTTATTATACTTATTTTGTAAAAAAAAAAAGAAAAAATTCGCTTTGTAAGGCATAGTTCATCTTTGTGTTGATGAATCAGACCTAAAGGTTTTTTATATTTGGAGATGCGCCCTAATATAACCGCCAAAACTTTATGTAACAAAAAAATCTTTGTTTCAAATTTTACTTCTGTTACCGTACTTTATACAATAAAAATGGAGCAACTTAAATCTATCAATAGCTCACTTTCGCTGCACAAAAGTCGATAATTTTTTTTAGAGCATTCAGTCATTTCAAAAATCTAATATCGTGACAGCCATTTTCCAGCAGCCATTGTCTCTTCCATTTTCATTGTCATTGATCGTTGTACGGAACACTACATTATCTGTGCTGTATAACTAGCTCATAGAATTGGTGTAAACTGCTCTTCCGCGTGTGTGAGTATGTATTTCCCCACCACTATTATCATCATGATCATCAATACCATCGTCGTCATCATCATCATAATCAACATCATTTTCCCTTTCGTTCCTTGTGGATTGTGCATGATAATTGTGAGCTTACGGACACCGACGCCACTGTCTACGTTCGCTGCTCCAGGTGGACACTAACGCCAGAGCATCTTATTAATTACCCATTCTTTTGTATTCCGCCTGCAATATTCTGACGCTCACGTAGCGTCTTAAAGATTATAAAAATTATGCACCTACATATATGAATGTACGCAAGTATGCTGTTAATGCACATGGTTACATGTGTCATACATAATGTACAAGTGTGTCTGTATTATACTGCAACAGTGTGACGGTAGTCCTATTCATTCGTCCAGTATTTTCTGTCCATCCTATGCTTTACTCTCCTACATCAGTAATTTCATATAATCATCTTTTTCACAGGAGGTGCTTTCTTCTTAGATAAACGCCAGCTTAACCACTCCTGGCATATTTATCTTTCAAATCGAAGAAAGTTAACGCTCTACGGGGGATGGGGAACAATAGAGATAACGCTTAAACCAGCCTTGGCAGACCTTTTGTTTGCCGGGCCTCTTGTTTACACTTACTTACTCACTTACCTAGTCATTCCTCTTATGTTTACACTTACTTACTTACTTATCTAGTCATTCCTTTTCTACCCTTGTGTAGCGAAATCTGTGAAATAATCGCTAAATTCAGTAAGATTTTAATCCTATGATAATAAATAAACCCGCCCGTAAGTGTCTACCTAAAGTCGTCTCTACGCCAGTATAGCGCTGCCTTTTGTGCAGAAGAAATGCTTATAAAATGATCCCGCCGTAAAATCTAACCCACTTTCCTAGTTTCGGTTTTGGAACTTACAATTAACGATCTGCCAGAACTGTGACACCAACCTACCGTCTGAATTAACGTACGATTTTAACTTTAACGCCCAAATTAGTAGTAACTCTGACATTTTTCAGTAGTAAGAACGAAACGACTGTAATAATTAACGCAAATACTACCAACGCTTGGCAAAAATCCCTCTTCCCTCTGCACGAGGGAATAATACTATAACCTCTCTGTTGGACAAGCCAGAATACATAAACACACAGACAGTGTTCCATTCTCGCCGAGTAGTGTATTTCTGACGTAACACAACTAGTTGGTTTATTTGAATGAAAAAATGATAGAAAAGGAAGGGGAAAGATGGCCGACTTTTGGAAACGTTGAAATTGACGATTAACAGTGACAAAACTGAAAATCTAAACGACAAAGAATATAGCCATAAAAATCATATGTAAAGACAGCTTAGGGTCCCCTGAGCAATAATATGTTTTAATATATATGGTAGTCTAATTATTAGCCAAGATATTGAAATAATACTATATGTCTACGAACATTAAGACGGACAGACTGTTCGTCTTGTTCATTTATCCATAACGTTAGTGGGGACGCCAGTTTAAAAAGAAGCATTAGATTGATTCAAATCCGATTGGATGGTAGAAGAGTATAGGAAGGAGGGTATTGGTTAGGCAAAAAAGCTAACTATATTTTGAAGACTCACTCCTAGAAGTTTGGAGTTTTGTTTTTTTAAATTTTGAATTGTAAAGCTAGACCCTCGCTGATTGGGCCGGTCTGATAATATTGGCAAAAGCTTTCAAAGGCTTGTCGCCAGTTGATACAGAAAGTTTTGTAAGCAAACTGCGTTGAGAACAGCAGTGCCTAGAGTGAAATAATAAACCTTGGCAGTCTGGACCGGGGCAAAGCTGAACTTACATATTAATGCTAATGCCAGTCAACGTATGTTTGTGATATTTCTTTGAATTGTGGGGTTTTTTTTTGTTCTGGTGCTACGGTAGTACCAGGACCCTGGTGAATTTACTTGAGAGAGAGAAATTGAAAATTTACTGGACCAAGCGGTCTACTATACTATACTACACCAGGGACTGTGTCAGTCTGGTCATTCGAGTGAACGAAAGGAAATTGTCAGCATCATATCTACTATCAACATACAGATAAGTGCCTATGTGTCGGCACTACAACAGTCATCCACTGACTTTATTAACAGAGACATAAAATCTTTGATTATTCAATAACTTTTCCACAAGATACTAAAATAAAGAAGGGGAATGATGACAACACCCCACCCCACCCTTAGTTACCAGTGTTACCCAGTTTAGAGAAATACCTAAATATAATTTGATTATAATAGTCCTTTGTACGGACAGAAGATCTAGTGTGTTATTAATATGTATGTAAATAAAACCATAAATTTAATTTCTTGTTGGTCCTGACTCAGAAAATTCTGAATCAGGGCAAATAAATTGTAATCTAGCATATTACATAAAATTTAGCCACAGACTTCCATAAGTTGTATAATAGAGTGTTAGTTTGTTTGTGGTTGTGGTATTGACCCTGTCCTATATATATATATATATATATATATATATATATATATATATATATATATATATATATATATCTATATATATATATATATATATATATATATATATATATATATATATATATATATATATATATCTTCTTCTTCTTCTTCCGTCCTTAGCCACCGACCGTCAAAGCAGTCAGTGGCCATTACGCCTAGTGGGGTCTTAGGGCAACAGCAGATAGGTTTTCTTTGCCATTGTTTCCCATCACGCCTATTGGCGTCTTTAGGGCAACGGCAAATCAATCCATTTGCTGTTGTTTCCGTAATCGAAGTGACTGGCAACGGGCTGATCACCCGTTTGCCAGTCACTTCGATTACGGAAACAACAGCAAATGGATTGATTTGCCGTTGCCCTAAAGACGCCAATAGGCGTGATGGGAAACAATGGCAAAGAAAACCTATCGGCTGTTGCCCTAAGACCCCACTAGGCGTAATGGCCACTGACTGCTTTGACGGTCGGTGGCTAAGGACGGAAGAAGAAGAAGATATATATATATATATATATATATATGTGTGTGTGTGTGTGTGTGTGTGTGTGTTAAAATTTAAATGTATTTGTAGTAATACTTACACTACACTACACACTTGCAAAACCCTAGACATTATACGTAGCTATCATACATACTAGTCAAGAATAGGTCTGATTGAGGTCATAAGGTGGTAGCAGAAAGGTACTCTGATAACTCAACCCAAAATTTGTTATAATCAGGGACCTTCACAGCTGACCTCATTCAGTACACTAGAAATATTGAATGATAACATCTATTAACATCAAATCCACCACACCTTGGGTGTAGAGGTTTACCGGAGAGAACGCCAGTCTATCCTGTCGGCTGTCTTCCGTCTGGCCTGGTTCCAATCTAGTCCTCGATCCTTCAAAGATTGTCTAAAGTTGTCCTCCCATCGGACTCTGGGTCGTCCTGGAGGTCTGAAATCCTGGCTCTTAGTTTCCCATACGTGTCGTGGTAGCCGATCTTCTCCCATTATGCAGACATGGCCAAACCATCGTAGTTTTCACAAGACGGATAAATGATAGATAAGCGAGTTGATTGCTTCCGTCCAGCTGGGTAAATGAGACTAACAAATGTTGTCGAGTTTAGTATAGATGGCTTTTTTTAAATAACGTGTTATTTATTTTGTGGGAGTGACGCGCAGAATTTACCACTCCTATGTCTGTCTTGATTATAGCAACATGAACACCGGGATATATCACGTTATTATTTTCGGCAAGGTCTCTTATTCAATAAACAGAGACAACAATATTGAAGAATTAGGGCCGGCCATATGACATAATATGGAGCCGCGGTAGCATAGTGGTTAGTGTACTGGCTTCCTAGCGCAGTGGTCTATGGTTCGATCCCCAGATGAGGCGGAAAATTTTTAGGCCACAAACGGCTCCTGGGTCGACCCAGCCCCAAATGGGTACCATAGCTACTCTGGGAAGGTTAAGGCGGCCGGCGTGATGCCGACCACATCACCCCTCGTGTGCCGACGGTCAAGATAATATGGGCCTAACACCATATTCCCAATATGCCTCAATGGGCGTGTAACGGGTTCCTTTACCTTTACCTTTTATATGACATAATGATATCTGGCGATGTCAATAACAATTAACAACACTATGACCCATCCTAATTTTTAAAAGATGCTTACGTGTAGTATATTAAATACCATCCATACACGCTGATTAGTTTAAATTAACAAATAAACTAGCATAAATTGTGATTGGTTCTAATAAAATAAACTAGGGAAATTAAATTTCATGTGGACTAACTTTTTACTAAAAGATTCGAGTGTTGTAACTTTTCCCACTTATTCAAAACTTATTCACGGAGACTAACCGTCAGGGAGGGAAAGCAAAATGATTCCATAATAGGACGTGCCAAAGTTATTAGGGAGTAACTTTTAAAAATTAAATGTATAAAACTTCTTTTATAATATTTAGTGTTAAAAGTCCGATGAAATGTTCCTAATGGGTTAAAGTTTGCAATTCTGAATTTGCAATTATCTTTAACTTAGATAAGAAGACTTAGGACTGCAGTGAAGTGAGAAGACTTAGAGCTGCAGGGAAGTGCTATCTGCCATCCTGTGCAAAAGCTTCTGCCTACCCATTCATAACGAAGGATTTCTGTAACTAGTTACTAACACACAGCTCTGAACACCATCCATAAGAGGCGGGTCTAGAAAACGCTTGAAGTGCCGATATTTGTAAGATTTACATAAGCAACAAACGTGATCCTAAAAGCCATTCGACTCCTGATATGAGACGGAGCTGTCAAGACTTCACTGAGAACCAGCATTAACTACACAAGACTTCACCGATAAACCATTGTCGCCACCTGCAAAGCTAAGTTCAATTCAGTGATACAGAGACTGGACTCAAAATATCCTCCTGTAATTCATATAATCCAATAATGAAAAGAACACATTTTGTTCTAAACAAGATAACAACATATTTAACTGTTTTTCTAAGTTACGCATTTTCATTTTTAACAGTATTGTTCCAAATTTTTTCATAAACAAATTTACTATTTATATATACAGGAAAATATAAATCTTTAGTTGGAGTTGACAACTTGGTTGATTAAAAGTGTTGGTTACACACGTATGACTTATTTTCTACTAAATACATATATACAGCTCTAAAGAACTAAGACTATGCTGAATTACCTTCGGCTGGGGGCTCAATAAATATGAGTCAAGTGTTACATCGTGAAACATACCCATCTCACAGAAGTGGGCGGGGGATAAAATGTTTACAACCATCAGAGAAAACGCAGTAGTTGTACTTACCATCCTAAAAATACATGTGAGACACCCTAAAATAGGAGCTTAAACCTCCTATTCACATCACTGTCAAGATTAGTCTGGCCATTCAAGGACTACTGTGGTAGATCAAGGGAAACAGCCAGCGTCAAACATGTATATGTAAATGTTCGCGCAAACTGGAGAATGTAAGTATATGTGTGTCTATGTATGCTTTTGCGCATATAAAAGAATGTGCGTGTACAATCTTGAAAGTAAGTGTAAGCATATATGAATATAAGTGCGAATACTTGTGAGAAAGTGTAAGAAAATAACGGATGAATAATTGCCTTTCTCTTATTACAGTGTCAGGTTCAAATGTCTTCCAGTGAATAAAGTAGTATGGTCAAAACTGAATAAAAGTGTAAGGCTCATGTCTCTGTCTCAGAATAAACGTCTGCGGTCTAAACGGTTTCCTCTGAATAGACATGAAATATCAAATGTCTTTCTAAGGTGCAAAAATCGTTCTCCAAGAGTTTTAAAGGTCGAAACAAACCATGATAACCTGTTCGCTCAAGCACTTTTGTATCACAGACGATTCTCACACAAACACACACACACACACACAAAGAAACACACACACACACGCGCGCACGCACGCACGCACGCACACACACAATGTGGATGCTTCCACATAGATATTTCAAAGCTACGTCATCTAGAGCACGATAAAACATTTAATAACCATTCTTATCTGCACTGCAGATAGATTACTGAGCAGCAGAAGGGGCGGATCAGAGTCACTCACGCACAAAGTTGTCATAAAGTGACTGCTAAGAAGCATATTATAGGTCTTAACTTTATGTTTAAATAATAATTTCTTAGCCACGTGAAGACACTTCCGCAACAAAGGATCTTTACGATTAAACACATATTAAAGGCAACATCGATACCCACTCGTTTAATCTATTAACCATAGTAAAAGAACCAGCGTGATGATGCTAGAATCTTCTGCAGTTGCAGATCTGCCTATTTCCTTTCACTTGTTGATTATTTACATTGTTCACTGTTGTACGTCATCATATCGTGTAGTGCCCCACTCTATTCCGCTTGCTGTTTCGCATGCGATTTTTGTTGTTGCCGCTTGTGCCAGGGACTTTCTTGATATCAGTATATGCCATTCCAGCTCGTAATAGGGAGTCTCTTAACATCAGTGCGATCGCATCCGGCCCCATGACAAACCCTACTTAGTTGCCTTCTACGACCTACGTGGTATTCTGTGCTCTCTTTCGAGCCCCGGCAACATAGAGATGATCACCAATGGGGAACGCACGGAAAGAACCAAGCAAATGCCAGTTGAACAAGATGTAAGGAGAAGACTCTGACATTAAATTGTTGTTGTTTATTTTCGGCTGCTGAGCTTCTTGCAACCAATACCAAGTTGAAGACTCCTTGGTATTATTTACATTGTAGATCTAGGCTTTGCCTGCGGCTTTTCTGCCGTTCCATAGCGTGTTGAGTTAAAGTCATGAGCTCCAGTTTCTCTAGCTTGGTTGCATTTCAAGGATCATCATATCTGGTCCGAAGTTAGGAGGAAGAAGCGAATGGCAAACTATGCATTACCTGTCATCCAAGGGGACTCTCCAAATATGCAGAGCTAAAATACTGTTCTCTAGTTCTGGGCTCTCCCACGGAATTGTCACGTCCTGCACAGAGCCGTCTTCTCAGCTCCTTCTGCCCTATCATGGGTCTATAGTCAGATCTTCCTGCATGCAGCCAACTGGGTAAAAGCCAGAATTACATCTGGTGCTCGTGACCCCTCCAAGCTTAATGTGCAATGCTGGGTTCTCAACATGTTTCACAACAGGGAGAATCGCTGGAAATGTGTGAATGATTTCAAGTGTTAATGACGGTGTAATTAGCCTCACAGAGGCTCACTTCCACTTATGTATACTATAGCATTGTGCTTAGCTTCTGGTCATATAAGGATGACTTCAGATATGCCCCCATGCATGCTGGAGTTGGACAGGACACATATTAAGGAAACAAGCTGATAGCATTACAAGGCAGTTATTGTTCTGGAATCACCAGGGAAAGGGAGATAAAAAACAGACACACGCATCTGGAGAAGGGAATTAGACATAGATTTGAAGAGAATACAGAATAGAAGGAAAGACTTTAAACGGACAGCACAGACCAGAAAGACATGGTGTATGTGTGGTATAGGCGTGTGTAATCCCCATCTGTTGTAACAGGCAAACACCCCCATTACGGTTGACCTTCAGCGTATACCTTATTGCTGCTCGTGCTAGGGATACTCTTGATATTAGCATATAGCAGAGCGTTGATTATCCGAACTAATTGGGACCAAGGTTAGTTGGGTTAATGAAATAGTTCGCATAATCAAACATACATGAGAATTCTCAGTTTATACGAAACAAAGTGTAATTAGGCCTACAGTAAAGGCCACTAGAGACTATTCTGAGTCCAGACACAGATTTGATTTTTAACTCCTGTAATGACAAATTAAGAATATTTCTATGCAATAATGCCCATATCTTCCAATAAATAATGGGAAAAGAATGCATTAAGCGGCAGGGGTGGCGGCGATGGTTAGGATTATTGACAATTAGGATAATTGACGTTCGTATAATCGACGTCTTACTGTGTGTCGTAGTCACCGTGGCCGTTTTATAAAGATTATAAGTTTAATCTGTGCACTGTCAGTAATGTATTAAACAAAAAATAGTTGCGCGATCAGTGAAGTTTGAAAGATTTGGGTTCTGTCTAATTGGATTTGGTAGTTTTCCAGCATTGACTTTCCACACAACTATCCGCAGCCTTTTTTCGACCATAAGACGCACCTGGATCTCACAACGTGAATTTTGTTGAAGTGATGCGGAATATTGTATCTAACCTCTCAGCTATATGAGCAGACAAACATTTTCCAGCTGACTTCTTGGTTTATCATACTTACTGACAAACCTGCAGCCCGGTGAGATTCTCTTTTGTATGTTACACATTTTACTGTATGTTCAATAAAATGTTATTATCGATTACTCCGAAAGGCGAGTACCAAACAGTTTGTGTAAAAGGAGGACATTTTTTTTCCACAGTGCAAGCATATGATAACCACCTTTCTTTCTTTGGGTGAGCACTGGATATTCTGTTCCTTTGAAATGATATGAAGCATATTCCAATTCAGTAAACAAATATTAGACAAACACAAAGGTATGTCCTCAGGCACTCGCAAGAAACAAAGAAGTAGAACACTAGACAACAGAAAAACAACAGACGTGAGTGGCCAACCCAGGACTCGAAACCCAGGACCGTCCGCGCAACAACCCCGCCTAGCTATGCGACATACCTTTGTGTTTGTCTAATATTTGTTTACTGTTTGCAGGCCTCGGGTTTCCCTTCCACATGTGTTATAAATGTTTATACAATACCAATAACCTACCCACTGTCCTGTGCTTACTGGTCTTGGTCTTCTATCATTTGCTAGACAGTATTAAGGTCTTGTGTGGTCTGACCTGTGCTGTATAATAGGGGAAGAACAGAAGTGATTGCGTCATTAATAGGCTGGACTGCCTATGGTAAATTTCCGGTGTTATGTGTTGCGGGTCGCGCTAATGACCCGTTATCGAAGCATCATTTTTTGGGGATGCCTAGATGGCAGGGAGGATAGTGTGATTCCCTTGCATAGCTAAGCGGGGTTGTCGCGCGGAAGGTCCTGGGTTCGAGTCCTGGATAGGCCGCTCACGTCTGTTGTTTTTCAGTTGTTTAGTGTTCTACTTCTTTGTTTCTTGCGAGTGCCTGAGGACATATCTTTGTGTTTGTCTAATATTTGTTTACTGTTTGCAGGCCTTGGGTTTCCCTTCCTTATGTGTTATAAATGTTTATATTCCAATTCAAGATGCTGGAAAATTGTATGCAGTACTCTCGAGATTAAACATTTCCCCCAGGTCCGTACAATATAGTAGATTTCTTCTACGTATTTGCCGCATGGCTTCAAGGATAGAATGTTTTTTATTTTAATTTTAAAAGAAATGGGAGGAAAGCGGAGTAGCAACAGATGCGTTTTATTAGCTCCCCCCCCCCCCCCGCCCACCATCACGGGAGAATTTACGCTGTTCAACCTAATCTTCGGGTATAATCAGGGTAATCATGATATAGCACGTTTCACTAGCTTTGCCCAACTTCAAAATGCTATATCTCAACGAATATATAACGCATATAAGTGAAATTTTGTGTGTGAATTTGAAATGGTATAGACCCTATGAATTAAATTTTTCATTAAAATGCGGCCATTAGTTTCAATTTTCGTTTCTTTGCGATATAATATAAAATCCTACTTGCCAACACACATCACACGCACACATATTGAAATGTCTACAGTAAATTATACGACCTCATTTGCACATTTTTGGTTTATCAAGCAATTGGCATGATTTTTGAGTGAAATTGCGTGAAATCGCACTTCTTGAACATAAAACAGTTTATATCCGGTGCAACGCACACATTGTCAATCAGAGGTGTGTCTACAAAAATTATTGTGTGGTTAAGAAGGAAAAATGAGTCTGGGAGTACATTTTATGACACTACAGCAAATCACAAATAGGATTTTTAAGTATTTCTGCAATGAAGCTACTCGAGGAAAACTATATCATTCTATTTCAAACCCACAAAAGAGGACTATTCACGCCTTGGGGATAAGCAAACGATCATTGCACCGCTGGATAGCGACATCTGAAATGTATAATTCCAGTGTTTTACACACGAAAATTAGGCGAAGAGTGGTGGATAATTTTGACAGAGAATTGATCCGCAGAGAAATTTGCAATATGTTTCACAATAATGAGGGGTTTGGGATTCACTTTTAGAAAATATGTTGGTGGTAGAAACCTTATTTGTGAGAAGCCTCATATAGTTGCAATGAGAAGCAAATATTTACGCGAGGTCAGAGAAATGAGAAGAGATTGTTATGATTTTGTGTATTTAGATGAAACTTGGATCAATGCGCACCACAGTAATGAACGAGAATGGCAATCATCTGATGGAACAACTAAGAGACTAGTACCAAGCAGCAAAGGACAGCGCCTAATAATTGCACATCCAGGAAGCAGCCATCATGGGCTTCTAAATAATACTGAACTCATATTTGTTTCAAAATCCACCGATAATAGGGATTACCATGCAGAGATGAATGGCAAGATATTTCAAGATTGGATTGTGAATCATGTACTTCCTTCCTTGGATAGACCGTGGTGTTTGATAATGGACAATGCCTCATATCACAACGTTGTGGCACCAGAAGATAAAGTTTCTAATTCACCAAGTATTAAAGATGTAATAAAAGATTTGGCTGACCATAAACAACATTCCATTCAACGAAATGTCCATGAACCTGAATTACTTGGAATTGTAAAAAAAGACACAGCATACAAAGATATTTCACATAGACAAGGCAATCCATGAACATGGTCACAGATGTTTAAGATTACCTCCTTACCATTCTCACTTAAACCCAATAGAATTAGTATGGGCTAAAATTAAGGAACAGGTAGCAACAGAAAATAGAACTTTCAAATTAAAAGATGTTGAAATACTTATAAAAGCCGCCATCTCCAATATAGCCAGGGATTATTGGAAGAAAAGTGAGAACCATGTGTTACAAGAGGAAGAGGAATATTGGAAGAATGATGGTTTGTCCTTCATTCAGCCGAGATTGATTATCAATTTCTCAGAGACATCTGATTATGATTCGGATGTAGTTTAATTTCTTTAAAGATGACCTTACTGTTATTTACAAGCACATTAGAGGAGCAACGTTCCATTATGATATTTATGAACCGCAAAGAGATGATACCCATCGAAATAATTAGATCAAGGAAGGTCCAGTATGGTAGCGCATTAAATGTCAATGACAAGCAATGTCACGAGTATCTCGCATGCAGATCATTTAAGAAATCATCTTCAACACGTATTCAATTGCAAACGTGATGGCCACATTATTGTAATAGTAGACACGCCTATGCCTAATCAATTCACAGAATCTGTGACTGAAGTGGTAAAATTTCTTTTCTCGATACACAATAATTAGTATGCCGACAAAGATCAAAGGATTTCATCCGTTTATGGGAACTGGACAAGATGCACAGATATAAAGTATATATTTGTTGGGTCTGACCCAATATAACATCGTATGCAAAAAATGGCATTAATACGTTAGACGGTTAATCAGATAATTACATTTGTTTGAGGGCAAAGCTAGTGAAACGTGCTATAATTATATTTTTCATATTTATCTGTGTACTATATTGTGAAAATAACATTAAGGGGGCACACCCAGCCAAAAATGGGTTATCTTTTTAAAAAATTAACAGAAAAATAACTAACGAACTTGTTGACATAAAATTTGGCCACTTGTTACAAGAGATATTATATTTTATGATGAACAAAGTTTACTTTATAAATTTTAATGTTTTATGTGAAAATAATTAATTAACATGAAGTGATGAAAAAAATGAAAGGGAAACCCCCAGTGCACATGGGAATAAATTTCTCTCACATAAAAAGTGCAAAGAATGCCAAACCAGCAGATGATGTGCATAACATCCCTACCTATGGCGTGAACCACCCAAAAATGTCTACCCCAATGAGCTTTGTAGATATGGCTCTTGCAATATGACCCTTTTAAATAGCATAAATTTAGAACTTTGTATAGCAATATCTCTGTTTCTATACCATGTAAGAAATAAGTGGAGGTTCATGCCATAAAGGATAACATGGGATATAAGTGTGCAAAATTTGAAGGCTATAGCTTTAAAATTGTAGAAAATATCACCGGAACTGTGAATCGCAGGCCCTGTTTTCGTTAAAGTTTAGTTTTTAAAATGTTAAAACACTTATCTGATTCTCTTTGAACATTGATAACTCATAAACTATTACAGATAAACACATAATTCAAAAAGAATATCGAAGTAAAAAGGCATATAAATATTTAAAACACAATTATTATATGCAAATCAAAAATAACCTTTTTTGTCTATTTCTGGGTCGACCCCAGAGCGACAGACATGAAGGTGATGAAGAAGACTCAGAAAGACCATGAGCTGATGGCATAGAACAGGGAGACCTGATATATGTTTGTTGAAGGCCTATACTTCTCGGGGAGCTGACAGGTGATGATTTGTAGCATTATTTGATATGGTTTGGCCATGTCTGCAGAATGGGAGAAGATCGGCTACCACGACAAGCATGGGAAACTAAGAGCCAGGGATTCAGACCTCCAGAACGACCCAGAGTCCGCTGAGAGTACCACATTTGACAGTTTTTGAAGAACCGAAGACTAGAATGGAACCAGGCCAGGTGGAAGACAGATGATATGATAGTATGGCGCTCTCTCTTCCAAACCTCTACACCTCACGGTAGAAGGGGAACGACTAAGTAAGTAAGTAGACATTTTATATTGTTTTTTTTTTCTTAAGAACGTTTTATTTTTGGTTGATGATTTTCCTTTTATTATTGTTTTGACGTCTGGAATATTTTTGGAGCCTGTTTTTTCCAATTAATCAATACTATTAAAGAACTCTCAGCAATTACTTGATATCCACAATGTATAAAACTGCATAAAGACACACATTGCTTTGGTTCGTCTCATGCGAACACGTTTCCAAATATAGTAATCAGTAGTTGGTTTGCCGTCGAGACGTGCATATTGTGTGACATCCACAATTATCAGATTTTCTCCATTGATTGTCGCGTGCTTTTATGTCTTCAATATTTTCTTTCTGGCGTTGACTTTTATGTCTGGGTTTTTCCTGTACTGTTGAGAACTCTTTAACTTTTCTTTTCTAGATGTTCTTGTATGCTCGGCAAACACAGTTAGTAACTTATATAATCCTATGGTTGGAACGATGGCCTCTCACGACAAAGGTACCGAGTTGGAATCACAGTGGCGTCCCGCTGCAGTCTACACAGCTGTAAATAAGCACCCGACCCCGCTCTTGAGTTAGGGAAGTTACGGGCTGCGAGGAAGGGAACTGGTCATGCCACCTCTCGAAGCTAGACTTAGTGAAACTCTCTATCACTTCACTCTCCTGCGGCAGGATCTGTTGTGGGATAACCTTGACCTTTTTAAAATAGAATTATACAATCAAGAAAAAGGGAACTTAAAATGCTTTCAAACTGCGGGAACAGCATCCTGCTGGCTGCGGAACAACCAATATGAGTTTCAGGACAGCAATTTATGTACAATAAAATTGTTACATTCACAGTTGGCAGAATGGATAAAACCAGGAGAGAATTTGGAAGTTACAACCAAAGGTGGAGTGGGATCAATTCTAAGCATGCGGAAAAAATCAACAGTAGACTTCTTCTTCGTTCGCCCTCAGATAACCACATCTATCTCTCTTATAAAGCTGAAAGTCCGTCTCAGGCTTCTCTCCCTCAACTGGGTTCGAGAAGCCCAGTCTGCCACCCTACTCCCCTCGTGGAGCCGATAGTTTTGGAGTACATGTTCTACTGTTTGTTTGTCCTCCCCACATGTTCTACTGTTTGTTTGTCCTCCCCAAATGTTCTACTGTTTGTTTGTCCTCCCCACATAGACGCACAGGAAAATTCTCAAATAACTTTAAAGGGGAGACAGAAGCTCTAAAATAGCTGCAAAAACCTTAATGGAAACAGTAGGCTGACCATATAGAGTCATGACTAAAGTAGGCCCCCTTCCCACTCCATCCTACCCTTAAAGCGTGAAAGAGGTAAAAAGGCCGAAACATTTGTTTTACGATGGGGGACCTTCTGATTTTTAAAACTACCTCCCGTTGTAAAGCTTTGAATAGAGTTTTCTATCATCTTAGTGCATGCACAATCTATGCTTGCGGAAGTTACAGATCATCCTTTTCCTATTCGTACCTCTGATGTTGTCAACTTATCGATAACAAGGATGAATAAAACTGTTGGATGAACACATTCTAGTGTTCTCCGTGTTGTACATGGAAGCTACTAGATTATTCTCACTGATGACTTTGCAATGAAATCTTCACAAGATTTTATATAAATAAACACGTACTACATGCCCATCAGGGGTTTTTAACAAGATTATTTTATCCATTGATTACACAATTAAGGACTTAGGGGTAATGCCCCATAAAACTTTTTAACGGTCTATTTGCGGATGATAGTTTTTTTTAGCTGAAAGTGAACAGGAATTTCAAGAACTAGTGATGCAAGTAAAGAGCATAAGTCATGAATATGGGTTGGACATTAACACTGAGATAACAAAAACAATGATTATTAGCAAAGCAGCAGCCGATATGCCAGCTTTAGACGTAAGTATAATTGGGAAAGTCCTGGAACAAGTCAAGAGTTTCTCATATCTTGGTCATATAATAACAAAAGATGGCAGACGTGAAACAGAAAACAAGAAGAGAATAGGAATGACCATAGCGACATTTAACAACACGAGACAGATACTAATGTCGAAACAACTAACTTACAAACTCAGACTGAGAATTATCAAATGCTATACATATTCTTAATTATTGTATGGTGTTGAAAAATAAACAATGAACAAGCAATAAGAGGAAAGAATTGAGGCCTTTGAGATGTGGATATATAGAAGAATGGGACACGTCTCATGGAAAGAGAAGAAAACAAACAAAGGGGTCATGGAAATAAATTGGAATGAATAGAGGATTAATGAAGAAGATCAAAATTAGACCGCTAAAACATTTTGGCCACGTAAAAAGACATAGCACCTTACGGAAGACCATAACAGAAGGAGGAGTCGAAGGCAAACATGCAAGAGGAAGACAGCGCTATAAGTGGGAAGATAACATCAAGAGATGGACATGAAAAAGTCTATCAGAGTGCACCATCAAGACAAGGGACAGAAGACGTTGGAGATTCACTGCAGTCGACTTTCGATGTGAAAATGGCAGCTGATGATGATGATGATGGTGGTAAAGCACAAAATGTCAAATAGTGCAATTGTTTTCCCAGTGACATAAACGTTTGCACACTAAAGTCCTTGTTTTATTATTATTATGTTACGAGCAAATAACCCGTCAAAACAGTGACGAGTTTGAATTATAGCGTGCTCTTTCTGCCGCCTGACCTGATTATATCATTATTTCTGCTGTTGTCATTTCATTTTTTTACATTCCATTTCACTTTCACTGAATCTGTAAAGTCAAACTTATCTGGACGCATTGGCTATGCAGCCACGAAAGAAGCGTTCAGAAATGACTTCAGAAGTGAAAGAAAACCATTTTAGGGTGTATCGACATGGGCGACTAAATCGGCCGACGTATCAACAATTATTTAGGCGAGATTGGACATACGTCCCTCTCAAATTCTTTTTCTCCTCCTAAATAAAAGCTAAATTGATCATTTACTAACTACAGCAATATTTATTGTGTTTGCTGGATTGTAATATCACGTATCCCTTTTCCAATGTTGGTGAAACCAAGGGTAATTGTATGGACGATTAGTGTCAATTTTAATGCGCTCTATTCAATAATAATCACCCGTATTTCCAAATTCATCTGGGACTTTTCCACATATATAGAGGGAGTCCTCGATATGCGTTGTGGTTATGTTCCTAAAAAGGAACAGTTCATTGTGCGGTAGCGCAGTGGTTAGTGCTGTCGCGAGAGGTATACATTATTTTACATACAAGACATCCTGGACATAAAGGTGGATCAGATGATACCAGGACAGTGCCAGATAAGAGACTGGTCTTATAAGAAATACCCCATTTTCTTAAAAGAGTAATGGTGTATAGAAGTCAAAGGTTAAAGACAGCTGTATAGATCACTAGGTGAGGTGGTACTGTACAATCCTAGTTATCTAAAGTGCTCCTCTCACAGACCTACCAAAGACTATGACTAGGATAATGTCGCGAGAGGGTTGAGATGTTATTGTAAATATTAATATATTCCTGCATAAGAATCAAGATAATCAGAACAAAAGCATAATTTTCCAAATGTTTCTTAAACCCCACGTAGACCTATGACAAGAGAGTTTTAAAGGTGAGTAATTAGGGACAAGTTAAAGGTACTAAAAGGTGGACATGCTGTTTATTATACAGGGGGGGACCTACCAAAGTGGTAGTGGGTACGGGAGGAATTATGGGCGGACAATATATGACCTCGCGAGAGGGTGTTGATACCAAACAAATTAATTGATAGTGCCAGATAAGAGTCTGGTCCTTATAAGTAATATCCCCTTCTCTGAAAAGAGTAAGGGTGAATGGATATCAAAGGTAGGGTCAAGCTGTATAAGTTTCCAGGTATGATGTTAGTGTATTATCCTGGATCCCTATGGGCTCCCTCTCAAGATCCTCCCTTGATTATTGTATTATTATTATTATTCTTGACTCTGCTAGCTCTCACCTTCATTGTGTATACACTTATTGTACTTATCATTTAGGGATTTATATTAACAAAATTTAAAAACAATTTATTTTTCCAACAAGAACATGAACTCAACTTTAAATAAGTAAGTAACTCTGTTGGTAAATATTTACAATTTATTTAGCCTATACCGTTTCTCTTTTCGGTCTGGAAAGTTTGAAATGAAATCAAATTTATTTACAACAATAAATCAATAAACATTGAAAATAATTACAATCTTAAAAAGTCATTCACTTGTTGAAGGTTATCAACTGGATTAATTACCTCCTTTTAAAGAACATTGATATGATTCTAATGAGTTTTGTCACTATTTCTTGACTGTGAAGCTAGTAATGGGTAAATTTATGTCCACACTTTTCATCATTCACTGTATGTTTATTTGCATCTTGTCTTTTATTATAGGGGTATAATCTCGATACGCTGATCAGTGGCTTTGTTTTGCCACTTATCTTGTGTTTAGAGATCTGTCACTCTCCTGCCATGGGCGAACACGTATTTTGAATTTATCCAGGCGGTGGAAGCTGGGTATCTGGTCCTGTTAACCACAAGGGCACTTGCACCAGCAGAGGTGGATGACTCTATAAAGTTTTTGTTTTTTAGTTGTCAGGATAGAACCTGAAACCAAAATAAACGTAACCCCTATATGGTCCATCACTATTCCAATATTACACAAGATAGCGACGATAGACAGTGTCAGATAATGTGCTAGCAAATGCACAGGACAATATATACCAGCACTACCCACATCCAGTTCACCGTGACTACACTTTTCTTTTAAAACCTTAGTTAGATCCATCTGTCCATGATCCGCCTCCATACAATGATTTGGTCTAGTATAAAATACTAAGTAATACCTTGATCCATACATTAAAACAATTTCTGTCCTTCTTTCTTATATTCCAGGCATGTGTCCCATTCCCTCAAGAAATATTTCTTTAAAAGCTTTTTCAAAATTACAGACACAATTCTGCTTTCATTCTCAATTTAATTTGAATGTACACAGGCGGGTAAGTCCTTCGGAAATTACACAATGGTAGCAGAAACACGTCTACAAACTTACCAACACACTGTAGTGAATCAATTGCAAATCATATATATATATATATATATATATATATATATATATATATATATATAATATATATATATATATATATATATCTTTCTTACCCTCAGGCACACACAGACGAGCTGTTAATGGCAAACTTGATCTGCTCTCAGGTACAACTGGCAAAGGCAGTCTTCATTTACAAGTTACCGCTTCTTTCTGCTCGCTGTGTTTTTCAAATCTTATGGCCCCAATTTAGCAAGGGCAAGGTTTATTTATACTATCACATCCGGCGTATCGGAAAGCAGGGGGCTAACGGGTTATTGGGAATCCCAAAATGAGGCATATTTTGTCTCTCTGTTCAATTATGAAAAAACTAGTTTCCCTCTTATCTTCCTTATTTCTGGAGCGATTTTATTCATCTAAGGCCTAAATTATACCCTGACTTAATCTTTATCTTCCTAAGTGCATTTTATTCTATGCATATTTTAAATACCTAAATTAGGGACTAACCCGATGTGTCGAAGCCTTTCCACTCAATATATCTCTCTTAATAAACTACTTTTCGTGGAAGTCTTTACACCTACCTCTAAAGTAACATTCCTGTTAAAGAATTAGAGACATCTTCCAAGTGGTACTTCTTTCCTACTTATGTAATTAATTTGCATCCTTCACTCGGTTGCACAAATGAGGACTGGCCATTTCGCCTGTCCAAGGCTGTAGTAAACACACGAATACGGAAGTCTTTCCATTGGCTAGTGTATCATACAATTTCTACAAGGTATGGCGCGCGGTTTTTGTCAGAGTTACTCAGGATTATACAGAAGCTGTGTTGTGAAGCAGACTAACTCACGACAGATAATACCTATGATTAACTTCATGACTCAACTAGGGGTAATCTAATAACTAACCAACAAGAACTTAGAACTGAACTTAAATAAGTCAATAAAGACTGTTGGTACAATATACAATTTATTATATACAAGATTGTCTTGTGTTCTTGTTGCGTGCTTTTTACATAGTGGGCAGTCTCTGGTCCTGCCAGTGTTAAAAGTCTACGCACCATTCTTGATTTAGTTATATTATTTGTGCGTTCGATTTATTCACGCACGGGCGTGCACATCGCAGGGTGTGAGTTGCTCTTTGCGCACGGGTTACCTAGTTTAGAGATATGACGTCAGGATCTTGTAAGGGCAAGTCGGACTTACTGTCCGTGTGTTGATTTTTTATTCTTTACAATTCTGTGGAAGAATTGTTAATGGAGGATGGTTGGTCTTCAGGTAGAAGCCAACATCCAGTTCGATACGTAAGTTTTTGAGCCAGTGGAGATCTTAGCCTCACTTAGATCTATCGTAGTGGAAATTCCTACGAGCGAAGAATGTATTTTGATCGTATTTTGAACATTATATTCCGTAATGCCAACGTCAAGGTCTTGGCATATTGCAGAGAGGTTAGCCAAAGGCAGTCTCTAACCTATTTATAATTTTTATGTATAACTGCATGGATCTTACCAACTGTGTAAAGTATTGTAATGAGGAAGTCTTGGATTAAGACAAGTTTTTGTATGGAAATTTCATTCATCAGAATGAAGCTGTTTACTATGTCAGATGTCCTTGAAGAAGGTCAACGGATATTGCCTTAACGTCCCACAGACAGTAACATTTAGTGAACTCAAATCACTTGGGTAGAAAAGGACTTTGTTTGTAATGGATCTGCAGGGATCTATAAATATTATCAGAAAATGTACATTGTATCAGAGTATCACTACCATGCATAATTGTTGATCGTCCACATCAAACAATGTATCGTCTTGTTGAACGTCTCCTGTACCACGTAAATAAATTATATGAACTTTTACCAACGAGTTGAGTACAGTCCAGTATTGGCCAATTTGCCTACCACTCGTTGGAGTTTGTTGACCAGCTCTTTTGTCATTTTCATTGAACATTCGCGTCACGATGCTAGTACCCTGGTACACCTACCACTAGCTAACCAGTAACCTGAAAAGAGCTCAACAGTTCTATTAGTAATTTCACTTGAACTGAAAGAGGTTCAACAAACAAAAAAATTATAAATGATAAGTTCATTTTCACTATCCTATAACTTTACAGTTCTTATAATTTTATAATGACAGTTCATCTTGTCCTCTGTAACCTTGATCATGATGTAGACTTTGGTTGGAGCTATTAGTAATACTTTCACTGTTATTAACTGATATATGTCTTACTGACCACTAGGATTTATCATCACTACACATGTCATTACCATTGTGGTAATTTTTGTGAAACTGAAAAGTAGCCCAAAACTAGGCCACTTAGCTTATAATTCTCCTCTGAAGGCTTGAACCACAGTTAATGGAGAGAATCCTACAGATGAGGTTCTTCCAAAGGTAAAGGTGGCTCTGTTGATGTCCCTCTGTAACTACATGGGGCTCTGACAATTTTCAAAAGGGTGACAATCGACAATGTGGAAACCATAGAGGCATATCCCTTCTCTGTGTCCCTGGTAAAATCTACTCGAATCCTAG
Organism: Oreohelix idahoensis; assembly: GCA_024509875.1. Taxonomy (NCBI): domain Eukaryota; kingdom Metazoa; phylum Mollusca; class Gastropoda; order Stylommatophora; family Oreohelicidae; genus Oreohelix; species Oreohelix idahoensis. The sequence continues at coordinate 244,375 of JAMPIV010006502.1, read as the reverse complement.
AGCAGAGACTACGACGCCTAGCTGAGCCACAATTGGATGAGGTCCAGTGCGGATTCCAAGCAAACCGAAGTACTCAAGACCTAATCTTCACACTCAGACAGCTGAGAGAAAAGGCCCTTGAGTGTAAGAGTGAGATCCATCTTTGTTTCGTAGATCTGGAAAAGGCATTTGACAGGGTCCCCTGGAGCAAACTTTGGGACTGTTTGGCAAGGAAGAACATTCCAGCACCTCTGATTCATGCTATACAGAGCTTCTACAAGTCTTGCAGGAATTATGTGAGGACAGCAAACCATAAGTCAGAAGAGTTCAGGACCACCACTGATGTAAGACAAGGTGATATCCAGTCACCTTATCTTTTCATACTCCTCATGGACGATGTTATCAAGTCATGTAAGGAGAGAACAAGAAAGTATTCAGTGGGGTACTGGAAGATGAGACAGGTATGTATTTCAGAGCTGGCATTTGCTGATGATGTTGCCCTGATTGCTAAATCAGAGGCACATCTCCAATCCAACCGTCAAGTCTGGAAAGAAGAGCTGGAGAAGAGAGGGATGGTCATAAGTAGCTCTAAAACAAAATCCATGGTGATATCACGAGAAGAAAGAAGACATCAGATTAAGCTGGGAGAACAGGTCCTGGAGCAGGTCGACCACTTTAAATATCTCGGAGCTATTATAGACCGAAAGGGAGACATCAAAGAAGAGTTGGTCACTCGAAAAGCAGCAGCTGGGAGACTTTTTCAGGCCATAAATCGAGGATTGCTCAGCAAGAGAGAGGTTGGTAAGAAAACGAAGATGGCTGTATACCGCTCCACCTATGTCTCAGTCTTGACATATGGATGCGAGTCATGGGCAATGACTACAACCCATAAAAGCCAGATCCAAACCTCAGAAATGAGGTATCTGAGGAAGGTGGTTGAAGTAACAAGAAGAGACATACTCTGCAACCAGACGATACGTCAAGGCCTAAAATTCCACCCCCTGCAGACCCAAGTAGAACAGTCCCAACTAAGATGGTTTGGCCATGTCTGCAGAATGGGAGAAGATCGGCTACCACGACAAGCATGGGAAACAAAGAGCCAGGGATCCAGACCCCCAGGACGACCTAGAGTCCGCTGGGAGGACAACATTAGACAATCTTTGAAAGACCGAAGACTAGAATGGAACCAGGCCAGGAGGAAGACAGCCGATAGGATAGTCTGGCGCTCTCTCTTCCAAACCTCTACACCTCACGGTAGAAGGGGAACGACTAAGTAAGTAAGTAACAAAAAAATTCTAAATGATAAGTTCACTTTCACTATCCTATAACTTTACAGTTCTTATAATTTTATAATGACAGTTCATCTTGTCCTCTGTAACCTTGATCTTGATGTAGACTTTGGTTGGAGCTATTAGTAATACTTTCACTGTTATTAACTGATATATGTCTTACTGACCACTAAGATTTATCATCACTACACATCTGTCATTTGGGTTGTGGTAATTTTTGTGAAACTGAAAAGTAGCCCAAACCTAGGCCACTTAGCTTATAATTCTCCTCTGAAGGCTTGAACCACAGTTAATGGAGAGAATCCTACATATGAGGTTTTTCCAAAGGTAAAGGTGGCTCTGTTGATGTCCCTCTGTAACTACATGGGGCTCTGACAACAAGAGCCTTCTCCAGCTGATTTTTGCTCTTCAGATAGAGCACACCCTTCAGTGCAGGATGTAACCTGGAATGGAATAGTTAACCTACATAGTATTGGCTCACTATCTCCTTTTCTAGTCAGTAGATAATATTAGACAGTTTAGACAATATGCAGTTAGACGCAAGAGACATAACAAGTCAGTAATAACACAATTATTACACTATGTAGCACAATATTCTAGTAATTTCTTTTGTACAGCTCTGTCCATGATTTGCTTCTATACATTAATCAGGCCTTGTAGAAAACACTATGTAATACCTTAATTAATACAATAAATCAGTAACTTTATTTCTTTCCTTTGTTCCCAGTTGGTAGTCCATTCCATCAAGAAATAGTTCTTTAAAAGCATTTCAAAAACTTCAAACACACTTTTCTTTTTCATTCATTTCCATTTTCAATTTCTTTGATTAAACATAGGCTTGGATTCCTTCCAATAATTACACAGTGATTCGAAACACAGTTATCCCTTTTCTAAGGCACATTCTGATTAATTAATATTATATATATATATATATATAATATATATATATATATATATATATATATATATATATATATATATATATATATATGTAAATACATTCTCGCTTACCCTCAATAATACACAGACGAGCTCACAATAGTCATACAGTATGCCCACAGCTGCAGATGGCAAAGGAAGCCTGTGACAAAAACTGCTGCTTTGCTCTAGTCTGTCAGTTTAAATTTTGCGCTAGTCCTAGACTTCCATACGTTCCTCCTTAAATAGGACAAGGCGTACCCATCGGAAAGCAATGAAGTCACAGATATTAGTTTCCTCAAAACCGTGCAATTGTAGACAATGTGTGCATGATGGAAAAACCAAAATAATTCTAGTTGGTTTATATCCACTTGTATACCGCTAGTATACCGCTCCACCTATGTCCCAGTCTTGACATACGGATGCGAGTCATGGGCAATGACTACAACCCATAAAAGCCAGAGCCAAACCTCAGAAATGAGGTATCTGAGGAAGGTGGTTGAAGTAACAAGAAGAGACATGGTACGCAACCAGACGATACGTCAAGGCCTTAAATCCTACCCCCTGCAGACCCAAGTAGAACAGTCACAATTAAGATGGTTTGGCCATGTCTGCAGAATGGGAGAAGATCGGATACCACGACAAGCATGGGAAACAAAGAGCCAAGGATCCAGACCTCGAGGACGACCCAGAGTCCGCTGGGAGGACAACATTAGACAATCTTTGAAGGATCGGGGACTAGAATGGAACCAGGCCAGGAGGAAGACAGCCGATAGGATAGTCTGGCGCTCTCTTTTCCAAACCTCTACACTTCACGGTAGAAGGGGAACGACTAAGTAAGTAAGGTTTATATCCCAGCGGATTTCCTCCATCTTGGTCTTATTGAAATTCTATGATTATACTTTATTTATTATGATAACTATCTTTTTCCTAGTTGCCTCCGACATTTCATTGGATACTGAATACCGAGCATATAGTAAACAGTTAGTGAATGAAACGCTTCTTCATTGGCTGACCTGTATGACGAATTATGTACGGTGTCTCGTTTACGAATGAGGCCAAGAAATGATTCAGAAATTTCATCACAAGTGCACTGGCTTCCTACCTCGGTGGTCCATGGTTCGATCCATATTTGAGGTGGGATTTTTTAGACCACAAACGGCTCCGGGTCGTGCGACTTAAAACAACACGATGTACATGGGACATCGATTTCTCACTGAACTAATGAGTTATGTGGGATACGTTCCTGATCAACTAAAAAATTCGAATTTATGTGGAAGTGTACAGGCATCTAAATTGGAAATAACTATTTTATTATTCACTAAACTGTAAAGGTAAAGGTAAAGGATTCCGGTGCACGCCCATTGAGTCATGTTGGGAATATGATGTTAGGGTCATATTTTCTTGACCATAGGCACAGTAGGGGTGATGTGGTCAGCATCACGCTGCTGCGTTAACCTTCCTAGAGTTGCTCTGGTACCCAATTCAAGATGCTGCATGAGGCTGGGTCGACCCAGCCGTTTGTGGTCTACAAAATCCAACCTCAACTAGGGATCGAACCATGATCTACGGAGGTAGGAAGCCAGTGCACTAACCAATGCGCTACCGCGCACTAAACTGTATTACAATATAATTCATTGTAATTTCTAATTAATAATTAGAAAATACAATATGAATTTAAAAAAAAAAAATTACATGTACCTATGTTTTAATAAATACTGTACATATTTTTAAATTTCATATGGAGTATGTAATTATGAATTTAAATACAGAAGGAGAAAGAGAATATTCGAGGGAAATATACATGTACGGTCCTGTTAAAACGACGTAATTGCGAATTTATACGATGTATATAGAGTTTACCGTTCCTAATTAATAAACGACGTGTATGCGAAACGACGTATATCGGCGCGACGTATATCGAGGACCCTCTGTATTTAAATATAACATAATGATACTTATTCATACATACCAACGGAAATACCCGGAAAAATCGTAAGACCAACTTTAAATCGTGTGCAAATTAGTTTTCACGGTGCAAAAATGTGCTACTTTTTCTGAAAAATAAAAAAATTGCCGGAAACATGTTTCCTTTCACTTAGAATATTAGTGTATTCTTCTTCTTCTTCTTCTTCATCATCATCATCTTCTTCTTCTTCTCCTTCTCCTCCTGCTTCTCCTCCTCCTCTTTCTTCTTCTTCTTTCTTCTGGCGTAAGCAATCATGTCTCTCCACACCTTTCTGTCAACAATACTATTTATCAATTCTGTTCTTGACTTCTTTCCATGCCATGATGTTAAGCTGTCCTGAATCTTCTCTGTTTGTCGTCCTCTATATCTTTTTTTCTTCTATCTTTACTGTTGCCACGATATATTAGTATAATGGGGATTTTTGTTAAATTAATTTTCTTGCGCTGTTTTCTATGTTTTTTTGTTTTTATATTATTTTTTATTTTTTTATAAAGTTTTGCCTCGTTTTGGCGAGGTGCGTCCCGTTCAGCATAGTCGGTTATATTAGGGCGCATGTCCAAACATAAAAGACCCTTAGGTCTGGGGTTTGGTTTATTTGTTTCCTATGTTTGTTGACGTTTATATCACGTGTGTGCACGCGCACACAGCTTAGAGGGAACATTTCATTGGGGGACTGGGAATTCTCTGAGTATTTTCTGTAGTGCGGCTGTGTGGATAGTATGAAAGAAGAAGCTTTCCCAGAATGCAAGACTAAGGCATATATAAGGCACAAATAATGTTTTAACATTTTTATTTCCAGATTCAACGGGCGAATGCCTGGTCAATACAAAATGAATGTTTCCTGAAATCTGATTACTGGTTCCCAAGACGTGCTCATATACAAGGGAGATAATTGTATAACGTAGGTCTACTCACCCTCCCAGGTGTTAATGCCATGTCCAGAGTGCGCCGGCAGCGACGACTGAATGCTCTACCTTAAGAAGCAAACCGGGAAAGGAAAATATAGGGAGTTGTTCACGTGGCTAGCAGTTTGATAAAGACATCAGCTATAGAAACGACGAACGGATTAGCGCGTAAAGTGTGTTGTTGACGATTTCATGGAAGCAGAAGGTCCCATTTCGGTTATAACGTCATATCATGCAGGGAGCTAAACCGTTATTAAGAAGAGTGAGACTTTACTAACAAAAGTAAACATGGCCAGTTCCACAGTTACAAGTGTCGTGTCTTGCCTTCTCGTTGATCCACCATCACTGAGCGTAAGCTATTGGTGTCACTGATAGGATAGTACGGCGCTCTCTCTGTCAAACCTCTACAACCCAGGGTAGAAAAGGAACGACTAAGTAAATAGATAAAATGTACCTACATACATGTGGTGTTCCCAAGCGGTCTCTTGTGTAAGTACTAATCACGCCCGACATTGCTTGATTACAGTGGTCGAACGAGAACCAGTATTTTCAACGTGGAATGGCCGGAGACGACAGTCTCGAGTAAAATTAACCACATAAATCTCGCCAATGTTTGTAGTCATTCCGTTATATTGTTTGTTAAATTTATAGCTGTCCAGTTCCTTGTTATCCATGTGTAGTTCTCGGGGGGTCTTTCATGACACAATAAAATAATAAAGCCACCGCTCTCTCGTGCGTGCCGTACAACGAGACAAGTATGAGGTTTTGTATAGTTCTGGTAACCTCATTACGTAAATCCAAGAGCAACAAAAACCACCACTGAAAGAGCATATGAATGCGTTGGGCAGGATTTCAGCCAGCTGGCTATCTTCAGTGGCAACCCCATGCTCCATAAGGAATGAAAAGTAAAATTGAATGAATGTATTTTTACAGTTCACCATTCCCATATCATAATTTTAATGAATTGTTTTATAAAGCTAAATATATATATATATATATATATATATATATATATATATATTATATATATATATATATATATATATATATATATATATATATATATATATATGTATATATATATATATATATATATATATATATATATATATATATATATATATATATATATATATATATATATACATATATGTCACGGCGCTATTTCGCAGTGACGAAAAATCAGACTGGTTACATTGAGTTTTGGCAACACTAGGAGAACTTAACCGGCGAAGTCATGTGACAAGACATGAGCCGGACAAATCAGGCGCGAAAGTGAGAGTGAGACTGCTATCCTTGGTCCGGAAAGGACGTGTATTTGTTCCCTTTCGCCAGCAAGCTGCTGTGCGGTTCATAGTATGGACTACTAGTGAGAGATTGCCATATTCGGTCCTGGTGGATATTTATGTGTAATTCTGGATTAGTGTAGTGTCCAGTGGATAGTATCTTCAGGCCGTAGATTATAGGTTGTCTACCAATTGAGTGTATCATTGTCTCAAGTTTTACCGCCATGGTGAGCGATAGTCAGTGCAGTTTTTGTACAGTGCAGTCGTACTGTTATGTATGAGACTATTAGATAAATTAATTGAGGCAAGTTTCTCTGGCATTATTATATGTATTTCATACGTTTGTTGGCCGTGTGAGGCCTGATTGTGTGTGTAAAATTATTAAAGGGAAATACCTGTAGAAGGTGTTGATTTTCTTATGTCAGCTATTGTGGTGTGGCCGTACTCCTAATGGAGCGAGCCTATTCTATTGTCATTATTATTATTATAAGTCCACATTACAGTGGTGTAACCAGTGGAGTGATATTCCCAGTTAATGTGGTTTTGACAATATATATATATTAAAAATTAAACCTCTTATTTTTCTAAGGAAAACGCTCCACAGTGAAATGAACAAATTTCCATCAACTTAACTGGAAATGGCACTCTTTGCACAGTGAAACACATCCATTGTATAACGCGATTGTCTTCCATCGTTTCATGGTGGGTGTTTTAAAAATTTTAGTTTTTACTAATAGAGTATAAATTAGTTTTGGGGCACCATTGCGGGATTTTTTCATGTGTACGCAGAGTTCCTCTTCAACAGCGCATGAACGATTTGGCGCAAGCGTCAGGACCAGTTGGTTTGGTGGCTCCATATAGAGAACAACTGAAAATTATCTCGAAGATGATGGTAAATTTATTGCCATATAATATAAATAAAACTGACAAATTATAATGATGATTAATGTATTGCCATAGAATTTAAATGTCACTGAGAAATTATCATGTAGAAAATTATGAATTTAGTGGCGAAGCATATAAATATAACTAAAAAATTACAATGATGATGAATTTATTGCCATCTCATTTAAATATCACAGAGAAATTATCATGTAGAAGATTATGAATTTATTGGCAGTAGTGGTCCAATAGTGGCCAAAACTCAAGAGTAACTAATTGTCGTAATTTTTATCTGAGAGGGTGCTGATGAATATTGGTCCCTTTAGAGTGTAAAGTGATATTGAAGGCTCTGTGAGAATAAGGATTTAGGTGAATGAGGTAGTAGATTCACAAGCGCTGGGAAGGAGCAAGGACAGTCTCTTATTACGACAATATCTGTTTTCTCACAGACTACTCCTATCTCTCTTCTGCACAAACAATTGTGTCAGTTCCAGTCGCTTAGGCGCGCTCACCGATTTGGTGATTCTGTCGCTCAACGTACATGAATACAAACTACACAGATGGAAATGTTTGGAAATTTAGGCCAACCGACAACCAACACAAATAAATATTCATACCTTTATTATCATAAAGGACTCACACATAATTGTACATTTACAGTCAAAAATCAAAAAGTTACAGAATACAAATATAACTAGGGAAGAGGGGCTTTTGAGGAGAAATATCCCATCCACCGTTTCCCGTTTATATCTACTAACAGACAAAACCCGGTCCCAAAGACAAGAAAGGGGGGGGGGTGATCAGAGATAGGCAATTTAACCCACTGGTAAATATATTACTCTGAGGCAAGGGGTTACAGAAAGAAGGGGGGGGGTGTAGAGGAAAGCTAGGGTTCTCAATTGTCTCCCTTTAAATCAACAAATTTTACGGGAGGGGGGAATGAACACAGTTACCCAATCCCACTAGGAGAGATCCCGTACAAGGAATATAATGCACCTTAGTATAAGGTCGAACTAATTAAAAGGGTAAAGAAAAGATAAATCTCCTTTCATTCAAAAAAAAAAAAACTAGGGCTGGCCATCCCAACAAACACACACGCAGACTTACCGAAAGGTGAATTCTGGCACTTCATAGGAAATACATAAAAAAACAGCACTAAGCCTTGACTTAGGTAAAAGTAATTTCTTCCGTGTACAGCCCCAGATTTTGCGGGTTGTTTAAGTTAACAAAGTGTCCCGAAATCGCTGGACGTTGAAGTTTAACGGTACTGTTTGTTTATTAGATAAAGTTCCTAAAGAAAGGCACAGGCACTTGGCTAAGCGTGAGGTATGGTGTGGTTCCTAAAATTGGCACAGCTGGCGAGGAATCAGCAGGAAGAGAGTGGGGGGGGTGGGGTGGAGGGGCGGGGGGGGGGGGGGGGGGGGGGGGGGGGTGTAAAATAGGGCACTGGACAGGGATACGTGCACTAGACAGTGTTCAGGTATCTGGATGTTTTTTTTTCTTCACAAATAGGGGCAGTGCGACCCTAAAATATATAACATCTGCTTCCCATGGAAACTTTCAAGGCTCTTACGTATGAAGCTAGTATTAGATATGAAGTGGTTTTCTGAATGGCTCATTTTTTCTCAAGCACAATAACGTTCAGAGGAGCGGGACTAACATACACAGGTAAACGAACAGCTAGAGTTTAGCTTTTAAACAAAGTTCAGCGTATGTATGCTGGAGTTCTTCACTCGAATGAGTTTGGCAAGTCAGACATCTTGCTACTATAGTCTCCAGGACCATAATTGCTGGATGCAGGTTAATGATCGTTCCTGCGAATAGAAAGATAATCAAAACAAGAAAATGCATTCGCAAATCGAATATGCATAATTGCTGACGCTAGCGATGATTCGATAAATCTTTTCAGTTCTCCGCGCCGTATTAACTTATTAGCGAACGTCAATTAACAAATCAGTTGTATCACTTCCATGTTATGGAAAGTAAAAACTACAGCTGTAAACAAGCACATCTATCTTACAGTACAAAACCCGTATTAACAAGTTATAAGTTCCTCTTTACACGTCCTGCAAACCCTAAATCCCGTTACGGAACGTCACATCCTGTATTAAGCAAATAGGACTTTTAGCTGTAAACATTAGTTTGCACTAGAAACTTTTGAAAATTAGTCCGTTATCTTGCAAGTAAGGATTAAATTACGAGTGTCACAATCCATATGACAAATCGTATCGAAATAACTCGACCAATGATCATCGAATAGCTGGATGGTATAAATTACCGTCCTGCAACAGAGAAAGAATACACTTTTTTAATAGTCCACGAAGGTAGTCATGAAATCCAGCTTAGGATCCGCACTATGCTAGTGCAACTAGCAATTACTGGTCAGAAGTCGAACGATAAAAAGTGCTGTTTTATCGCGAGTTTCTCCTATTCTATACTTTTCAATCGGGGAACTGCAGTAACGAGAAAATACGAACCAAAAGAGCATCAGCCGATTTTCTCAGTTGATAATGCTCTTCTTAGTAATCAGCCTCTGCAACGCAGAGCAAAATTCGGGTACCTCGCGAGTGTTAAACGTTGCGACTTCCTACTACGTTTATCTCCTGCCTGACCTAACGATTTCTCTTCCGAAATCAGGCTGACTCGCACTTGAATGTCTATAGTCCAATTTCCCCGAGAAGGACCGAACTCTGCATGAGCTGCCAAGTCCCTGATCTTTAGGATCGCGCCAGCATCGTCTACGTGAATTCATACGACTTGACTCTATGACTGTTCAATTTGATGGGTACCGCTGCATGCCGTTAAAAGTTAACAACAGCATGATCAGGGTTCTAAAGTTTATAGACAGGCCAATATTTCTGTTATCAGCATACGATCGCGAAGTCAGGGAAATTCATTTAGCTCCATACTTAGACGTACTCACACACATCGTCCCGCACAACTGCAGAATCGTGAGACATGCCGAATAACTCGTTTTTCATGTTCTCTTCACATTTATGGCACAATGAAGCTTGAGAATGCCAACTCGGTAGTTTTAGAGTGATTGTACCATCGTCGACCAATATACTATTCTCCTCTTCCATCCGTGGACTCAGTAAACTATTTCTCGTGACTTAAGAAGTTTCAGTACGACATTCTGTTTCCTGGATATATTCCACTTTGAAGGACAGCGAACACTCAATAGCAAGCCCAAACGCATTATCGTTGCGTTCTGAATTCATATTAACAAACGCACCCATGCGAAAGCACCAGTGAGCAATGGTTGTGTCTTCAGCGCGGGTTTGGGTGGGCGGGGGTGATCTGTATGCGCATACCGTGAAAGAAGTAGGGATTACAGAAACTCAAGACTGGCGTCTGATCACACTGAATCAAGCACAGCGAGAATGTCATTCTCTTTCTCAACGACACTTCCCACCTAGAAAATTTTTGCGTTCCGGGTGTGCCATTCAGTTAAACCGACTGCCATAAGGCTACTGGAACTATATAAGCATGTTCAGGTTCAACTGTCATCGCTTGCAGCAGATGTTGACACCGATGCCCTGAACCATGAGCGCTCAGACTCCTCACTAAGTGCATGAAACGAGTTCTTAAGGTTCAGGTAACCCTAATAGGCATGGGGTATAGTCTTCGACAACTGGTAACCTTTCCAACCCAGTGCTATACGCAATGTTTCTACATTCTGACTTGGTTGATACCATAGTGGCAAGCAAGGATTTAAATCAAGACAAACCTTTCTTGGAGAGGTCAGTCAGAGGTGCTGTCAGTCCCAATCCGTTTGAAGTTCTGGATGTATTTCTAGAATAGTATAAGAATCACTAGCTCGATTATGAAGGAAACGTACGTCTTTCTTCAGTTCGGAGATCTTTTGGCTGCCATCAATTTGTGCTCCACCGGTATCAGGTCTATAAGATGCAGGAGAGACACGCATCGTGACCCAATTAGCGTAATGCCACCAGTTCGAGTCTAATCAGTTCAAGAACCGATGAAGACATTCTCTGCTAGGTCAATGCGACTGGTGAGCCCGTTTTCACAATCGGTCTAGCACTTCCTGACGGAGCATAGCAACAGCAGTTAGCAATACATGTCCATTCTTCGCTAGTATTCCGACATGCAATCTATCAACTACTTGTTGGTGCCGAGTTTTGAAATGCTATGCGGGTATAGGGCACTAATTCTGCAAAACACACTCTAGAAGTCTTCCTCGATAACATTCTATCCTGGTGAATTACTCCTGTGCGTTTGACTATGCCAAACCGAACGGCCATCACATTAAAATGTCGAACTAAATGTTCCTTCGCAGCAACAGCTGAAGATTATCTAACAAAGTTATAATTGTCTCCTTAGATGACTGGTCATTTACGGATAATAACCTGCAGGATTACTGAGTCCACATACTTGATGCATAGATCTTTGACTCTTTCTGAGCTTGGTGAACAACTCAGAAAACAGTTCTGAGAGTTCGGGCTATAATTCCGTTACAGCGTAATTAGCAACCTGTAATCAATGCACTTAGCACGAACTTCCTTATTACGAGACTAACTATGCCAACACAGCACTACTACATCGCGAGCTGTAAAGAGATGTAAGAACTCATCCACTAATTCCAGTCTCTAAGATAACGCATTAACACAGCTTGTCTGAGTCCTC